>JANAVB010003200.1:10215447-10398934 GCA_029216955.1 Iris pallida
ACTGTTAGTCACCAGTAACCTAGAGTTGACCTAGGGTTGACCATGGTTGACCAGAGTTGACCAGTTGACCAAAAGTCAACTATAAGTCAACTATTGACTCAAATCGACCTAGATTAATTCTGTTTGACTTGCATTGACCCAGTATGACCTAGCTAGACCTAAAATGACTTAGGTTGACCTCGTACAGTCTAGTTTGATGCGTCTTGACCTAGAATGACTTAATAGGATTTAAATTGTCTTGACTTTATTTCCTAAGCATAGTATTGATACGTCTTGTTCTCTATAGGTCCTCGAGACGCTGCATTTGCTCCGGTTGACATATCATACCATATTACAGGCGAGTACATTCTCTGACACTTTTCTAATTTATAATGATTGTTATGATTCATGTAATTAGTGTGGATATGCTTGTTCTCGACACATTGGTCACACGGATTGGTATTCATGGATCCCGACATGAGATGTTATTCCTCGTTATCTTGGTATATCTTGCGCAAGCTCCCTTGTAGTTCTTGTACAGTATATGGACACCGATTCTCGAGGAGACTTGCTCCCTTCTCGTAGAATCCCGTGTCGTAACGTGTCTTGCTTGGATCCACTCTACCAGTCGGGGACGGGAAGTACTAGTGTAGATGTGTGGTCATACCCGTCTTGTATATATTGTGAACCTTGTGAATGCCAATCCTACACCACATATATGATTGGATAGATCATAACCTTGTGCAGACCCAATCCGGCCACATGTTGTAGCTAGTATTCACACACCTAGATATATGATTCTTGATTCTTGTACATGCCATGATCAGTTTACTTGCCTTGTTCTAGCTCTAGTTTTACAGCTTACCTTGCTACGATACTCACATGTACATTCTATGATTTTTTTGTATATACTCTCTATTTACTGTCTTATAGCTTTTGTCATATCTTGTGAACTGTTGTTAGTAGATTGTACTCGTTCCATCCTGACAGGATATGTTGAAAATATTACAGATGCAGATGAGGGAGACTACTGCATCTACTACGGTCCGGATGACGTAGTGGGCCTAGACCTGGAGACTTTGGTCCAGCAGGGCTTAGCTCCGCCTGGCGAGACCTTACCCCTTGCTTAGTTAGAGTAGGTCTTTTATACTGGACTTTGCCTCCAGCTACTTTTTGAGACTGTTATTATTATGGACTGTATTAGAGACTTGGACTTGTATATATTATTTGGTGTTTGGACTTGACAGGTTATTATTTTATTATCGTCTTGTTGTCTTTATCTTTTAGTCTTTACTTTGTTATCTTAGAGTTGTGATTGAGTACTTATATATATTCACTGCTTGTCCTCCATTCGGAGTTGACCATATTCTCGACAGGTTTTGTTATATATATAAACTGTTTAGAGTAGAAAAATCTACAGCGTTCCACGCCGATTTTTCGGTGAGGGCTGGGCGTTGTCGCGTCACGTGCCCTTTTAGCGGGTGCGGGTCATGACAATTTCGGATCGGTGCCATGTGGTGGAGTATTCAGAGCTAGAGGTGGGTCTGAGCTTGACCTACGAGGAGCAGCCATTGGAGATCCTGGATCGGAGGGAGAAGCAACTACGGAATCAGACTATACCCTTGTCAGAGTCATGTGGAGATACCACTCTCTGGGAGAGTCTATGTGGGAGCGCGAAGATGAAATGCGGGAGCGCTATCCTAGCTTGTTTGAGTGATTGTATTTTGGGTTTTCAATAAAAATTTAGTTACAATGAGTGGCTTGAGTATTTGAACAATTTTTTGTGTTTTTGAGTATTAATTTTTGTTCTCTAATTTTGAGGACGAAATTTTCTTAGGAGGAAAGATTTGTAACCCTATTTTCCCTACCAATAATAATATATAATATTTTCTATGGTTTAAAGGAGTATTTATATAACTATTTCTAGAAATTTTGGTGTTAAATAATTTATTCATAATATATTATTTTATGAGGATTATTTCTTGGCCTCAACTTAATTAATATATTGGACTTTATTCAATATGAACAGGTTGGCTTTCCATACGATTAGTTCTCTTTATGGAGAGCAACAACTATTTCATGAATTTTCCTTCCAGCCAAAAAGAAAACTTCCCATTGCTGTTTCCCTAACAAACCACATGCTTGTAACAAACTCTTAAAATTTCAAATTCTTCAATTTTTTCCCTCCAAACTTTGCCAACAGCCACCACATCCTATATATTCCACTGTTTTCTCTCTCTCTCTTTCATTTCTGGAATAAGCAATTGTGAGAGCAGAGCCTCTCACTGCTTCTTCTTCCTAACCCAGCCTTCATCGCAAGCCCTAACCCTAGTTTCTCTGGCAATCCGATCATGGTGGCGATGGCAGAAACCGTAGCAGAGATGGAGACCTTCTTCCCCGGTGATTAGTCACCCCGATGTTGTCGTGCAAAGATCGAAGATCTCTCGATCTCCCTCTCTAGCGAGTTTGACAGATCCGACCTCGACGACGTGAGCTATCGTTCCAGCGACCATCCTTCGACCACAACGGCAGCCGGTTCTCGGTGGAAGAGATTCTTGATCGTCGGCTCCCTTGCAGCATCAGCGAAGAGTTCGCCAACAGATTGGTGAGTTCTTAGACCATTTCTCCTTCTTTTGTTCAAATTTCGAATCGATTGTTCGCGTTGTTCTAAATTTTGATCGATCAGCTCGATCTAGGGAACTGATTGGATCGTTTGACGATTCTTGTCTCGTTGATGAACTCTGTCAGATCTCTGGAACCGGTTCGAGAAAATCTAGAACCATCACTCGGTGTCTTGTGGATATATTAAGGTTGATTTCTGATCTATGATCTTCTCTGTTCCTGAAATTTTGATTGAACTCAAGATCCAGATCAACCGGATGGAGCGCTGAGATCTTTAACCATTTGCTCGACGAACTCGATTGAGGTGAGTCGATTTGATTTCAGTATTTGATGTTCTTTAATTTTTGGATTTTTACTGAGTTTGGATCGAGAGTTCTGTTTCTCGAAGTTATTTGATTTCATCCTAAAAATTCTGGATTACTATGATGATCGGTGAGATCTGTGAAGATCTGGGAAACTTTTCCCATAATTCTTGGTTCGATGAAACAGAGGTGATTGGTGTAGTGCCCCGTCCCTATATCGTGTCCCGTTCTCCGTCTACGGGTAAGCGAGAAAGAAACACTGTCGCCATATTCAGTGGGTTGCGCCTCAAGGATTGAATCTGCGGCTGAGTCGGGAGAGACCTCCCGTTTCTTTGGTTTTTACGCCGTTTGCGTTGGTTTTGGCTTTGGTTTTCTGAATACGTTTTCGTGAATATTTTTGATGGTTTTCATGGCTTGCATTTCTAACTCGCATTTCCTATCGAACTTCTTGAATAATACAATGTTCTAATCGGTTGCTTGTACGATTTCAGGTAATCGCGTAGGCAACGTCTAGCGCGACCAACAAGTTCTCTCGCCTCAAGCAAACTCAAGGTGAGTGGATGACCCTTCTCTTCTCGACCCCCTTCTTAAGTAAATCGATAATGTTGTTGCGAATGAAAGAATAAATGCAAGGTCATGCACACGATAAAATGATCAAGTTTTCAAAGAGAATGTTGGTTGTACCTTAATAACTAAAATTGGTCTTTGCACGGTCATGGACAACTTGTCAACAAGGTAGAATTTTCCTCGCCCGGCCACCCGGGGCCACGGGACCGTTGCGGCTAAGAAAGGAAACAATTATATAGCTGTGCTGGGCACGGGTTAGGCAGGGACTTGCAGCAGAGCTCGCTACTCACACTGAAAGGGCCCCGTCTAACAAAAGCTAAAAGGGAGTCCACGATGGCTCTGGGAGCCAGTGACCAATCATACGTAATATTGCACTTGGTATGAAAATGATAACAATTGACAGGAAAGAACATGGTAAGTATCATAAAGCACGGCGCGGCGCAGTCCGCCGTGGGTAAGTTCCAACGTATTTCATATTATGCTTGTCATATGCTTGTTTGAAATTCATTAGGATGGTTAGAAATATTCATAAACTAAGTCATATAAACTCTTCAACCAAATGAGAGTTTGGAACTTAAATAGCCATGCACGAGTACAAAGTGTAATGTACTGATCCTCGCTCTCCACACAGGTACCCCGAACCACGAAAGGCGTGCCACTTAAAAGCTCAAGGCGGCGTGAGTACTTTTGAATCCTCGTTTGTGAGTTGAAGGCTTATTTCTGGAAATCCTTTTGAAGACCCTGTACTCAGTCCAAAAGAAAAAAGATGACGACTCGACTTCCCTCGATAGCAGGTGAAAAGTGTTATGTTTTGCTTGTAAAAAGGGATATAATGTATGGAACGACTATCTCCTCAGCGTTTTGTAAGTTGAGTCATGTTGTAAGCCCGCGCGACAATGATTGTAAAGGAGTCATGTAAATAAAGTTTTATTATCAATGGAAAGTCTACTTCTATTTCAAATGTGTCAATCAATTTTTCTGCGTACTCTAACTTGATGTTGTATTTCAGATAACCTTATGACTATGCCTTGTGCGATCGCAACTTAGGTTCGCACGACATCAAGTCCGGAGGACGACTATCGATTCTACGGAATCGGGACGTAACATGAGAGTCAAAAATTATGTTACTGATCATCACTTGTTCGATAGAATATCCAAACCAGGGAAGTAGCAGTGAATTGGATGCAAGAGGCTGGTATCCGTTTTCGTAGAATGTTCCAGTTTTATTTGGATTCGTCGTCTCCAAGTATCATTTCGTTTCTTCTCAAGTTTTACTCATTTAATCTATGGCTTCAATTTATGGGCGAGAGTGGGAATGTGTTGGGACGCAGAGTGTATGGCGTTGGCGTCGGAACAACCTAGCAGAGTTCGTGTCCGTATTTGTGAGTGGGTTGTCAGTAGCAAGGGATTGGCTGGTCGAGTATAAGCACAGGGATAGCAGGAGTCGGGCGTTCGTCGGAGTATCCGAACGGTGTCGTGGCGGGTCCAAGGGATCGCTCCAGTTCGTGTCCGAAAGCCAGACTACACCAGCCCTGTAGAATCTGAGTTAGGTATTGCTAGCATCTTAGATGACATGTTGGAGAAGAGGAGTCGAATACAAGTGCATGGGAGAAATGGTTTCAAATCCATGTAGCCGTTAACAACCCTAAATTAATTGATTATTTCCAATTCGTGGAGTACTTCATTCTTTTGTATAATTTTATTTTGGCTTTGTTGTATAACCCTACTCTTAGATTCAGTTAGAGGAGCAAGGGTCCTATTGTAATTATTTTAAATCACTAAGTCCTAATGAGCTGTTGGTCCGTTGGATTGCTTTTGGAGTTCTGTGAGTCTATATAAGTGTATGTTGAATTAATTTGCCTATGCAACTAAGATGAGTGTTGAGTAAATGTACTTTTGTTTAAGCATGAGGTGGAGTTGGATTGTTCTTGTAGTAGTTATAGTAAGGCCTTAGTTTTGATTCTTATTCAGGTTATAGTGATTTGGATTGCTGCCAAGTCAATGGGTTAAGTGAGGTGCTAGAATGAAATTACTGCTATCATGAAACTAATTTCATTATTATTAGAATTTGTATTGTGGCATAAATAACTTCCTAGTATAGTTTAGACTCTAATTAGTTAGATATGAATAAAGTGATTTGTTTAAATTATTAAGGTTGTTAGTGTCAATTAGTATATAAATTCTAACTCCTTCCCTGTGATGAGTGCTAATGTTCAGTTACCAATTAGAGGGAGGGGGGGGGGGGTAAGTAGCATATGGGTAAAGAAAGCAATTAGCTAAGTTGGTAATAATTAGTTAATATGAATAATTATATCATTGACCAACTTGTATCAACTCATAACATGAGGACACCCAGCTCTATATATTACCAGTACCTTTCCAGAGCAAGGCAAGTACTTTCTATGGTCTTGTGCATTTACATATCTTGTACTTCTGTTGATGACACGATATGACACGATATCTTGTATCCTTGTACTTTTCTGTTCTTGTACTTACTTGTGCCGGGGAGGGAAAATACACTAGCTATGTGACCAAACCCAAGTTCTAATATTCATGTAGATAGCTTAGGCCTCGCATCGTGCACGCGGGTCCTAAGCCGTACCGATATTCATGTACTCCTGTACATATTTCTGTACTCACCCCAGCCGGTCACATAGGCTAGTTGTATTTCAAACATTGTGCACATGTCATGTCTTGTACTTCAGGTTCATGGTTTACATTCTTGTACTTTATTTTCTGTACTTTACATTAGGGGTGAGTATTCGGTTTATTCGGTTCCAACCGAACCGAATAACCGAAAACCGAATTGGACCGAAACCGAATAAGCAAAACCGAAACCGAACCGAATTGGTCAATAACCAAACCGAACCGAACCGAATTAAATCGGTTCGGTTTTCGGTTTATTCGATTTTTGGGTTTATTTGTTTTTTTTGTTAATATAATAATAACTAAATATACCTAGATATATTTATTTATATACCTATGGTGTATATATATATATATATATATATATATATATATATATATATATATATATATATATATATTTTACCTATGGTGTGTGTGTGTATATATATATATATATATATATATATATATATATATATATATATATATATATATATATATATATATATATATATATATATATATATATTCTTTCTAAAAGAAGTGGGAGAATGCTCAGTTCAGCGGGGTTGTCGACACGCAAATCACTCTCGAAGGAGAGGCCTGCATTCCGGTCTGTTGAGCTTGAATATTCCGAGTCATCATCGCAATCTCCACTTCAACCTATGGTATATATATATATATATATATATATATATATATATATATATATATATATATATATATATATATATATATATATACCTCTAATTAATACCTATATATATATACACCTATAACTAATACCTATAATTAATACCTATAGTATATACCTATATATATTTAGTATATACCTATAATTAATTAATAAATATATATATATACTAAATTTTCTTATTCAGTTGGTCTTGTACGTGCATCTGGAAATGTTTTCCATGTAGAGGTGAAGCAAAAAGCAACTGGAAATGTTTTCCATGTAGAGGTGAAGCCGACAACATGAAAGAGAGGCATCTTGAACTTATTGGTCTTGTACGTGCAATCAAGAACTAACACGTCGGCGAAAGACCGAGGCAAATGTGTGCAATCGGGATGAGCCCAAAAGTGTGAAATGACTTCATTGCTCTGGGGATGTCTTCAATGGTGCTCAACATAATGATTATCTCCAAGCAACTTCATCACTTCTTGCTTCGCCATTCTCGATTTTGACCGAATGGCGTTAGAAGAAGATAGGGCGTTGTATATTGACTTCATTGTCGACTTGTTCTTCTCATCTTTATGTCGTATGATGGAATATATTTGTCTCGGTGCAACTCCGGAATTGGACAAGTCTTCCACTATCTTCTTCTCCGTAATGTTCAACCGTCCGACATACGGATGACCCAATAGTGTTTCGACAATCTCGTGGTTGTGGATTCCATTCATGACTTGGACTGTCCACTTCGCTTCTTCATCCTTTCTAATATAGATTTTGAACGAACAACCACATTTTCTCGTTCCAACATTTCTCTTTGAAACTTTACTTTCGAAAATTTGTTCTTTCTTATGGCTTCTAAACACACCACCTCGTTCACATGAAATCACAGTGGTTTGTTGTCCCGGACGGTTTCGGGCCGATCTTGATATCACAAGAACTATGTTGTTTGTCCGTCCCACTTCTCGGCACCAATTTAGCGCACCTTCGTATGATTCAAAACACATATAGGTCCTGAATAAATGGCCTACATCGACGCCAATTGGAGCAGCTACCTCGATACCGGAAGATGATAAGTCCTACAATATAACTTAAAGTTAATAAAAAATAATAACACAACACAAAAAATGTCCTGCCAAAATGAAGGACTGCAGAAGGCAAAACAGTCCTTTCAATAATCAGGACTGCCAATGCACTGGCAGTCCTGTCAATGATCAGGACTGCCACATCTCTGGCAGTCCTGATTATTGAAAGGACTACCACAGTTTGGGCAGTCCTATATGTAGAGGTGGACTGCCCGCGTATTGGCAGTCCTGTACCTAACAGTCCCGAATTACACCCGGCGTGAATGTTACAATTGGCTTACCAAGAGTGCATCCGAAGCAAGAATGTGTTCTTCGGACATATCGGGACGAGAGTCTGCTACATTCGATGACCCGGGTTCTTCCATGTTCATTTTTTCTAAATGAAACACATATAAATTATTATTTACATGTGAAATTATTGTGAGAGTCTACAAATATATTAATTAGATGACATACCCATTAACGGATGAATTGGATGACACTGTAACGAAAATTTGAAACCTAAATCTTCACAATATCTTGGTTGGAAGACAATTTGGGTTAGGGTTTAGAAAACTATGACCTAGAAATTCTTCTTAGGGTTGGAGAAAAGAGTGGAGGAGAAGGAAAGAGTAGAGAGAGAAGGGAAATAAAATTAGGTTTTTTTTTTTTTTTTTTAAATTAGGTTGTTATTTATATGAAAACTTGGGCTAGTTCCAAGCAAATTTTTTTGATGGCAAACTTGTAATTTTTTTCAAAAATTTTGGGATAGCTCCAAGTAAATCTTGTAGTGCCCATAGAAATTGCCTTATAATCTAAAAAGTAAGAAATAACCACTCTCTCAGTCGTGCTTTTCACAACTCCAGCAACTAACCTTCCTTCCCATCTCCCAAATGAGAAGAACTCTCAGACGACGCACAAAAATTAGGCACAGATTTGGCGATCACTCTCTCTCTCTCTCCCTCTCCGCCATGGCCGCCTCGTCGTCGTCGTCTTCCTCTTCGCTCCTCCTCCTCGTCTTGTTCCTCTTCCTGATCGCGTCCCAAAATCTGTTGCTGATCGGAGCCGACGACGTCTCCCGCGACTCGGACGAGGACGCCCCCAAGACCGCCGGATGCAACAATAAGTTCCACTTGGTAAGCCCCTTCCTAAACCCTCAGATCCCTTCAAGTTTCGTAGCCACGGTCGAAGAAAATGATCTAAAGGTCATAAATTCGAGTACGAGGAGAAGAGGGGAGCGGATTTGAGTTGGGGAATGATATAAATCCCGATCGAGGATTTGGATCAACGTGGAAAGACGCTAACTTGATTGATATTTGTATCTCTACTTTCAAGTTTTCGTGTGACGCGAGTACGAGAGGACAACACAGGAACGGCGCTGGTTCCCACGTGCCTTTTTCTTCGAGTGCCCATGTCATGTCTGACATTTTCGACACGGACACAGGCATTGGCAACTATTCACATTAATCAAACTGCCTCTCATGTAGAAGGCAGAAGACTGAACGGAGAAACCATAACTAAGAAGAGAAGAAAGGAGCAATTTTGAGTTCAAACTGATTCTAAGAGAAACAATATCTTGAACTGCTGCCGACGCAGTCCGAGGATAGAGAACTAGAGTAACGTCTCGCCACTTCAACGGGTCTCTCCAAAAGATTTGCAGAGAACTATGGAAGAAATTTAACATTTACAGGTTTCGCTAAAAGGATGTACTAAGCCTCCTATTTAGCCATTGATTGACCAGTAACAAATGTTAGACACAACTGGAAAGAATCAAGTCATCTTCTTGAATTCCAAACACTATAGGCTGGTCTCTGGTTCAGTAGTTGGCCTCCACCAAGGCCGTAATTTCACATCCAATTCGGGAGAACTATAAGCTCCTGCGTCACTGTTGAAAGATTGTAACTTGATTGACGCATGTATCTTGGCTTCAAGTTTTCGTTCTGTTGTATGCCTTATGTGTGTACTCATCAAACACTCTCTCATTTACAAGGCAAATGACTGAAAGGAGAAATCTTGGCTCCCGTTAGTTGAAGAAAGAGTTAAAGGAGAAAATAAGGATACATTCTTTCGACTCCGAACTGGCTGCTTGAAATATTTAAATTGCCATTCCTTTTTGAATGTGCATTGGGCTCTGGATAACCTGCTTCTTCACTATCCATGACTTTGTTTGCATCCCCTTCAAAGATTTGCTTTTTCTTTCCTTTGAAACGAGTTTCATGTTTCATATTGAGATCTTATATAATCATTTTTATTTTTGTTTGGGATGCGAAGAAGCTATTTTACTCACTGTCCATTTATGCAGATTTTGCAGCCGCTTAATCGAAAACGGCCTCAACCCTCCTAAACTTTGACAGAGCGGGTCGAGTAAGTGGTTGGTCCACTTACCCGGCTCACTTACTAAGCTGTCCAATTTGTTATAAAATCAGCGATTAATCGGGTATTGTTGGGTTAGTGGGTCGGCTTCGGGTCTAGACCCATTAACTCAACCCATTATGTATCTAAGTTGCTAATTTAACCTAAATTACTTTCTCCTCTGAATTCCTTTATGCTTCGGGTCAAGCCAACTTCTAGCTTTATATTATCCTCTCATGTTGTGGCTATAAAAGAAGAGTAGTAGTTTTCTAGTGAAGAGGATACCAATGAGGAGTTACATCACATGTGCAGGGCCTTCAGAGGAGATTAATAAGTCTTCCTCGGAGGAAAGGAAGATGTCAACCAATTATGAGGATGAGGATGAGTGGTAGACTGCTTGGTCGTATTATCTATAAACTCTCTTGTTTTGGCTTGTTATTTATAGTTTGTTATTTCTAGTTTTTTAATCAACTCTTTGGAATAAGGAGCGTGGACTACTTTTGTGATTTCTCCTAACACTATTTGATCTTCTTTGTATGTTTATTTGTAGCTTTTTATACTTGATAGAGTTTGGACCACTTTTATGTGTATTTTGTATGTCTGATCTTCTACTAACGTTTATGTAATGCGCACCCCCACCCCATGTTTTGTGAGAAATGTAGTCCAGACACAAGAACACCACTATGTAAGTGTATAATTTGCAAACATGCATATATTTAACATGAATATCTATATATGGTTGAGTTTGTATCTGGATATTAAGGAACTTAATAAATACAAGTTAGGCAAGTATATTTAAATGTTACTGTATTTGCTAAGTAGGTACACATTATTCATCTTATGAATGTCTTATAGTTAACTGCAATGGACAAGTTCTCTTTTGTCTACATGTGTGTCATGCCAAACACTGGTGGATACAAAAAAAAGTTAAAAACTTCTTACATATGACAGCTTCAATATCTGAATTCTTAAACAAATGATATTTGCTACTTCACATATTCCTTCAAAAAACATGCAAGAATCCGGCTACTTATCATCACAACGCGAGGACTGATACATTTGTGACATACTGTTGGTTGCATTTGCTTTTACAGGTTAAGATAAAATACTGGGTGAACGGGACTGAAAGCTCAAGTGTCGTTGGATTAAGTGCTAGATTTGGTTCCTCTTTGCCAAGCCAGGCTTCTGAAGCTCTTAGAACACCTGCTGTTCCTGCAAATCCTTTCAACTGCTGCGCTAATTTCTTCATCGAACAAAAATTATAGGTCAAAAGTATATATTCATATCCAACAAAAACAGGTAACTTGTACCCTTTTCAAGTTCTTCATCATGCTGCTACTGCTCTTGTGCACGTTTCTCGCAAACAAACTTCCAGTAGTCGACCAACTTGTTGTTCTGCGGTATCACTGCTTCTGGCTTTCCGACACAAAAAATTGCATACGCATCTGCTGCGTACCTATATATATCACACGAGCAAGAAAGACCAAATTAAATGCGACGAGAACAAGTTAAGTCACAAAATTTTAGCAACAAGTTATACATTTCTATATGGGATCAACTCAACTCACTTTCCTATACCGAGAAGTTCTGTTACATAAGTCGATTCCTTCCTCAAATACTGACGAGAGAAGATCTTGATAGTCCTTCCCGTTTCTTCTGCAGACCTAGAGCTTCTATATCCATTTCCGTAGGGCATTAAGATCTTCTCTCCTCAGTATTTGAGGAAGGAATGGACTTATGTAACAGAGCTTCACGGTATAGAAAAGTAAGTTGAGTCGATCCCCTATAGAAATGTATAACTTGTTGCTAGCATTTTGTGCCTTGTTCTCATCGCATTTAATTTGGTCTTTCTTGCCTATGTGATCTATATAGGTATGCAGCATATGCGTATGCAACTTTTTGTGTCGGAAAGCCAGAAGCAGTGATACCGCAGGACAACAAGTTGGTTGACTGCTAGAAGTTTGTTTGCGAGAAACGTGCACAAGAGCAGCAGCTGCAGCATGATGAAGAACTTGAAAATGGTACAAATTACCTTTTTTTTGTTGGATATGAATATATACTTCTGACCTATAGTTTTTGTTCGATGAAGAACTTGAAAAGGGCCCGAGTGAGGTGCTTTCTTGTATATAGATTTCCATAGTTATGTATAGCTGGCTTTCTTTGTCTATAATGTATGTAGTTTGCTATAGGTATGTATACCTGGCTTTTTTTGTCATAGGTATGTATGTTGCAAGGCTTCTCGTTCGGTGATATGGCATCAAGAAAAAGTGAAAACCTGTACTCAATCAATGTGTCAATGTAATTGCAACTCTTTCTCCAATGATGTTAGTGTAAGATGTACATCAATGTTGCTACCACTTTTCAATGACGTGTACAGTATTATCAGGAAATTAGTAGGGTTCAAACCATATATTTTGCCTAATGGAACTACTAATGTTGTTCAAGAATGTCATAATTAAAAATTTGAGAATTGTTAATTCATGAACCTCAAAAGTGTTAATTCGTGAATCTTGTTAGATACGGCTCTGTGGTCACTATTGACTGCTGTAGGTGTCATTCGAGGAATTCCAGGAATAAGAGAAGCCTATGAGGAGTCGCAACAGAGTACCTCGGAGACTGATACATACTATTGGCATACCGATGATACGCCAAAGTGTGCAGAATTCTGCTAGTGGTGTTTGGCAAAATTTCTGAGTGGGTCACGTTGCTATAGCTATGTCGTCGGGTCAATGTTGCTGTAGTTTGATGTGCGACTCGGGTCTAGAGTGACGGTTTAGATGGTTCGGATCGTTCGTAACTTACGTTAGAGTTGAGAGGTTATTTGAGTTTCTTTAAGCCTAGGGCTGGTTGGCTGAAGGGTGCTCGATGTTAGTCATTGCTAAAAGCTAAAGATGATTTTCATAGGATTTTGTAAGAGGCCATTAAAGGAGTTTTCAAGATAAAGAATGTGAGAGCTCATCGAAGATCTCGTAAGGAGAGGTCATCGTGGTTTTGTGTGGGTAATCCTTTGTAATATTTTTCTTGTTAATTCAGTACATTAAGCTTCCCTTGTACCATAGAGTATGACGATCTTTACCGAACCACGTTAACATTGCCTTGAGTCGTATCCCGTAATACCAACTGTTGAAGTTTTTTTTATGCTCATGGAGTATTCCACGTTGAGAGCTAGAAAGATAGTCCTACATTGGAAGAACTCTCGTGGGTATCTCAATATATTACCATGCTAGGTGTTGAGATAGGTAGTGGCCCAAGTACGAGCCATGTGGGATGTTTTTCTAGTAGGATTAAGTTTAAACTCCTCAAAAAAGCATTTAAGCTTCACACTCTTGGAAAAATTTTCTTTGGAGCTCAACGCGGACTTCGACTTGGGCTCGGGGGCGCATATACTTTCATAGCGTACTTAGCACGTCAGCATTGTCCCATAGCGATTGTGCGCATTTGTTGCGCTCGTGCGCTCGTTTTATGCACGAGGTGCATGCGCGGAATAATTTGATAAATCCACTGTGTCAAAGGATCGACACAGGGTATTGCTGGACCACCAGTTGAACTTGCAACCCAAATAGTGGGTGCAATAGTAATACAGCTAGGTTGTCTTCGATGGGGCTAGCAACCCGCATGCGATGTTTGAGTTATCGAACTAGGGATATTTTCCTTAATGGCGGCATGCGTATTGTCGCGTCCCGATCCGAAAAATCGTTCGTCCTCGTATCGATTTCATCCGAATCAATCGTTCTCGCTTGGGGCTTGATGTCGCACGAGTCTGGAGTTGCACTCGTGTAAGGCAAGATGACAAGTTCTCAAAGTTGTGGTCTCAATTCAACACATAAGCAGCGAGAAAAGGTGAAAACACATCAGAGTATACAAAACAAATCTTTATTGATAATGAAGCAGATTATAAGGATCTTTAATAACCCAACTGAATATGCCAATTGGTTTACAACACTCATGATCTCTCTAGCTCACAAAGGATCTTGTTCTATATATCATATCTTTTATAACACATTCGATGACTCCCGGTTGAAAATCTTCATGTTGCAAGTCGAGCTCCAACGCGGTCGTACGCCTCGAAACGCTAAGGAACTCCATATCTCAGCGCGTCCAAGTAAAGCTCCGCTACGAGCAGACTATACACTAAACCTGCAAGCAATCTAGTGGGGGATCAATACTTATCCTCTCGCGTACCGATCAAGACCCACTCGCCTAAACCAACACTAAGTAATTTAGTAAAGCATGTATCTTATTATGTGGTCTTTCTATTATTGCCTTAGGATCAGTTTCATAGCAATATTAAGCAACAAAGCATGTTACAGAATACAATTAAATCATAAATGCGTCCAGTACCGTGTCCCTGCAACAGACATTGTTAGCCATATAATGAACACAATCATAATGATTGTGCACATCTCCGTCTCGAATTGCCAAGCCTGTAAATGATAGCATATTACATAGCCAACCAATTTTAGCATAATCGTAAGGGTGGCAGGACCTGCGCCTGCACCCAATTCTAATCTCAGCCCACCGGTCCTATCTATATGAAGATCATTAGGATTCTAAGCCATAATTGACTATACATATCACCCAGATGTACGGTCGTCCCGCGAGTGCTACCAAGCCACCCGAAGGTCCGTACCATCCGTATTGCGATGTGCCCTATCCAGCCCTGGTAGCAAGCTTCACTGGTGGTCTTGCAATGATCTATCTCAATTCCCTCCTAGGCCGAACGGTCCCGGTGCCCCGGTCGTAACACGTTCGAGGGATAACAAAATCCGTGCACAGGATATCTAAGTTCATTGACCATGCAATATGCGCAATAGTTAAGAAGTTATTTCATTTCCAACCAATCTCAAGTTCTCAATATATAATTTGTCTCAATCGATCAATCTCAAGTTTCATCGGCATTATGCCCCAATATATCTGTATTGATGCACGATGTCCCAATATGTAACATCTATTAAACCAACTACTCTCAAGTTATTCGGATAATAGCAGTTCCGCGACAATTGTGCCACAATTGCATGTTTCGCGGAAGAAGCATACCCTTCAATGTTTCGACAGTTTCGTGGCGTTGCACCACAACTTGTCAAATTCGCTTATTAAACCAGACGCATAGTCTCCGTGCACGGATGCACGCTCAACGCCATATTTTCAATTTTCTAGGCCTAGTGTTCAATGTTCTCTGAGTCATGCACTTGATGCACATCTCAACTTTTGCCTTTCAATGTTCTACCTTCAATGTTCTACCGCGACCTGTGCACTTAATGCAAGTCGTCTCAATTGTTCAATGTGCAATATTCTATCTTAATGTTTGACACACACTAAGACCTTTACTCATTCGAGCTACGCTCGCTAATTCGATAGCACACTCGCATATGGGGGTACATTTTATTAGGCATGAAGGAGTACGGGAGAAGGGTCTGAACCCGCCCACCTTAAGCCAATTTGCCCATCGCTCTGTCAAGCCGATACGGTCTGACACCTTAACTTTATTGCACGATCATCTCGTCCGAACTAACCATACGAGCACTTCATGCTCGTTTGTACTCATCCACTAATTCGGTCTATCGCCTAATGTCACGATCCGCTCCCGAATAATCAGATACGAGTCCGACACGTCCAGCCTACGTTGGAGACTCAACGTAGTAAGTTGTACTAAATATATACGAAACTCCAAAAACATCATAAAAGCAAGATCACGGCAATCTAATCGTTCCAAAGTACATCATACACCACCATAGGTTCCAGCCATTATTATACGTTTTACACTAAACCGGAGACAAATCTAGATACAGAATATAAAGGTGATAGTCTAAACACAAATCCCTCACAATACAACATCAAAAGTAGAGTCTGCTAGATGAAACTAATCTAAATGTCATCAGCTTCTAAGTCCTGAGTGGTGTCATCCTACTCAGCTATGGTCCCGAGCTCCTGTCCATAATATGTATCACATATGGCCTTGAGCTCACCTGCAACATATTCAGTGAAGAGCGGAGCAAAGTACAATCTATAATAATAAAACAAGTACATCATGTGAACAAGTAAGAGATAATGAACATAATGAACCATAAAAAGTAAATGCATAATCTAAACTGTATATGAAACATGTATCAAAAGATCCTGACATGTGATTTGAAATAGCTACTAGAATATATGACTGACTGGGGTAAGATCACGAATAAGAACAATATAATGGTACAGCTTAAATTCCATGTGCACGATGTGAGACTTAAACTATCATGCAATACCTAATGTTGTCTTTGGTCACATATCTGTAGTATTTTTTCTCCCTAAGATACATTAAAGATCATGAACCATAATAGAGATCGAGTCGTGTAACAATGTGTCCAATATGAAAAAAATACGACATGAAGTAAATGAGTTAAAATCATAGAACTAATTGCCTTGCTCTGGAAGATCAGTGGTAGAAATGTGGTAATCTCTATGTCCACCTAGATTAGGTACAAGTTGGTTAGGTTCTAATTAATGGCAATTTACAAATGTTTACTAACTAATCAACTATTTGTTAACTCTAGACTAACTATTCTACTACTTAGTATCCTCTAATAATTGGCAACATAGTACCATTTAGGTCCCAACTATTTTTTTTAGCAACCAACACTATTTAGAATACTTTACTTAATTATAGAGATTGGTAAGAGAGTAACATTTACTAGTCCAAAGTAATTAAGAACTCAATTAACTTACTAATACAATAATATTAGACACAATTAGTTAGGAAAGTCATCAAAATATTTCTATAGTAGATAACTTTATTTCAAATAAACAAAATTATTGATGGGAAATAAATGCTAATTAAATAACTAATTATCCTAACTAGCCCACTAAGTCAGTCCAGCCCAAAAGCATACATAGATTTATAACTTAGCAAAGACTCCCTTTACATATTGGGTATGTTAGGTGCCAACTTCATTATAGGTCCAAAACCCAACCCCTTTAAACTCATAAATCAACCCACTGTTTGGGTAAGTAAGCAACCCGTCTAATTGTACCACACTCGAGGATTAATACAAACAGAAGCTCCATAGCATTTCTCCAAACCAAAAATAGGCCCAATGCTTGGCCTGTTACTGTCATTAAACCACACCCCATTTGAATACACACAATAGCAAAATTATACACAAAGCTTAAAACTCAGCAAAAATCCAACAATATATATATATATATATATATATATATATATATATATATATGACTTTTTTTTTCTTCTTCTCCTGGTTCTCCCCATGGACGCATGACCACTCCCCCCGTCCACTCTCGGCGACGGGGCCGCGCCACCCAGGCGGGCCGTCTCCAGCCCCTCCCCTCTCGCTCCCGGCGGTGCTCATGCAGGCGCAGCGCCCCAACCTCTGTGGCGGCTCCGAGCGAGCGCGCTTCGGAGGCTCCACCACCGTCGACCGCGTGGACGCCGGTGTAGTTGGCCTTAGTCGGCCGTGCCTCTGTCGGGGTGGCCACCAAGCTTCGGTGGCCACCCCCGTCCACCGTCTCCGACCCCACACCTGTTCTCCCTATCAGCTGTCGGCCAGATCCAAGTGGCCGCGAGTGGAAGCCGCCTGGTGCCGCCCCTCTCCGGTGGCCTCTTTCGCCGGTGGCCCCCCGCATCGACACCTCCCTGCATGGCCAGTGCATTCGGCCCGTCGGGGCGTCAGCATCCGCGGGGATTGGATATTCCCGCCCTTCAGTGCCTTCTTCGAATTCGAATTATGAATTCTCCCCCAAAACCGTTATGACAGTTGGCGGATTGGCTTGCTATGCGCCCAATTCATCCCTTTATGTGCCCTCGGCTTGCGGGGGCGACATCATGCCCGTTGTTGGCTATGTGCCCCACACCGGCCTTGCGCACTCCCAACGCGGGGAGCCATGCGCCCACCTCTGGATCGGAAGGCTATGCGCCCACCGTATCCTCCCTCGGCCATGCGCCTCCCCTACTCTCGGGCGAGCATGCGCCCACTGCGCCAGGCCCGGCTCATCCCCAAGCTGGCGACCATGCGCCCACCCCCGATCCGTCGGGCATGGGTATAGCTCCCCATCCTCCCCTGGGCGGGCATGCGCCAACTCCCCCTGGTGGTCATGCACCCACACCCCCCACGGCCCATGCGCCTATTATCTCGGAGGTCTCCTCCGGGAAATCATTTGCGGAGATTCTGAGGCCAAATCACGGGACGACATTCTCTCCCTAAACCATTGACATCGAGCTGCCAGACATCGAATTCCCGTGTCCTTCCGACGGGCAACCCATCCGCGTCCCGTTCTCCTCGGCAGAGATATCCTCTCTCTCCGCCAGCTTCGTAAGGACATTCATGTTGAGGTTCCCCTCTGGGTGCCCCAAGATCACCATCGTCCAAGAGGCGATCGCAGGTTGGGGGCTCACCTCCGCCTACAGGATTGCCCCGTTGGACCCCAAACACCTACTTCTCCACCTTTCCTCAGACCCCAACTACTTTTTAATCTGGGCCAAAGGCACCACCCGCGTCGGAACCCACAACGCCAAGATCGCCAAATGGTCCCCTGACTTCAGCCCAACAGTCGACTCTTCGATCATCTCGGTGTGGATCACCCTCCCAAACCTTCCCTAGTCTGCTTCGCACCCGTAGCTCTCAAGAGAATCGCGAGCTCTTTCGATCTATAGTGGCCATCGCAGAAGAAACCCGTACCCTATCCAAAGGCAACTATGCGAAGATATGCGTGGAACTTGACCTGTCGTCAGACCCCCCAACCAGATTTAGATCGACATCGGGGGATTGTCACATTTCCAAAATCTGGAGTACGACAACAACATAATCTTCTGTAGGCACTGCCAATCCAGAGGACACCTCACTAGGCATTGTTTCGAAGCTCACCCGGAGCTTCAGAAGAAAACCCCCCGCAAGCTGCGCTCCCGAAAGACGACTCAAATCATTTCCACATCCCCCATTCTCCCCCTCCCTAATTCTCATTCCCACTTTGTTGGTAGCGATAGTTCCTCCAGCCCCCGATCTCCTTCGGAGAAGGCCATCTCCCCCTATGATCTCCCGGGCATCCTTCTCAACAACAAGTTCGACATCCTCACCATCACCTCGTCTGACACTCTACGGAAGCAACCCCAACTAGGCCCGACCTCTCCAGAGGTGAACGAGAAGCCCACTGACTCACATCAGACAAATGATACTCTTCCGAGCGGCGACGGAGAATATCAGAAGGCTTTGATCATCCATCTCGACCCCCCGCTGGATCCCCTCTTATCTCTGAGAGAGATTTTGCGATCGACCCAGCGATGCTGAGTATAGTCCCAGCTGATAGGCTTCAGCAAGCCATAGAAGCAGGTTTCCTAGACCTCGACAATCCTCTCTGTGCTCTTGCCGAGATAGACAAAGAAGATGTCTCCCCCCCCGAAGGAGGGTATTGGACACTCCGCTCGCGACACGTCAGACTCGACGGATGACGTTAATGGGACACTATAGAGAGTCTCCAAAATCCCTATCAACAAAAAGAAAAAACTAGAGCCCACGGCCATGACCACTCGGTCAGCCACTAAGCTCAATACCCACCCCCTCTACAAATAACCCAATGCCTAACATTCTCTCATGGAATGTTAGAGGGCTGGCCAACAAACCTACCTGGAGGAGATTAATTAGCCTCAAGAAAATCTACCGAATCGATCTTCTGATCATCATTGAACCCAAAATCCTCCAAAAGGAAACTCAAATCCATTCAACTCCAACTCGGTTTCGCGTCCGTGGTTGCCGGATGCCGTGACATTTGGATCCTTTTCACCGCCGAATACAGAATCGGCATCGTGAACGACTCCAATCAGGCACTTTCCTACTGGGTAGAGCACCCCTCCCTTAAGTCCCGAGTACTTATCTCTGCTGTTCACGACAACTGCAACAACTTCGAGCACAAGAACCTCTAGGATACCCTCATGGACACCCATCAACACCTTAACAATCTTCCGTTGATCTGCCTTGGAGACTTCAACACGATCTCGCGTCGAGAGGAGAAATCGGGGGGCGTCCCCCCAGCCGGTGATGACTGACTTCAACACTTTCATCTTCAACGCCCACTTGTCCCCCCTGCAGTTCTCCGGCAACGCTTTTACCTGGTGTAACATGCAAGAAGGTGCCCGTAGACAATATTTTTGTTTGGATCGAGTGCTGGTAGACAACCTATGGGCCGACTTGGATCTCATCACTAACCTCACTCACCTTAATACCACTTAATCGGACCATTCCACTCCCCTGATGGAGATCAGCAGCAACTCTACCCAGATCAAAAAACCTTTCTGCTTCCTGAACTTCTGGAGCCATTACCCCAATTTCAGGAATATCGTGGCCTCCGCGTGGAGATCAACCAGCAACCCAGACCCCCTCATCCGCGTAGCAGTCAAGCTCAAATCCACCAAGGGTACGTTATCGTCTTGGAGCAGACTCAATTTTGGAAATATTTTCCAAGCTATCAAGACAGCAGAAGATGGCGTCACTCGTGCTGAGATCCTGTTCGCTGCGAACAGGTCGTCGAAAGCCCGTACCGCCCTGAACCTTACCAAGGCGATACTCAAGTCCAGACTGAAGGTCGAGACGGGATTCTTGAAGCAAAAATTCAGATTGACCTGGGATACTGAGGGTGACAGAAACTTCGGCTTCTTCTACGCCTGTGTCAAGGGTCGCAGAAATCAGCTCAATCTTCACCAAATCTCGGACGACAACGGCATGCTCCTCGAAGACTAGAAACAACATTGACATGGCAGTCGCCAACTTCTACACCAAAATTTTCTCCAAAATAAACGACGTTAAAGATGAGGCTTTCCTAGCTAAGGTCCCCAGCCTGATCAGCGAGCAGGAGAACGTCATGCTATTGACCCCCCTCCCCGGAGGAAGTTAAGTCGGCTGTCTGGTCCCTAGACGAACACAGCGCTCCCGGACCAGATGATTGTTGGCCTAATGATTATATTTTGTTTTTGAATATGGCTAATCAGTTAAGTTTAACATAATGATGTCACTAATATTCATATACTCACTATCATGTTGCTACTTAAACTTAGCATTGTCCTAATTGTCCTATATTATATTGCTATGCTTGTATCGTACTGCAACATACTTTGTTGGCCTAACATGCTATCATGTTGTTACTTAAACTTAGCAATGTCCTAATTGTCCCATATTATATTGCTATGCTTGTATCGTACTGCAACATATTTTGCTGGCCTAACATGTATTTGTAGACATGCAGTAAGCATGATCAAACATGATTAAATAGGACATAGGCAATGAAGAATTAATGATGGAGCGAAGACGGCGTCATACAAAAAGATTTCTCCGAACCGCCTAGCGACCTATCCGGGGCCTCGCATCGGGGGTTCCGCTGCCCGGTCAGCGGACAGGGGTCGAGGGGGCAGCGCCCCCCGTCGGGGGTTCGGGGGCGAAGCCCCCGAAAGGTATTCAGATTTCCAGATCTGTTTATCTTCGGACGACTGCTGTCAAAGAAAAAGACGTCTTCAGTTCTGCTCAGATATCAGAAGAAAGGCGTCATCAGAGGGCTCTTGGTTTTCCTAATTGTTCTAAGTCTGTAATCTTCAATTTATTGAGTCTAGGAGAATGTGTACGTTGAGTCGCACTGAGTCATCTCAACCCCTAGCATATCTCTCCAAAGCTCTACCATACAACAGACCAATTCCTGAACCAAGCCCAAGCTCCACAAAGTCCAAAAGCCCAATGGACCAATTTTGTCTGCTGGAGACAGAGTTCGGGCCGAACTCTGCCTCCACACAGAGTTCGGGCCGAACTCTGTCCCCTAGAAATCAGGAACCCTAATTTTAGGGTTAGCTGGTTGCAAGCTGTCCAACGGCCAAAAATTTGAATTATCCATACCGAATTCTGGCCGAATTCTGCTTGTCCTGAACCCTATAAATAGGCCTTGGTTTCTCTCATTTGAAACCATCCACTCTTCTATTCTTCTTCTCTTACATAGCCTATATAGTCAAGAGCCTTACTCTTCCAATCTACTAGCCACAAAACTTCCTAAGCCCCAAGGTGCTCAAGTGCGATTCAGCTAGAAGTTTTTGTGCAAGAGTTGAAAAGAAAAGTCACTTGGACAATTCCAAGTCGCTTGGAAAAATCCAAGCAAATCGCCACTGCGATCCTCTGTAAGAAGTTGACGTGCTCTTCTAAAGAAAATGCACGGGTTGTAAACTACTATTTCACAAATAGTGGATTTGAATCCTGAGCTAGAGTTCTCAGGCCTGGACTAGTCCTCCACGAGGGAAACCAGGTTAAAACTGCTGTGTTTGCGTATGCTCTTCTGATCTTTATTTACTTCCGCATTTCCTTCTGATTTATTTACTATATTGATAGTTATTTTGTGGAGGTGATATAGAGTTATTTTTTATTTGGTGATTATCGACACAAACTCTATTCACCCCCCTCTAGAGTTGCCTATACCTGTGTCTTCAATGATTTCTCCGGATCTTTCTTCCGTTCTTATTGGGAGATTATCGGGTCTGACTTTCACGATACCGCGGTGGCATTTTTCGTAGGAGCAAGCTACCCCAAATCCATCTTCCGGGCTAACCTTATCCTGATCCCTAAAAAAGATAACCTGGAGATATTCAAAGACTTCAGACCGATCAGCTTATACACCTTCACTAATAAAATCATCTCTAAGATCATCGTGACCTGCATGTCCACTCTTCTTCCTAAGATCATCTTCGAGGAGTAGAGCGGCTTCGTCCCCGGTCGGAACATCACCGATAACATCTTGTTCGCTCAGGAGTTAATCACTTGCATGACCTGTCCAAGGGGGAAACATCGCCATCAAACTTGACATGGAGAAGCCTATGACCTTCTGGACTGGCAATTCATGATTTGGGTATTCAGAGTCTTCGGGTTCTCGGAGACTTGGATCGATATCATCTTTAGGTCCGTCAACAACTCTTGGTTCTCCACGGTCATCAACGGGCAAACCGACGGTTTCTTCAGATCCAACCGTGGGGTACGACAATGTGATCCTTTATCCGCCACCATTTTCATCATTATAGCCGAAGCGCTCAGCAGAAACCTAAACAACATGACAAACACCCCTAGATTTCGTCACTATCACACCACCACGGGCTGTCCTCTCATTACGCATCTGGCCTATGCCGATGACATCATAATCTTCTCTTACGGGGACATCGGGTCGGTAAAGGTGGTCTGCAGCACTTTAGAGAAATACACCAGATGCTCTGGCCAACGTATCAATGCTGATAAAAGCATCATCTACACCCACCACAACGCCGACCGGAATCACTCGTCCACCCTCACCAACCTAACCTCCTTCTCCACCGCATACCCACCGTTCTCCTACCTGGGATGCCCGCTGGTGTACGTGAAATCAAACTCTGGCATTTTTGTGGGTTTGGTGAACAAAATCAAAAGAAAATCGAAGGTTGGCACAACGCAATCCTTTCCCCGGGAGGCAAGATAATCCTCATCAAGCATGTCCTATCCTCCATTCCCATCTACACCCTGGTAGTGTGCTCCCCTCCCAAGAAAGTCCTTTTCGAGATCGAGTCCCTTTTCGCCAACTTCTTTTAGGGCCACATCGACGGTAAGGACAAGCACCACTGGGCCAGCTGGAACACTATGGCCAAATCCATCAATACGGGAGGACTTGGCTTTACCAGATTAGCGCTCATCATCGACGCATGTTCAATGAAGTTGTGGTGAAAGCTTCTCACGGACAACTCCATCTGGACTAGGTTCATGAAGGCCAGATATTTCCAACATTCTCACCCCGTGACTGTCGTCGCCAACAATCGATCCTCTGCATCCTGGCACCAGATCCTTCATGGCCGCCACCTCGCTGAACCCTTTATCATCGAAAACCCTAACACCCTACAATGGTCCCCCACGCCCGATGGCACCTTCACGATAACCTCTGCCAAGACGAAGGCGAGAGGCACCGACTCGCCTGTACCGTTGATCGCTACTTTTTGGCACTCCTGCATCCCCAACAAATGGTCGATCCTCATTTGGAGAGCATACCGTCTGAAATTACCTACCGACGACTCCCTTACCTCCATCGACTACAGCTTAGCGTCCAAGTGTCATTGCTACACCTCATACCAATTAGAAACAACTGAACACATCCTTCTCCATGGCAGCATCGCTTACTAGTTGTGGTCCAGTCTTTCACAGTGATACGGCCAGGCCCCCTATACTAGGAGCTTCAACGATCTCCTTGCCAGCTGGGATCTTGTCATGGGCATCAGATCATCGCAGCCACTGACATTTGGGTGCTATGGAAGAACAGAAACAAATTTAGGTACGAAGGTCACCAATACACCCTTCAACAGCTTTTCAGGGAAGTCCGGCAGTGTCTCCGCATCAGCAGAAGATGCTCCCACGCACCGGCATGTTTTTGGCAGGAGCTGTGCTAGTCCGACTGGCACTTTTTGTTGTGCTCGGTCTATTTTGGTTTCAGTTTTTAGGTTTCCTTTCGTGCTTGGCGCGCTTACTTGTATAGGCTTCGGCATTTTGTGCCTGGTACATCAATAAAGTCCCTTTCGTTCAAATATATATATATATATATATATATATATATATATACAAATATATATATATATATATATATATATATATATATATATATATATATATATATATATATATATATACAAAAATATATATATATATACATATATATATATATATATATATATATATATATATATATATATATATATATATATATATATATATATATATATATATATATTTGTATATATATATATATATATACAAATTATACACAAATATATATATATATATATATATATATATATATATATATATATATATATATATATATATATATATATATATATATATATATATACAAAAAAAATATATACATATATATATATACAAATTATACACAAATATATATATATATATATATATATATATATATATATATATATATATATATATATATATATATATATATATATATATCTATATATATATATATATATATGTATATATTTTTTTTGTATATATATATATATATATATATATATATATATATATATATATATATATATATATATTATACACAAGGCTTAAGCTCAGCAGAAACCCAAGCTTAGCAAAACATATACAAAACCCAATCAATCATACAGACACCAACTCTTGTTGTACTAAACTCATTCCGTTAAACTTCTCATTCGCGCCACTCTAAACACCAACTCCTGTTCAAATATGCATAACCACGCTACTGTGACTGTAACACCCAGTTTCTTCAGATGAGGATAAT
The DNA here is from genome assembly GCA_029216955.1 of Iris pallida. NCBI lineage: Eukaryota > Viridiplantae > Streptophyta > Magnoliopsida > Asparagales > Iridaceae > Iris > Iris pallida. Next base: position 10,240,923 of record JANAVB010003200.1, read on the forward strand.
TTTAAAATTTTGTATTTTAATTTATTTTGGTATCTAAAATTTTATATGATTTTTATTGATTTTAATCATTTTAAAAACTATTTTAAAACGTGACTTATGAATTGGTGTCTTGCTAGTGTTTTGTTTATCATTTCTAGATTGAGGGGTATTTTAGTCATTTTTGTAATTTTGGGAATTTCTTGGAATTATTATGTATTATTTAGAATCATTAGAATTTATATGATTTTTAGAGATTTTTAGTATAATTGATATTGGTGTTTTAGTTAACTTTGACTTATGTTGACTTTTGAGACTAACCTAGTGGCTAACCTAGGTCATGACTATGTGATTAGGATATGGGACCCTAGGTTGACTTAAGTTAGTGATAATTAAACCATAGAATTAATTTGGTGGAAATAGGATTTAAATTGTTTAAGGAATGGCTTGTGATTTCACAAGTCATGACTTGTGACTTAAGGCTTAATAGCCCATAGGCCCACACCATGTACCCAAACCTCACCCTAATCAGCCCATGGCAGCCAACCTAGGGTTTCCTACCCTATTTAATGGCTTTTCCATTTGTTCTTGCCTCTTTTAATTATTTTTCTCTCAAGCTTTGAAGAAAGAGGTATAGCCATCTTTCCCAATCCATAACTTTTCTATTTTAACTCTTTTTTGGCTCAAACCACTTGCATTAGATTCTAATTATCTTCCTCTTGCTGTTCATAGAGAGTATTCTCAGGCTTGGGGCAATTTGGAGAGTTTGGCTAACAAGGAGAAACCCCCTTTTTGGAGTTTTTTATTGGAATTTTAACATATAGGTAACTTCCTATTCTTTCTATAGATTTTCGATTTCTTTGCATGAATAGGAATCCCTAGGTGTCCCCTAGCCGTAGGTATTGGTTTGGTGTCGAGTGGTATCCATTTCGTGTCCGTATCAGACACGTATCAATGCATATATCTAGGTGTTTGATGAAATACTTGAGTGGATTGAATCCACGTATTTTCAAAAACTAATTGTGCAATCTTGTAGCCCTTTATGTCAAGATCACGACCCACAAGCTTTGAGCACGAATCCATGCTATTTTCGTGTCAAAAATCGACACGGACACGCAGCACGACGCCGCGTGCGGCTGCCCTGCTGTCGGACACGTCGTGTGCACTGTATACGACACATCTGGACACGATACTTGCTGGAAACCTTGGACACATGACTGACATAACACGTATGAAGTTTGAGGAGAAGTTATCGAGTGGATTGGGAGAAATCCCAATCGAACCCGATTTACACTGTGCTGTGCGCGTTCAGTCAAGGTTTTGGATACGGCCCTAGAATGCGGACACGGCATGTTGTAGACACGGTGCAGGACCCTAGGTACTTAGCCCTACCCTAGGCGTACCCCCTTGCACGAGCACGAGATCTAATTCGTGTCGTGTCGTGTCCTAGACTTGCACGAACACGTGCACGACACTGCACTGCACTGTTTTTCTTAGTTCTGTGTACCCGATTGGGTTTTGTGGTTGTTTGGACACTTCGTGTCCAATTTTCTGGACACGAATGGACCCACATGACACGTACTAATGTGGGGGGAGTGTCCAATTTTTTGGACATGAATGGACCCACATGACACGTACTAATGTGGGGGGAACATGTATGTGCACCTGTTTGGACTTTTGAATTGGTTTTGTGGATTATTGGGTTTCAAAACAAAAGAGGAACCACTGATACACAGTCCCTGTTCAAATTCTGGAATGTATTCATTCCTAACTGATTTGTGATGGTTTAATTACCTAGATTAATTCATTACTTGTGTATTAGGGTGCTAAAATGATGAACTAAATTTGGTGTTTGAGAATTTGACTTCGAAATTGTTTTTTTTGTTGGGATGTGAACTGCAATCCCCAAATCCCTGAAATACTGTTTCATTTCATGAATTTTGGTTTCATAGTTTCAATTTTCCTTAGCTGTATATTGATGTTAATGGTTAGTTTAAGCTCATTTACACTTGTGTTTGAATGTTAGATTGATTATGAAAACCTGAGAATTGATTCCTGTTTCCCTCTCTAATCTAGTGAGTTTTGAGTGTTGATTAATATGTATTAAACTGGGATTAGTTCCCTTTTTCTTTAACCTGTGAAGGAAGGTTTAGTCTTAAATTCCTGAACTAGAAACCAACTGGGACTAATTCTTTTAACTGAGTTCATGAGCAATACCTGAGTGTCTGATTTAATTTACCATGTTTGTCTGAACTAGATTGGTTCTTTTTTTTTTTGCTTTACATGTGTTAAAAATTAGAGATTTACTCCTAGTTCCTCACAGGCCTACACAATCCTGAACCTGAGAATAGAATAGGAATTGGGTTAGATTCATATTTGCAACCTGAAAACCAAGTTTACTTGAAACCTGATAACTGTGTGGACTGATATTTAACCCTCAATGCTCTCATGTACACATACACACCCTTGTATGCAATTTTCCTGCCACCTTAGAACTAACACACACACACTCATACCCATTGCAACTAAGATATGCAGCTGTTTTCCTATTTTGCTAACACACATTGGTTCACATTCTTTTTACCTGTCACACCACCCTCTAACACACAGTTCACCCTTCACATGTTCAATATCTGTACACCTATTAGACTGAACACTATACACAACCCTATATACAAACTGAAAACATGATTTGTTCCCCCATATACACACATATGTACACACTAGCTTAAGTACACAAATCTGAGATTCAAACTGAGAATGCTTGAGGTCATGAACCTGAGTTCAAGGTTGTTTACTATGTTGAATATTAACTCAGTTTTGAGTTTATGATTGTGTAGGGATAATGTTAACTGATTTTCAATGATAATATTGCTATGATAATCCTTCACACATGCCTACACTTTCCACTCACTGTATTGTAACCTCTGTATACACTGTTTCTCCTCTCCATGCCTTCACATGGCTCACCCACTCACAAACAAACTTTCCATTATCTAAAATCTGAGCATTTTCCTGTATATCACACACACACACCAAGCAACATTGACATTAGACACTGTCACTTAACTTCCTATGACATTGCACACCCACACTTTAGTCTACATCTTACCCCTCACTGTATAGCCTATAGTTCACTGATTTTTCCTATTCCCGTTGGTACCACACAATCATGTATCTCTCTAACACTCTTGCACATGCCACACACACATGTTTACATCACATTGACACTCTATTGACACTTTTCCATACACACATGAACACATTACATGCCTTGCTCTCTCTCTCTACATAATATATACTATACATGGCTAAACGTGTTAATGTGGTAAATAGAGATTTTTCCTATAGTTATATATACATGTATGTGTAGATAGATATATATAATATGAAATATATGTGATGTGGACTACAGGGCATAAGGCCTATATGTATGTTATGAATACACCAATGATTGTGTGATGGTAGTCTAGTATGACTTGTGATTGGTGTGTGATTGCTAGACTAGGCTTGGTTAGGCCTAGTGAGACTTATTAGACTTGTTTGGGTCAGTCTTGACCTAGTTGACCTAGTTTGACTAGTGTAGTTGCACTACACCAAAATGGGCATTTAGGAACACTTTTTATATGTACCTAATATTTTTAGGAACACTTGAACATCGTTCCTAAAAGTGGCATTGCAGTTATCGGAACAACTATAAAGCGTTCCTAAATATAGTATGGAACGGTTAATAGACGTTCCTAAATTAGATTTTGACACACATATAATGTGTTCCTAAAATATTTTTGGAACCACTGTCAAACGTTCCTAAAATTATATTTTGATACACATATAATGCATTTCAAAAGAAGTTTTTGGAACATTTTTGAATCGTTTCTAACTGTCAATATGAAACATTTTATGTTCGTTCCTAATTTAATTTGCAACAATTTTTGCAGAGTTCATGTGGCTAGTTTTGAAACGCTTTCTTAATGTTCATATGCATTTTTTTAATTTCAATTTCATAACCAATTTTTTGTTTGAAACACAAGATCTGATGATTCATAAAATTACCATTAAAACACAATAAATGGTACAAGATTTTCTACACATTCACCGAATCAACATCCAAAGATGTCCACTAAATTAACCAAAGTTGTCAACTTAATACAAAACAACTAATATCATATCCCAAAAGTTAATCATTAGAAAATGACATCAAAAGTATACAAAAAGTAAAAGTTACAAATATTATATAAATGTCGCTCGACCATAAAAGATAATCTGTTTACAAATTTTAGTTCTCTGAAAGATGATCCCAAAGGTTATCCTCCAACCAAATGATGGAGATTTGAACGACGACAACTAGCAGCACCTGCATGCAATATTATGAAACAGGCTTAAGTTAAAATTAGAAAATTGAAGAATAAGAGATTGGAATTAACCAAAATCTACTATGTTCAATAAATTTCTAATAAGAGAAGTGGGATACGAAAAATAAGAGATTAGAATTAACCAAAATCTACTATGTTCAACCCGTTGAGATACCTTGTTCTCCAATACTTCTATATACTCCAAAGAAACAAAAATACACCAGATCACAAAGCTGTAATCTCAACCAATCCAAGAGGTTTACCAGGCATAGCTGAAAAAATGTGGAAACAGAGCAAAATACAAAACAAGGTTGACTCACCGACTGCCAGCCTTGTCATGTTTCCCTAGTTGTTGGAGCATATCAATTTCAATCTTAGCTGCCTCCCGATACTTCTCTATGCCACGAACAATCTTGATAGCTACCATTTCTTTATTTTCCCTATCCCAGCATTCCAATACCTGACCAAAGGTATCTGGTACATATGGTAGAAAAATCTACATGCGATTGGAAATACATTTTTTAATACCGCAAAGTAAAATATCAAGTTACTCTGAAACATTAACAAAAGACCAAACAACAGAGGAAATAGATGACCTTACACCTCAATAAGACATACTAGTGAACAAAAGATTTAACAATATAGAAGAGGCTGAGACTAACCTTCACCCATTTTGCTGTAAATTTTATCTGCAAGAAAAACACCAAAAAAAGTATATAAGTGCCAATACCCAAAAGAAACAATGTTGCCTCAATGGTGACAATACCAAAAAGGAATTACTACTAAATATTTTTTATAAGTCAACTCCCGCAGGAGAAAAAAAAAGTTTGTCAAAAATTGGTTGCATCTCAATTTAAGCATAGTTATCTCAGAAGGAGACCAGACATCAACACAAATAAGGCCTTGGGTCATTACGTCACTAGTCTGACTGTTGGATCAACAGTCATACCGGATATATAACTAAAATAATGTGTGTGTGAAGACAAAGACTTGGCAAAATAAATGAAGAAAATAAAATGGGTCCGGAAACAGAGGCGCTTTTGTTTCGAAAACAACATTAGTAAATATTAGTCCAAAAAAAATTCGAGTGCCAAAAATATTTAAATATAAGTAAATAAACATGCAAAAATGAAATTTTACCAATAACACAACACAACCAAAAATTTAAGACCCATCTGGCTACCAGTTCTCTAAAAGCCGGCTGAGTCATCAAATTTGACCAGGTCAACTAGATTTTAACAGTATCAAGAAAATAATAGTTCAATCTTTGAATCAGACAGAACTAGTCATCGACCGGGGCACAGGTTTTTCGATCTGACTGCCAGTCCGGTCCGATTCTGATAACTATGTTCAACCCGTTGAGATACCTTGTTCTCCAATACTTATATATACTCTGAAGAAACAAAAATACACCAGCTCACAAAGATGTAAGCTCAACCAATCCAAGAGGTTTACCAGGCATAGCTAAAAAATGTGGAAATAGAGCAAAATACAAAACAAGCTTGACTCACCGACTGCCAGGCTTGTCATGTTTCCCTAGCTATTGGAGCATATCAATTTCAATCATAGCTGCCTCCCTATACTTCTCTATGTCACAAACAATCTTGATAGCTACCATTTCTTTCTTTTCCCTATCCCAGCATTCCAATACCTGACCAAAGGTGCCTGGTACATATGGTAGAAAAATCTACATAAGATTGGAAATACATTTTTTAATACCACAAATTAAAATATCAAGTTACTCTGAAACATTAACAAAAGACAAAACAACAGAGGAAAACAGATGACCTTACACCTCAATAAGACATACTAGAGAATAAAAGATTTAATAATATAGAAAAGGTTGAGACTAACCTTCACATATTTTCCTGTAAATTTTATCTGCAAGAAAAACACCAAAAAACATAAAAAGTATACAAGTGCCAATACCAAAAAGAAATAAAGTTGCCTCAAAATGGTGACGATACCAAAAAGGAATTACTACTATATATTTTTTATAAGTCAAAACCCTGGAGCAAAAAATGGTTTGTCCAAAATTGGTTGCATCTCAACTAGATTTTGACCGGATCAAGAAAAAAGTGGTACAATCTTTGAATCAGACAGAACTAGTCACCGACTGGGTCACAGGTTTTTCAATCTGACTGCCAGTCCGGTCCGATTCTGATAACTATGTTTCTAAGAACTATAGAAGTCCAAAGTGCAAAAAATCCAAAATATATTAATTATAATGTTAAACTATCCAAGGAAAGAACGAGGAAACCATTTTTATAACCCTGCTCTGTTAGAGGAAAAACATATTTTACTAATATTGATATAGAAGTGTAACAATCTTCATATTGAGATACTTGAACCATCATCAAGACAATTATGATAATTATAGAATTCAGAAGTTACATGAAACCCAAACAAAACATTATAATGAAAAATAACTAGCAACAAGTCTGCTTCAAGACAGACTGGGCGGGGGGTTGGGTGTTGTTTGGGGGTGGGAGGTTGGGGGTAGGGGGGTGGGCATGACTACTTTCAGGGAAAATGACCAACTAAAAGACATACAAGAAATGACATGTATTTTGATCTTGACCTGAGAAAAAAGAGAATATACCGAGCAAAGCTCTGCAAGTATGCAACCGACACTCCATATGTCACAGGGATAACTCCAACCCAATCCTGTTATTGAGATTGACATCTTATCACCTTAAAGGTTCAACAAAGAAGGTTCAAGTAATAAAAAAAATTCAGATATCAACAAAAGTCTACAAAAGTACAAAGTCTATGGATATCTGACTGCATATATATTTAGTATCAGATCCTAGACTTCATATACTGCATATATGAGTATTAGAGCCTGTATAACACTGCTTCACATTGACATTAAGACAAGGTCAAATTAATAAAGGTGTATACACATGGCATATTAAAGCCCGTGTCAGAGCAATCTGAATTTTTTTCTTCACTGACAAACTGGAGTTGTTATAAACACTGATACATGTCGACTGCATATATATTTAGTATCATAGCCTGGACTTCATATATAGCATATATTGAGTATTAGAGCTTGTGTTAGAGCTATCTACTTCATATTGCCAGTGTACCATGACTGCATATACTTCACAAAGTCAAGTGTACCACTGCTTCACATTGAAAGTATACCAAGACTGCATATACTTCACAAAGTCAAGTGTACCACTGCTTCACATTAATAGCGTACCATGACTGCTAGAGTGGAAGTACCAGCAGCTGTATAAGAGTATCAGTTACTTGAACAAAGCTTTAAAGCTAAAGGTGAAAGTGTAATTAGGATGAATCTTCCTTGGATCACAGTGTATAAATAGTTGAAAGGAGAAAGAAGAATGTATCAGAATTGTATTTTTAGCTCACCTTTAGAAATACTTTGTGCACTGACAAGAATCAAGGAATTAGTCAAATGTGTAAAAAGATGAGAAATGACCAAGGTTTGACTGGAATCAATATATCTCACTCTTTCACAAGTAAAAGTAATGCACACTACATATACATGTCTGTTATTATATCCGGATTAAGAGCACAAGCATCCATAACAACAGATGTGTTCGTTCTCTTATGTAATCAGTACAAAGAGAACAATCTCAAGTGGTCCTGTTTAATACACACAAAGTGTACTAGTGTAAACCTATAGCAAGATAGACTAATACCAGATTACACTACAACTTTTCCAATTAAACTTTAAACCACCAAAGTAACATTTGACATGAATTTGACCAACAATTACTTGATTCATAGCCCTTATTCCTTTAACCATTGGGATTTCCTTTGACCGAAAAGGGCTTAGTGAAAGCTTCAAGTAGAAGGGCCTGGACATATGTTGCACGAATGCAACACGGGACATAAACTGGTTCACTATAGATATTCGGACCTAAGAAGCACGAATGGTGTTGTGTCATCGATAATGGAACTCCAAAATAAACTAGGGCATAAAATCGTATCATGGCCATATCATCGTGTACCAAATTGTATATTGTCATATTTGTGTCCTTACATGATAGTTTCAAACCCATGTACCTACAGATTGGGCTATCAAAAAACAGTCATGATGCTTCATTCTACACCTAACCTAAAATTGACTAAATAAATGTTCATCTCACCAATATGTGATAGATTATTGGTTTACAGAAAATAATAAGCAAATTAGAGAACTTAAGCTATTAGTGGTCAATCAAGATCCGCACATGCATATCTGTGAATAATATGTAAAAAAAACTCAAAAAAACAAATAGGTTATGAACTCAGCTCAGAAATGCATGGAAGATAACAGGCTACATGCCAAGTTCATATGGAAGTGCCAAAGATAAATTAACGAACTGGGTAGGCTATATCCCAACTATAAGTCCCCCTTTTAAATATCAGATTACCTTTTCATAACAGGGAATACCATTTGAACATATACTTTTAACTGTATTTATGAGAAACAAAAAAATCTCTATGAGACTCTCTCATAACTTGAGGCAACAAAATGACCAAAATCCTACACAGTCTACTTTAAGAATAAGAACTGAGAGTAGAAAATCTTAAAAAGAAGGCTCACCACATCAGGGATATGTTGGAAGCTCCATGTCTGCTAGCTTGTCGTCGCCATATACAGTTATGGTGTAAGCTATTGGGATTAAAAACTCATTGATAAGTAGTTGTTATATTCTTAGAGCCTTCTTGGTTGCCTTGTGTAAATGAGATATTTATATGGGGGAAGGTTTGTTATATTTTACCAAAATATCCACAAACTAGTCATTACATAAAAACTTGGTCCCGAGCTCCTCCCTCACAAACCTGTATAGAGGATAAAACCTGGACTCCTTGATCATGTTCGCTAACATTGACTCCCTCCCTCACAAACACGAACAGAGAATTTGACTTTACGTTTAAAGCTAAGGTAAGAATAAAGAAAAGGATACAAAAATAATTCATTATTCTAATACATGTGAAAAGAGGTTCAGCTAACTTGCAAGTAGTGTGTTCTCAATTAGGATGATAACTAGTTCTACAAACAACTCAGAATAAATTGATATCTCAAAAACTAAGAATAATTGATATCTCAATGTGAAATTATGCTCAGTGTTGGAAATTGATCCAAGATTATTTATATTGTGAGTCAAGAATGTCCAATTTGGTTTCTTGGCAGGCATTCGTTCATGTGAAGAGTTGGACTACACAATCCCATTAAAAAAGATCCACTCTTTTATTTCTTAAAACTTGCCAACCATTATATGTCTTAATAATGTCACTACAAACTCTTTTGTTCTTTATTTTTCAAAATCAAATGCTTTGTATTACTTGCTTATTATCTATGGAACGGGCTAACTTCCCAACTCTTGTGTCAAAAAGAGATTAGTATGAATTAGCATAATCTCGTGCTAAACATTTATGTATTCAGAGTAAAAGAAAATTATTTGTTACTTAAAATGGTAAAAGAAACAGTCCATGCATAATCAAGTGTCAATGTGTAGAATTAAAGTTTAATGAGTTACACGGGAAATGAGATTGTAGTCTTACAATTTACCATGAAAGATAAAAGGATGACAATGGCATTTTGCTAAAAACAATTGGTCTGCTCAATCATATCTAACATGACCAAGGGAAAATAATAAATAGAGAGTTTAAGAATAGCAAAGAAAATGACCAAGGAGAAGGATGCTTGTGCCCAACTCAAATGAAAAGATGAAAAATGAACTGCTCTAGACATTCAAAAGGTGATGACAAGATGGACTATGTCAAGCAAATACTAACAAAAATTACCATGCCAATTGAATTATGGCAATTTTCAAGTTACCTCAAAGGAGTTACAGTTAGAAACATGTCAAAGTTCTTAATAATCATTCCCAGATGGATTCTTACATCCACTTGGAATAATACTACGAGGGGAGACCAATACGATGGATCGGTATTGATAATTTTATATTTTCTTGATGAGAGACAATGATAAAAAATGAAAATTGACAACAAAGGTAAACTGCCAACTAAAGAACCAAGAATAGATTTCTTTTTTGTACATTAGAATTGATGTAACATCTAACACTGTGAATCATATAAAACAATAGTTATATTAAAAAAGAATCAATCCTCAATAATTCCTCATGAGAAACGGGAAGGTAGAAAATTCATTAGGAAAGGAATGATGTTAATTTCACCTAGTTGGAAAAAAAATCTTCTATGAAGGGAAAGGGACATGGTCAACCATTTTCCTGACTTCCTCTTAAGTAATTATAGTTTTACTCTATCTAAATCTTTAGGAACTTTGGATCAGTAATCTTACGGAATGACTTCATCAGGCCTTGTCCTGACTGTATAATTCCCCTATTATACTATTATGAGAGAAATCGACCAAACCCATATCAAGAACATGAGGCAACACAAAATCATGTAGATATGCCTATTGTGTGTTCACTAAAGAGATGATCATATTGTGTTTTATTATCCAATTAGTTTATTCCGATATCAATCCAAGTATACTTTGGATCAGTAACCTCGCGAGATGACTCCACCAGGCCATCGATGCACCAATTCATCGACCCTGATCATGTTCCCTTATTTTGCCATTAAGAGAGAAGATTCAACCAATCCCATTAGATAATATCGAGACAATGATATATAAGCTCCTCCTACTTCACTAAATCTCATCTAAGCAAGGTCAGTAATATAGAATTATAAGAAAGAACACAAATTCACTCATTTATTGGTCTGCCAGAAAAGTAATGAGTGATGACATAATAACTCATGAATTGGCCATTATGAGTACAACTATATAATTTTTTCAACCAAGATGCAATCTATGTTACACCAACACATGTGAGTGCCTTAACAAGAAAATTATGTGCTAATTTGGACTGTAATTACATTTCCTCATTTGTTCAAACGACAATTCGGAATGAAATCATTTGACTTGCATCTTGCATTATGTACCAATAGTAGAAAACATAATAGTAAATAAAAACTAATATTATGCCTTTGCGGTTCTCACTCACCCTAGAATGTATGTGATCTTTCTAAGAAACTTTGTAATGTAAATCTTTAAGGGACAAAGTAGGAGGGGAAAATGGGTCGTCATTCAAACTTTTGACCATCATCTTCATTTGCAAGGATAAAAGCGAGATAGCAAAGAGCAGACCAACAAATTCAGTCAGCAAGAGATGATGCATAACTTCAGTCGTACCTTCAGATGTACATATAATCAAAACAATGGTTGAGAAATTCATAAGAAATATATTTATCAATTTGATCGGTAAAAAAATATTCTAAACTAGTGGTCAAATTTCTGCTTTTTGAAGGAACAACAAAATTTTCCTTGGGAACTCGAAGAAATTAGGGTTTTGTACTCGAATAGATATAAAAACATAATCCTTATTTTATTTCTCGAGGGAAACGAAAGAGGAGGGCTTACTTTCGTCGCATCATCTTCTTCTTTTGGTACTTTCGCGCAGGCGTCAACATTGTCGAAGCTCTATCGTAGCTTATTTTTTCTTTCTTCTCAGGATTGAGGAGGATGGGGAAGAGATGGATTGCCGAATTGGAGCTAGAGTGGTGAAATTAGGGTTTAGGAATAATTGTGGGTAGTTGTGGAAAACGTATACGAGGGGAGGGGAGAGAGAATTTATGAATCTGAAAGGAAAAATGAAGCGTTTGTCGTCTTGGACGCTTTTCTCAAATATCACGTGAGATGCATGTTCAATTTGGAAATATTTGTAACTATGTAAAAGCGTACCTAAATAAATTATTTCTTTTGAAAATTAAAACAACACATATTAGGAACACTTTCATAATTTGGAACACCTTTATACCGTTCCAGCATCCAGGTACGTAACATAAGCGTTACAAAATAAAAAATATCTAGTGTTTCTAATTTGTCATTTTGGTGTAGTGTTGACCAGAGTTGACCAAGAGTTGACTTTAGTCTAGTTTGACCTAGACAGCATGCAGATGCATAGTAGATTATATTTATCATCTCCTGTATACATCTTGACTTGTGTTGCTCTAACTAGGAGTCAGGTATCTCATCTCGGACAGTACATTTACTTCAGACATTCAGATACGAGGCGAGTACATTCTCTGATCATTTCATATCCTGCTTAGAATTATTTCCTGCATTAAATTACTTTACTTGATACTGTCACGTTGGTCACACAGATTAGTACAATATGGATCCCTCCCTGAGATGTTATCCCTTCAGGGAGCATCGGGTACTCTATGTTCTGTGCGTTTCACTTACATAGCGTATCATATGCTTCTTTGATTCTTTGATCATTTGTGACATATACCCATATGATCACAGAGTTTTCTCTGAATCCTTATCCCATTTATGGGACTACTATGTACCACCCTTTGGGGGCATATCACCCTTTGGGGGCTTATCACCTTTCGAAGGCTTATCACCCTTTGGGGTCATATCACCCTTTGGGGGCATATCACCCTTTGGGGGCATATCACCCTTTGGAGGCTTATCATCTTTCGGAGGCTTACCACCATTCGGAGGCTGTTACATAGAATCATAACATAACCTGGTTGGATCCTTGTGTATTAGTTGGGGGTACGGTGGAGTATAAATAGCCATGTGAACAATTTTCAAAGTAGAATAGCCATGTAAGCCTCTTTAGTATAGCCATGTACAAATCAAGCCGTTCACATGTCGACTTTGTGCTCTAAATCACTAGTCACTAGTAGCTCTCTACTTATAGTAGATATTTCTATTACAGTTCTCTCTCTGTTTACATACTGCATTTCCTTCAGTATCTATATCTTACTTTACTGCATGATTATATTTTCTAACCTGCTATGAACTGTTGAGATGTATTGTGCTCGCTCCCGTCCTGACTGGACCTGTTGAAAATTTTACAGAGGATGATGAGGAACCCTGCACCCCTTACTTTGGAGCTTGCCTAGATGACACTCGCGACCTGGACCCCTGGGGAGGTTCAGGCAGCTGCTGAGGACGATACCTTGCTTAGTATAGATAGCTTAAATTGTTTCCTTTTCATGTTTAGTTGTTGTCCTGGATTCCAGAGTTGTATATATTTTAGAGATGTTGAGACTTGTATTTCATTTCTGTTGTACCTCAGTTGAGGATTCTCTTATTTATTTTATCGTGCCATATTCTATCTCTAGATTGTGATTGAGTTGTACCTCTGTGTTGGCCTCCTTATGGAGAGTATTCATATTATGTTAGTTATAGTTCATGACCTAGAACAGCGTTCTACTGTCGACACTGTGGCGTAGGCTGGGCGTTGTTACGCTCTCGTACCCCCACAGTGGGTGCGGGTCGTGACAGTGACACTCCAACTCTAGTCGATCTCTGATTGAACATGACACCCCACGCTGGATATAACCCAATACGGGACACGAACTAACCCGGACTCCCCGAATCCTGATCACAGACATGCCCAGTCCCTTCATCAAACCCAAGTACAGAACAAAGTTTTCTCTAACATTAGGAAGGGTAGAACGTTACCTGAGTATTGAGGATCTGATTCTGGAGTGAAGACTTGATCCCCAGAGATCGGACAAAGTCTCCTCTGTTTGCAAGAACAAAAGTTTTCCAAGAAAACTGTTGTAAAACCCATTATTTTGTATTAATTATTTAATAGAGTTTGGTAGTATTATTATTAGCGTTTTCTAAAAATTATTATTATTACTATTAATTATTTTGAGTGCAAAAGATTTTGGAAAAAAATTATTATATTAATAACATGGCTTTTGATTGTTGAGCCCGAGCCCAAATTCAAACCCAGTCCAGTCCTATTCCTTAAAAATCTGATTGGTCTTTCATATAATAATAAAATAGATATTTTCCCTTGGGAGCCGGTCCAAACTTAGACCATGTCCTACTTTCCCCCACCCACGTATTCACACATTCTCCCACCTCTCCTTAACTTTCTCTTCTTCTCTCACAACTTCCTCACAATTTCTAACAACAAAACCTCTCTCTCTCAGGCCATCTCCAACCCATCCTCAAAAATTTCCTCAATTTGAGGACTCAACAAGGAATATTCCTCTATGATGCTATCCTCAAAATTTTCCATCTCCAACCCATCAATCCTCAAATGATAAACAACCATTATTTATTTCTACATAAATTTATTTCTTCACAACCATTTAATATAATCAAATACATTAATGTTATATTATTAATATTATTACCGAGATTAGCTTTTAATTTCAATGTTGTTGTATTTCTTTAAGCATTTTTAATTTCAATGTTGTTGTAACGTGTAGACTTTTAATTTCAATGTTGTCGGTTTCGATATTTAAAATTTTGATGTACTTATTTATGTTTTTTTAAGTCAATATATTTTAATTTTAAGAAGTTTGATGTTATTCTATTAACTTTTGCCAAATTGTTCAAATATTATTTTATTAATCAAATAATCTAATAAAAAAATACTAATAAATATATTCAATATTAGATTCTATTTGAAGATCTCAACAAGAATATTTTAATAGTATTACTATTATATTATTTATAATTAAATATGTTAAGTTAATTAAGTTTAGTGTTTAACATATGTAGGATATACAAGTAATTAGGTACATCTTGGAGGGCAAAATTGTCATGAATAGTGGATCCTCAAATTTGAGGATTTCCATTCTCTCTCCTCAAATTTGAGGAGAGAGACTCCTATCCTCAAAAAATTTGAGGATTCATCCTCAATTTGAGGATGGGTTGGAGCAAATTTTTGAGGAGAAATCCTCAATTAGGTTTTTGAGGACATGGGTTGGAGATGGCCTCACAGAACCAAATCTCAATCTCTCCCTCACTCTCCTCTCTGGGAGAAAACCCAACCCAGAACCCTAGCCCCTCCCGACCGAGCGCCGACCTCCCCGCAGCGGCACCCCGACCGCGGCGATCTCCGCGCGCGGCGCCCGCCGTCCGCGCCGTTCTCCGCCCCTCGGCCGACCATCTCTTCCCCGCGGCCGCGCCCTCCAGCGACCGTAGCCGCGCCCACCCGAGCCCTAGCCGCGTCAACCCATCTCAGGCCGAGCCCCGCGGCCAGGCCCCGACTCCGGCGCCATTCCGCGCCACCTGCCGGCCCCACGGGTCCGTCGCCCGCAGCCCGCTCTCCGGCGAGCCGTCCGCTGGCAGCCCGACCCCGGTGGCTCCCCTTCGGCGTGCGATCCGGCCTCCCCCGAGGCCGCAAGCTTCCCCGCGCCCGTCCTCTGACAGCACCGCCCGACTCCAGAGCGTCCCCGTCGGCTCTCCGCCCGACCGCCGGCCCTTTGGCCGTGCCCCTGTTCGCGGCGATTCCCGAGGCCAAACCCCCTCAAGCCCTAGATCCGGCCGACCGTCGACTCCGGCGCTGGCCTTGGCCGACCGGCTCCCCGCGCCTTCTTCCGCGCTGTCCCCGCGGGATCCGGCCGCCGACAGCCTCCAGCGTCGCCAAGTTCCGCGGTGCCCTCCGCGGTACCCATTGGTTGTCCCCGTGGACCCGTCTCCCGCCGATCTCGGCCTTTTTCCCGCTGTCTGTGGCGTTCGCAGCGCATCGTAGCGCTGTCCGGAGACTCTCGAGTCCATGACGGCGCGTCCCGAGTCCGAGGCCACCCTTCGGACTCCGTCATCGAGCCCCTCGGTAATTTCTTGATAATCAGAGTAGTTCGTCCCTCCCGTGTCGAGTCTATGATGAGAATCGGTCCCCGGATTCCCTCTCGGGAATCCGGTTAGCTGCGTTATATTTTCGTTTAGCCGCGTTAGTTTATTTTCCCGTGTTTTACTTGCTGGGTTGGTGTGAATTGGTTGATTATGAGATTCTCGGACTTTTCGAGAAATTCGGTGGAATTGGAAATTATTTTTGTGGTGTGGAAATTATTTTGGTGGATATTTCTATGGACTATTTTGGTTGGAAATGGGTTTTCCCTGGTTTGGGACATTTTGCAGGTGTTTGTTGGCGCTTCCCAGTTTTGGGTTTATCCCGGAATAGAGGAAGTGCTGCCCAAATTTTTATGAAATTATATTCTTATTAATTTCAAAACTGGCTTTCGAAAATGAATTTCCAAAACCGATTTTCGGGCGACGACCGTACCGGTCTGTGGGCCCCGGCGAAATGCAAACGCACCGGTCCGACCGGACGTTGAGGCATAAACCGAAATTTGAGGAATGGACCGAGTCTGAGACTCTTAGCTTATTTTAATTATTTTAATTTTTATAGTCTTTTGATTCCCGCATTTTAATCATTTAATTTCAGTCATTATCTTATTTATGTAAAAGAAAATTGTACCGGGCATAAGCCCACCCTAGGACCAGTAGCTGTGCCCATGTATTTGTGTAGCATAGCTATTTTCTTTTCTTTTTCTGGTGGATGTGATTTGGGTGGATTTTGGATTGATTGCATATTCGTAGTTTAGGACGTAACTTACGGGTTAATTACGAAGTTAACTAAAATGAATAAAATAATGTTAATTCACAGTTTATCACTAAAAAGAAATTGTATTTTAATATTACAAAACACAAAGTTTTCCAAATCATAATTGATTCTCGCGATTTTCCAAATTGTATTTGATTTTCGGGATTTTCCAAATAAACCAATTAACCGGCCTAACCAACGCACGTAGTTGCGACGTAACCGTTAGCTGTAATAAATACAACTTAAAACCTGACTAGGACTCACTACTAGAGATTGCAACTAGCACATTTAGTCTGGTTATTCAGGGATCTAAGTCGAGTTCTCAACTGTAGGAACTCGAAGTTACAACTGACGTTCTTCCTCGGTACCGACTCGTCCTTCCAGTCAATCTAATACAAGGCAAGTTACGATTTGTGTATTCCTGTATTTTATTTAGTAAAGTTAAGATGCATGTTAAACCACACTGCTGGCACGGAACTCTACCGACTGTTACTGTTACTGAATCTGGGACTGGGGGAATAGTGTAGACGTTTATGACCAAAGCCCCTACTGAACTGACTGTGTTAGCTTACCCCTCTCACACACGGGGATAAGCCATATCGTATCGCTAGGATACTACTGATCAACCCAAGCCGGTCATAGACGTTTACATATTCAAATCACACTGAACTGTTTTAAACTGCTGAAAATACTATTTCAAACTGTTTACCCTGCACTTATCAATTACTACTTAAATTATGAGATGCATATTTCGTTCTTGCTCCCTCCTGACTGGAGACAACATTTTAGGTAACACTGAGGATGACGAGCTATTCTTTAATAGCTATTTTGAGTCGGTTCTCTTCCCTGCGATGGTACCGGAGTCTTCTCCGGGGGAACGCTGAACCTGGAACAACTGAACCAGATGCTTAGATAGTTTCCCTTTCCAGCATTTTTGTTTTGGAGTTTGTATTTATTTCTGCATATCTATTTCCAGATGTATTTTGAATATTTTATTTAACAAAGTTTCAATTCCGGATAGAACAGTTGTGACAAATGTATCTGTGTTGTTGTATGGTTACCTGCTACTGAACAGCTTACTGCCGCCGTCTCAACAACGGTGCAGGCTGGGCATGATCCGACTAGACCCAAATAGTTGGGATCGGGTCGTGACATGTTTTCAGTGGTGGCCCATGCAGGTTCGACAACAACAACTTAGGAAAACCTATCTAGAAACAATTAGAACACTAAAACATTGATTTGTCACGACATAGGTCCGATTTATATATAAATAAATATTTTTGCTTGAATATAGATCGGTAGGCTACCTTGCTTATGTGTGCGTCCTAATCCTTCCAGAGAATGACCGTTGACCAAATCCTGCTAGCGATAAGGTGTCATCTCCGAATCTTACCCCATCTCCTCAACCAAGCCCAGGGTCTTTCCCTCGCGGCTGTTGACTGTCCGCATAATGCAACCAGTGAAGTTTTTCCTACACTGGCGACTCCTACCTCATCTCCAACTGAATTGCATTTCCCTGGTGGATTATTCATTTTGTTGCTCCACCAGTACCAGCAATCATCTTTCAAATGGTTGTCCTATCTCAGAAATCCTGGAGTTCCAGAAAGCTCAAGATGAAGCCCAGCAGGAACAGAAGAATATCACGAGAGAAGACATGAAGAACGTCATGATGTAGCCTTAGTTATCCTCCAACCAAATTAGAGCAGAACTTTTGTCCTAGGAAGGATACCCTTGAATCTAGAAGATATTGGGTCCCATCGAGTACTCTACTTTCCGGCAGTCTTGCAGTAAGAAGCTTTGGGCTTGTAACTATTGCAAGAGGCCTGGTCATCAGGCCGTTAGTTGCCGCAAGAGATTTGGACAATGTTTGGCATGTGGACCTGCTGAACATCGGGTAAAGGGACTGTCCATATCTGTCTATCAAACCAGAGCTCATATTCCAGCAACACCTGTTAGGCCACAACCTAGGGACCCTCTTCCTATCCAGCAGACCCTGCCCCTTACAACAAGGCATGATACAGACTCGAGGTTCATAGAAGATGAAGCAGTTGGAGACTGTTCATGCAAGAGCCAGAACTATGAAGGATAGTACCTGGAACCGCTGAATAGCATCATCTTTTGGAAGTTGTAACAGGATGTCCTTAGATCAAACATAAGAGCTTTTGCTGTAACTCTCCACATGAATAGAAGTTTTTAGTCACACCCTTATGGTAGATGTTTTCCCTGATAGTCTTCCTGGATAACCCCAGATCTAGACATAGGATTCACCCTGACTTAGTCCCTGGCTCTTTCCCTATTTTTAAAGGATGTTACAGAGTCAACCCGAAGTGGGACCAGAAGATGAAGGACCAGATCAATGAAGGCTCTAGAATTTATCAGAGTGGAACTTTACCTTAGGGATTTGTCCAAGAAGGATGGAACAACGGATGTGCATCGATTTCCAGACACTAAGGGACAATGCTCTCTGCCTGGATCGAGGATCTGTTTGATCTGATTGTGTGGAGTCAGGATGTTTTGAAGTTTGACTTAAGATCTGACCACCATCAAATCAAAGTCAGGAAAGAGGACATTTCCAAGACGGCGTTCAAACACCAAGTATGGGTAGTTTTCTGTGGTCAGGACGTTGGACTGACAAATGCTCCTGCTGTGTCCATGAATTTCATGAACAGAGATTTTCATGAGTATTTGAAACAGTTTATTTTCTCCATAGATAACATTCTGATATATTTGAAGACTGAAGAAGAGCATGAAGAACACTTGAGGAAGTTTTGGAAACTTTGAAGGAAAGAAGTTTTTGGTAAGTTATCTGAACGTGGATTGTGGACAGGGTAGATTTTTGGCCATGTTGTCAAAGAAGAAATTTCGATGGAAGATAGCTGTTGTTGAAGAGTGGTATACCCCAAGTTCAATTCGAAAGATCCTTGAACTTGGCCGGCTACTATCAGAAGTTCGTGAAGGATTTTCGCCAAGATTGCTGAGTCAATGACGAAGCTCACTTGGAAGAATGAAGAGTTCATTTTGAACGAAAGTTTACCATACGACATTGAGGAGCTGAAGAAGAGACTTACCACTACACCAATCCTTGCGCTACCCGCAGGAACCGGTGAGTTCTCAATTTACAGTAATGCCTCTGGAAGAGGACTGGGTTGCGTTCTTCAACAACATGGGAAAGTAATTGCTTACACGTGTAGGCAACTACAGACTCAAGAGAGGAATCATCCCACGCCTAATTTGAATTGCTGTAATTATCTTTACTTTGAAGCTGGAAGCATGATTTTTATAGAAAGGGAGTGAAAATTTATACGGACTACAAAAAGTCTGAAATATGTCTTCACTCAGAAAGGGCTGAATGTTTGACTAAGAAGATGGTTGAAGCAGATGAAGGATTACGACATCAACCTGCGGTACCATTCAGGTAAGGCTAATGTGGTCGCTGATGCAATTGTTCGACACTGATGGCGAAGTTCTTAACCAAGGACTAGCACCTGCTAGAAGACATCGAGAAATTTGGACTGGAGGTTATACTGCCTGGGGATAGAATGACGGAGCTGGATCAGTATTGATGAAGTTCGAAACTGAGAGATAAAAATCAAGAGAACGTAGTTCCAAAACGAGTCACTTTGCAGGCTTAGAGCTCAAGTGTTGGCAGGATCACCTGAGGGTTTCGTAATTAATCAACATTGGAACTCTGAAGAATGGTGTGAGACTTTGTGTACCGGCTGACAAACGGAGGAACGAGTTGCACCAATCGCAGTATTCCGTAAATTCAGGAGATAATAAGACGTATCGGAATATACCTCCATTGATTGGTGTTATGGAATAAAGAAGGACAATTCCAGGTATGAGAATGGGATGTGAATTCGTCAAACATGAGGAATTTAGCAAGAGGACAACAAGTTTGTTGGAGCCGCTGGACAATTCAGAATGGAAGTAGGAGCATATAACAATGAACCTTGAGCAAGGATTGCCTTATTCCTAAGGAGGGAAGGGCACCAATTGGATTATAATAAACCGACTGACTAAGTCAGCACACTTTAACTTCCTTCAAGTTGGTTTATTCACTAAGAAGTTGGCAGCATTGTACGGGAAGCACATCTACCGGATTCATGGAGTACCGCGGGACGAGCAAGCAGAGAGGTCAATCCAGATGCTTGAAGAAGTATTGAGATTTTGCGTCTTGGAATTTGGTAGGTCTTGGGAAGACCAAATTGCATTTGGTGAAGTTTTCCTACCAGAAGAACAATCAGTTTTGACGGAGCCGGAAATTGAGGCCAGATACATCGGGCCATTTGAGTTTAAGACGTGTTGGAAGTAGCGTACCAGTTAGCTCTATCAGCTAATCTTGAGAGTGTGCAACGTCTTCTACGTCACAGCTCAGATGCTACATTTCGGATCCGAGTCACATTTTGAATAATTCAGAGCTCAAGTTTGGACTTAACCTTTCAGTACCAGAGAAACCAGTTGCAAGCCTAGTTAGAGGTAAGAAGAAGACCAGAATTCGAGCCATCACTTATTTTCTTATCATTTCGTTCTAAACTTGACTGATGCTGACGAAGTTAGCCTAGTTTTGCAAGCTATCTCTTTATCAAGCTTGATCATGACGATATTTTATTGGGTGCACCCACTAATATATTGTCTAATCAGGACCGGTGCATGATGGTCTGATCAACCTCGTGTACTTTGGTTCGCTTTTGTATTTTTCTGCGTGGATGGTATCATAAATAAAACTTGTCCCTAAACCGTCTCATCTACGACTGCCTTGGAAAATCCTTATGGTTGAACCTGAGTTACGGGCGCAGTACCCGTACATGTTTGTCTTTCCTACCTTACTTTAAATTTCGAGGACGAAATTTTCTAAGGAGGGAAGGTTGTAAAACCCATTATTTTGTATTAATTATTTAATAGAGTTTGGTAGTATTATTATTAGCGTTTTCTAAAAATTATTATTATTACTATTAATTATTTTGAGTGCAAAAGATTTTGGAAAAAAATTATTATATTAATAACATGGCTTTTGATTGTTGAGCCCGAGCCCAAATTCAAACCCAGTCCAGTCCTATTCCTTAAAAATCTGATTGGTCTTTCATATAATAATAAAATAGATATTTTCCCTTGGGAGCCGGTCCAAACTTAGACCATGTCCTACTTTCCCCCACCCACGTATTCACACGTTCTCCCACCTCTCCTTAACTTTCTCTTCTTCTCTCACAACTTCCTCACAATTTCTAACAACAAAACCTCTCTCTCTCACAGAACCAAATCTCAATCTCTCCCTCACTCTCCTCTCTGGGAGAAAACCCAACCCAGAACCCTAGCCCCTCCCGACCGAGCGCCGACCTCCCCGCAGCGGCACCCCGACCGCGGCGATCTCCGCGCGCGGCGCCCGCCGTCCGCGCCGTTCTCCGCCCCTCGGCCGACCATCTCTTCCCCGCGGCCGCGCCCTCCAGCGACCGTAGCCGCGCCCACCCGAGCCCTAGCCGCGTCAACCCATCTCAGGCCGAGCCCCGCGGCCAGGCCCCGACTCCGGCGCCATTCCGCGCCACCTGCCGGCCCCACGGGTCCGTCGCCCGCAGCCCGCTCTCCGGCGAGCCGTCCGCTGGCAGCCCGACCCCGGTGGCTCCCCTTCGGCGTGCGATCCGGCCTCCCCCGAGGCCGCAAGCTTCCCCGCGCCCGTCCTCTGACAGCACCGCCCGACTCCAGAGCGTCCCCGTCGGCTCTCCGCCCGACCGCCGGCCCTTTGGCCGTGCCCCTGTTCGCGGCGATTCCCGAGGCCAAACCCCCTCAAGCCCTAGATCCGGCCGACCGTCGACTCCGGCGCTGGCCTTGGCCGACCGGCTCCCCGCGCCTTCTTCCGCGCTGTCCCCGCGGGATCCGGCCGCCGACAGCCTCCAGCGTCGCCAAGTTCCGCGGTGCCCTCCGCGGTACCCATTGGTTGTCCCCGTGGACCCGTCTCCCGCCGATCTCGGCCTTTTTCCCGCTGTCTGTGGCGTTCGCAGCGCATCGTAGCGCTGTCCGGAGACTCTCGAGTCCATGACGGCGCGTCCCGAGTCCGAGGCCACCCTTCGGACTCCGTCATCGAGCCCCTCGGTAATTTCTTGATAATCAGAGTAGTTCGTCCCTCCCGTGTCGAGTCTATGATGAGAATTGGTCCCCGGATTCCCTCTCGGGAATCCGGTTAGCTGCGTTATATTTTCGTTTAGCCGCGTTAGTTTATTTTCCCGTGTTTTACTTGCTGGGTTGGTGTGAATTGGTTGATTATGAGATTCTCGGACTTTTCGAGAAATTCGGTGGAATTGGAAATTATTTTTGTGGTGTGGAAATTATTTTGGTGGATATTTCTATGGACTATTTTGGTTGGAAATGGGTTTTCCCTGGTTTGGGACATTTTGCAGGTGTTTGTTGGCGCTTCCCAGTTTTGGGTTTATCCCGGAATAGAGGAAGTGCTGCCCAAATTTTTATGAAATTATATTCTTATTAATTTCAAAACTGGCTTTCGAAAATGAATTTCCAAAACCGATTTTCGGGCGACGACCGTACCGGTCTGTGGGCCCCGGCGAAATGCAAACGCACCGGTCCGACCGGACGTTGAGGCATAAACCGAAATTTGAGGAATGGACCGAGTCTGAGACTCTTAGCTTATTTTAATTATTTTAATTTTTATAGTCTTTTGATTCCCGCATTTTAATCATTTAATTTCAGTCATTATCTTATTTATGTAAAAGAAAATTGTACCGGGCATAAGCCCACCCTAGGACCAGTAGCTGTGCCCATGTATTTGTGTAGCATAGCTATTTTCTTTTCTTTTTCTGGTGGATGTGATTTGGGTGGATTTTGGATTGATTGCATATTCGTAGTTTAGGACGTAACTTACGGGTTAATTACGAAGTTAACTAAAATGAATAAAATAATGTTAATTCACAGTTTATCACTAAAAAGAAATTGTATTTTAATATTACAAAACACAAAGTTTTCCAAATCATAATTGATTCTCGCGATTTTCCAAATTGTATTTGATTTTCGGGATTTTCCAAATAAACCAATTAACCGGCCTAACCAACGCACGTAGTTGCGACGTAACCGTTAGCTGTAATAAATACAACTTAAAACCTGACTAGGACTCACTACTAGAGATTGCAACTAGCACATTTAGTCTGGTTATTCTGGGATCTAAGTCGAGTTCTCAACTGTAGGAACTCGAAGTTACAACTAACGTTCTTCCTCGGTACCGACTCGTCCTTCCAGTCAATCTAATACAAGGCAAGTTACGATTTGTGTATTCCTGTATTTTATTTAGTAAAGTTAAGATGCATGTTAAACCACACTGCTGGCACGGAACTCTACCGACTGTTACTGTTACTGAATCTGGGACTGGGGGAATAGTGTAGACGTTTATGACCAAAGCCCCTACTGAACTGACTGTGTTAGCTTACCCCTCTCACACACGGGGATAAGCCATATCGTATCGCTAGGATACTACTGATCAACCCAAGCCGGTCATAGACGTTTACATATTCAAATCACACTGAACTGTTTTAAACTGCTGAAAATACTATTTCAAACTGTTTACCCTGCACTTATCAATTACTACTTAAATTATGAGATGCATATTTCGTTCTTGCTCCCTCCTGACTGGAGACAACATTTTAGGTAACACTGAGGATGACGAGCTATTCTTTAATAGCTATTTTGAGTCGGTTCTCTTCCCTGCGATGGTACCGGAGTCTTCTCCGGGGGAACGCTGAACCTGGAACAACTGAACCAGATGCTTAGATAGTTTCCCTTTCCAGCATTTTTGTTTTGGAGTTTGTATTTATTTCTGCATATCTATTTCCAGATGTATTTTGAATATTTTATTTAACAAAGTTTCAATTCCGGATAGAACAGTTGTGACAAATGTATCTGTGTTGTTGTATGGTTACCTGCTACTGAACAGCTTACTGCCGCCGTCTCAACAACGGTGCAGGCTGGGCATGATCCGACTAGACCCAAATAGTTGGGATCGGGTCGTGACAACTGTGCTACAAACTAAGAAAAAAAGTACAAAAATACAATTTTGATTCTGGGAAAGTACAACTATAGGAATATGATCAGAAGACGATCACTTTATCCCTTGG
This sequence comes from Iris pallida, assembly GCA_029216955.1. Taxonomy (NCBI): domain Eukaryota; kingdom Viridiplantae; phylum Streptophyta; class Magnoliopsida; order Asparagales; family Iridaceae; genus Iris; species Iris pallida. The sequence goes on from JANAVB010003200.1 coordinate 10,265,721, forward strand.
AAGATGCGATGTTGAAGAAGAAAGCCTTTTTAACGTGCTGCATCAACTTGGTCAGGATATTATAATCATTAGTGATGCTTGTGAAGTGAATTTGAACTCTATTTATAGAGTTTTAAAATAACTGTCAGACAGTTATACTGATTGGCGTACAGTACAATTGGCGCACCATCACCCATTTGTGCGAACGGCTGGCTTAACTGCTTGGGACGCATGGTATTCCGTGAGAGAGATGCGCTTGGTTGTGGGCAGTGTCACATGCACGTTCTTCGAAATTAATGGCATGCGCGCCACATCATATAACTGCTTCTGGATGATAATTGATCACTTGGTGCATACTAATGAATAGCGCGACGCCATCCATGGAAGATTACTTGTTATTTCATAACTTGGAATCGTTGATTATCTTGTGCCAATTCTGTATGGCATAGAGAAAATGACAAAGATCATAATGATGACTCTGACCATTTTTTCCGAGCATTGTGTGCTCAAGTTTTGAGAAAATTTTCCTTGGCTGACGTGCTGTCAGTCATGATGACAGCTATTTTGCTTCTCAAGGAAGATTGCCACGTAGCGGCCAGCGCCATGTGAGGTTCAGCGCTATCTGATGTGATGCACCATTTGTTCTCTAGCACTATCTGGTAGATATAATTTGGCGTTATCTGTGAGTGGCGCATAGTAATGTTTTGATAGTTTTTTAAGCTTCTATAAAACCCCCTTCAAAGTTTTCAAATTTTAAAAGTTTCAAAATTTGAAATACTTTGAACAAGAAGTGATCTCGCGCATTTGACGCACCACAAAATCTTAATCGACCCAAGTTTTGTGCGCGATTGGCACGACCGTTATGTTTTAGTTTTTAGGCTATAAATAGCCCTTGGATGAGAGAGAAAAAGACTTCTTAGAAAAGTTTTTATTTCGAACTCCTATATCTTCTTCTTCCTCTTAACTTCCTGAAGCTTTTCCACTCGCTCTAATGGCACCCAAGAAGTCCGCCGCTAAGAAAGGAAAGAAAGTAGCTGAAACTTCATCGCGCGTACCACCGTTGATGGTGTCGCAACATGTGGCACCATCGGCAAGGGGCGAGGAAACAATCCCTTCTCTTGAAGGTGAGAAAATCCATCGGGGAAGACGAACAGTACACTCGTGCCATTCACGCCTGGTATAATCGATGCCAACGTCGACTGCCTCTTTCAGAGTGTTGATCTAAATCGTGTATCGCGCATTCTCAGCATATCATGCGCCATGTGCCATGATGCGCGTATTGCCGTGCTACACAAATTAAATAAGTCAGGATATATTTGCCAATCATCCGTCCGATGTCATGCGCAAACTATGTACTGAATAAAAAAACTGTCATATATGTCTGCACCCTCTGAGGACTATTTTTTGTGCGCCTTTCATGATTGGCGCAGAGTTTTTAAATAATCACAAAAATTCTTAATAGACTTTATAAGAATAATTTTTTGTAATTCTAACTCTTTGTTTTCCTTTGCAGTTGATCTGAAGGAAGACCTCTATGCTGAAGTTCTGGCCGCTGCCTTTCGGGTGTTAAGAGTATCAGGAGAATCTTTCTCATGTCAAATTCCTCCCAGTATGACGGGCCAACATCTAGATGAACTTTTTTGGAAAACCAAGAAGATAGGACGCTGCTGTGGCTGATGAACGACACTCCTTTTCTGACTGCGGATGAGGCTCCTCACAAGAAACTAACTTTCCTTTTTGGAGAAGCCATAGATGTAGACTCCCAACCAAAGTCAAAGAAGGAATTTCGAGCCTTTCTAAGGGGAGATGCATTAGTGTATAACCCTAAGATGACAAGGAATCTCTCCCTGTCTTAACATGCTCATGCCAGCTACCCAAGGAAGATGTCATGGGACCTAACTCCTTTCCAACAAGCTAAGGTTGGAAAGATATGCCATAAGTTCGGGGAACGCAGGAGAGACATATTTTTTCTGTGCTTCCGAGAAGTACATTACGCACTCGAGGGGTCTAAAGCCAAGTTGTGTACCAACTGATGGTTCGGCTTTGATGCTACCCGTCTGAATACTCATCTTCGCAAATACCTATGCTGTGTCTGAAGGAGAATACCCTCGCCCAACCATAAGGCTGACGAGTTTGATGCACTTGGTGATTGTACGTTAGAACAGACTCTCCGTGTGGGCTATGAAATATTTTTGCGAAAAGCTGACTGAACTTAGGCTTTATGAAGTTGTTTTGACTACTACTTGCGGGATCCAGAATAAACCCAACCTATTTTTAGCCTTGGCGGAGAGGTACAACAGTAGGACCGGCACCTTCGCTACTCCTCATGGGGAAATGGGCTTTACTTTGCATTAGATGCAATATATCTCACATCTGCCGATGGGAGAGAACCCCTATGAAGAGTATGTGCCGACAGAGGATGAAATGGAGGCGTTAGCAAGGAGAATTCTCGAATGGTGGTGGTCTTTGATGAGTTACTGTATCATTTCATGATCTGCACTCATCTGCACAACAACAAGCCTGCCGGGACATGCTACATGTCTAAGTGGTTGTCATTCCTTTTTTTGGGTCATGCCCAGGAGGACAAGGTACATGAGCAATAAAAATGCGATCCTCGTCCTTTTGAGCCGCTCAATGATCAAACTATTTTCAAGTTGATGAAGGACTCCGGCCGCGTCGACTCTAAATTGGTCAAAGACTGGCGTGGTTATGTTGCCGATACTCCTCTTAAGAGGTATATGCGACAGGGTGGCATAACCTTGTCCCCAAAGGATACTATAGCAGGCTTTCTTTCTCTGTAGCTGCGAAGGTTTATAGTTTCAGGAGCCAGTACGGGCGAGCGAATACGTCGAGGAGTACTATATGCCACCATGCGTTTAGTATTCGGGTATAAGATGGATATACTATCCGCCATGACGAGCCGACTAAACGTTGGACTCTGAGCATTTACGGACGCCATGATGGAGAATCCCAACTCTCGGAAGGATTTTCCTCGCACCGAGATACCGTATACATATCTGTTTGGCTGGTTTTTACTACACCATCCTTCTTTGATGGACCCGGCTCTTGGCATTGGATGAGCGTTGACAGCGAACTTCATTGGTAGATTTGCCAAGGCCAAATGGAAAGTGGAGTCTTTATTTGATTGCAGCAAAGCGTTAAATATGGGCGCAGACTGGAAATTTTTCTCCATTATTCCCCCACATGGGTCTGAGGACTTTCCAGCTCCTATGGTAGACTTAGAGCCCCTTGCTCTCCATCCACCTCCAGACGATTTTTTTTGGCTGAAGATGTTCCGACCTTTTCATCTCGTGTATCGATTTGAGAATGACTGTTACTTAGAGCCATATTTACCAAGCCACTTTGCTCGTCAATTTGGCTACTATAATGTCCCATCCCGTTAAGCTCAATCAGAGGAATTGAAATGCCAACGACACTCGGACTTAGCCATGCAACGGCTGTGCGAAGACCCGCTCGGTCGAGGCGACTCCTCGCTCAGGTGGGTGTCTTCGGTGAACTTGCCTCAGCTTGGCCTTCACACAGATAAAATGAAAGTTTTCAAATACACAATTAGGCTTGATAATAAAAGTGGCGAATCCACATAGCTAAGGGAATAATCCCAAGTCGGGTCGGATAGAGTTAGAATATGAAAAGGTCCCACGGTCGGCTTAGAAGTATTACATGACGTAATTTCAAAATAACACTCGATCCTTCGTCCCGTGGCTTAGGAGAAGGAAAGTTGGTTTAAGTTGCCACGAAGTTATGAACTTAGCCTAAGTCATAGGCGTCGCACGCATAAATGCTTGATAAAGCATGCTTGGTCCCATTGTTCGATACTTGGCATAGCCAAAGTGTCCCTTAAGTCTTAGTATAGATCTCTACGATGTAAGGCTTGACATAGCCTTTGCTCGTCCCAATGGATTAAGTTGTTGCATGGTTGAGTTAGGCAAAAGTTATGTCAGCTTATCGAAGTCATTCTAAGCACTATCCCACGCTTTCTGCGGTTTTTAAGTCACCTAGTCCCATGATCTCAAGGCTCCTCATATAAATTATGACTTGGGCGGTAGTGTCGTATAGAATACAAGTCGGTTTAAGGCACGAGCCATAGTTGGTTCAATAAAAAGTTAGCCACGGTCTATGGCACATGGAGAACACGTTTTGTTCAAGTTATGCTTGAAGGCTAACAATTAGCCATTCATGAGTTGAGTCAAAAAGAGTATGGAAACACTAAAACCATGTCGGGATTATAGGTCAGTCGTCGAGGAAAAACTATGTCGGGATTGTAGGTCAGTCATCGATGAGAAATATATCGGGACTGTAGGTCAGTCATCGAGGCAACCCTAGTTTGGGCTCTGCAAAAGAAGTATGAAAAGTAAAAGAAGTAAAACAAAGGAAACTAAGTTGTGACGGTTAGGCCATGCATTTACGTCGAGTCTAGAAGTTCTCGTTGGTGCGTGGTCATGGACAACTTGTCGACTAGGTTTCACGCCCTCGATTCGGTAGCCTGGGGCCACATGACCGTATCGGCCTAGGAAGGAAGCAAGGTAGTTAGGCAAGATTACGCCAACGTTGATTCGAGGACTTGAGCAGGGTTAGCTACCCTTAGCTGTGTAGTGCCCCGCTCCTCGCGATCCACTATGTATTACCTACGGCTTGCTAACTCAGTCTTGAACTGAATATTTGGGAAAACCTTTGCCGATATCGATTGATCATGGATGAAATGCAATGAACCTTTCCAATTGATGGATTGTCTTCTATTGAAATGATTCCAAGAGTTTTGTTGGATGTTTTCTTTCACTGCTTGGTTTTGATGAATGCATTTTCGTATTGGTTTTTCGATGATTGGTTTTCATTGTTCGCTTTCATCGTATTTCGCATTCATTTTGAATCTTGAGAGAAAGAGACCAAAGTATGCTAATCAACTGTTGGTGCCAATGTAGGACGCATGAATTGTTCATGAACGACGCGTGAAGTCCCTCCTTCTCTCAACTAAGATTCATCTCGACGAGTTGCTCTAACGAGCTTGTATTTATTTGTACGCCCTAATAAAAATGATCTCTAGTCCACTCTGTTGCCTCGTTCCAATAATCAACGATACCTCAATAACAAAAGATAAGATAAGATAAATGAATGAATCATATATAAATTAGAACTGTCGCTTGTTTGCTTCAATATGAACTGTATGCTCTTATGAATTGCCTAAAAAAGATAACTCGGTATGGAAATCATGGCTTGACCGTGCAAGAAGAAGAAGTAGATGGAAATGTTTACAAGTTGCTAGGCTCGTGCATAGTAGAATTATTTGATAGCTGCATTCGCATTGGTCTAGACAACTTGTGCACAAGGTGGTAATCTCTCGATCGATTCTGGGGGCACCTGGAATCGATCGGCCTAAGAGAGAACAAGACACCTGGGGCTAGAAGTCCCCGTAGTAAGAGGGGGTATCAGTCTATTAGTAGTTGGACTAGAACATTCCAATTGCTAGTAATGGGAATACCCATGGACCACAATAGTTAGGTTCATGCATATAGACAGAGATTTATTGCAAGCTTAACATATAGGAACGAAAAATGAGAATGCTTTATATATATATATGCAAATTGTGCTAACCTATTTTGTGCAGGGATGACTGTCGGCGATGGTAAGTTGCTTATGAAATATTCTACTGTCATGTTTCTTATGAATTGTTAAAAATAACCTAGACAAGTAAAAATATCACTAGTAAATATGTAGCTTTATATATTGAATTAGTGCAGATATTTGTGAGTTTCAGCGAAGAGCCGCTCGTTAGTACATGATGTGTGCTGACCCACGTTGTGGGCATCCTTTTCAGAAAGCAAAGGAGACAGGGAGATTTTCAAGTGAGACACTGAAGCTCGTCTAGCCTAGTAGAGCTCGTGGATTGTCTCAAGCTTCTTTTTCTTTTCCAGTCAAGTTGCAAGTTTCTTTTCCTTTGAAGGTGTTTTTTCATTTTCAGTATATAATAAAGGGATATGATGTATGTGTATTACGACTATTTTCAAAAGAGAGTTTTAAAGAGAATTATGTAGCCAAGATAAGTCAATCTGAGTTTACAAAGCTTTATACTTGTATTCCTATCAAGTTTATCAATAAAATAAGTATTCCCATTTCAAATCTTTGTGTCCAATATTTGGTTTTCTGCAACGAATGGGCACGTGCGTGTGTTTTTGCTTAACTAGTTGTTTTGTGCAGGTACATGGTCTTGTGCAAGCGCAACTTAGGCTTGCACTGTATCGCACCTTAGCGAGGATGAACGATCCCTAGGGATCCAGGTAAGACGGACGACCCTAACAAGATCGGGGCATGACAAGCTGCAAGGGTCTCGTCTGCACCACCTACATGTCCAAGATGGCTTGAATTGCCAGTGACCTTTCATATAGATAAGTTGGCATACTAAGCGGCAATCCGCATGCACGGTGTCGGTCGAATAAAAAAAGTGCAAGTATGGCACGGATGGGATAAAGATGGTATGCACGGTTGCAATACAAGTCCTAAGAAGCCTACGATTTGGCTATAGAAAAGAAGCGTGCTTCGGAACAAAATGTGGCTTGAGTATTAAGTCGTTGGCATAGTGTTGTATAAGTCAGACTTGAGTCGTTTCGAGTTAAGTCAAGAAGGACCGTAAGACAAGTTTGGTTAAATTATGCTAAGTTGCGAGGCACGACCTTGATGTTGAAGCACGAACCAAGTCGATGACACGAATTATGTTGTTGCCTCCTAAAGTATGGGCCATAAGGCAAGCATGAGTCAGCACGTTGATATTGAAAACACGAGAATGTTTTAGAGGCAAGGATAAGAAAGTTATCGGTACGATAGTACGATGATGGTCTAGAGACAAAAATAGGCCAGGCGTCTATGTCCTAAAATCGATCCTAAGGCAGGAATAGAAAGACAATCATAAGATATTATGTTGCATAAAGTAAATGAACGTGTCAGTTTTGTATAGGTGGGCGAGGAGCTCACTCCACCAGTACATTTAGTTCTGACACCCACACATTTTCTATGTGCATGCACAGGTAGAAGCTCGTTGGCGCGGAGCTCGCTTAGATATGTTGAGGCACGGAGTTCCTTGGCATTTCGAGGCGTGCGGTCGCATGGAGTCTAAACTTATACGAGATATAATGTATGGACATCGCCTATCTGAAGCATCCGCTGGCTCGTCAAATTGTACTGAGAGATGAGAGAGAAAATAGTGACTTGTAAACAGAAAGAGAAGTGAGCTTGAGTGATTGTAATCATGCCTCGTACCATATTATAATCTTTGTTTCAATATCAATAAAGAGCTACTTGCATGACTTGTGATTTGCTTCAAAATTTCTGCTGGTGTAATTCAATGTTTTTGCTTGGGACTTCTGTGTGACGACCCCATCGCTAGCTGTTGTAATCGGCCGTTATGGAACCTGTCTTGCGTAAGCGTAATCTAGGCTCACGCGGCATCACACCGTAGCGAGACCGATCGGTCCTACGGGACCGGGGTATGACATAATGGTATCAGAGCACAGCTTTACGTTCTTGGACTTTCGATTGAATTTTGTAACTCTGATGTCGTTTCTGCAAACTCTAATGCTGCTTTCGCGATTGATACATTGGCGCTCTCTCTCAAATATACCGCTGATGTCCATGCAATAAGTCTATATATTTTGAAAAGTATCATGAAAGAGAATTGGTTGAACAAAAGTTAATTCAAGTAAGCACAGTTGGCTAAGTCGGGCTGGACATATACACTAAAAATTGAGTCGACCTTAGAAAAGTTATTTGCAGGATACGAATCATCTCAAAATGGAAATGAGTTTGGCTTAATTCATAAAATACGGGATGACTATCTGTAGAGATGCCATCGAACGATGTTATCATCAAGGCGATATAGATGTAGCGTGCTTGGATTTTGAGGAATAGTTCGAACGGAGATTCGAAATAATCGGTTGTGATTCGAAACTTATTTCGAGGATTTGTCGAATGAATTTATCTCTGAGTGGTGTATGGGATAGCCTCGGGAATGTCGATCGGTTGAGGACATGGGGTGCCAATGAGTCTATCAGCAAGCGTCGCATGTATACAAAGCCTTAGATTGAGTTTGACGGATTAAGTTGCAATCTTAAAGATTTTGACGAGTTGATTTGAACGAACTAGAAGCGACGCACACTAGATTGGGATTGCACAAATATGAAACACAAAAATGATTGAGTAGGTAAAGCTGAATCGAGGAAGAGTTAAGGTGTACGAATAGATGATTCGATCGAGAAAATTGATATGAATTGTATACAAAAAGTTAAGCACGATTGGATAATAGCGTGTATAGAAATGATTCAAATATTTGAGAATGACTCTAAGGATTGGAATAGATGTTGCTCGATGATTTGAGTTAGCAAAGAATGATGCGAATTAAGGAAATACGTTGCTCGATGACTTAAGATAGACGGATAAACATATATGACTTTGGGTTTTGAACGAAATTGATCGTGTAACTAGTTCGGGGACTAATGATCGAAATTTAATATTGAATATCGAGGAGATTATGGAATGTCCAATTTGGATGATAGTATCAGTTGCATGACTTAGAATTCGTTGCAAATGAAGATCGTCAGGTTATGTATATTATCGATGGTATTGAGGCATATCAAAGATCGATATGCGATAACTCGGGGGTACTCTGATTTGAGGATCGTGTAAAATGTTATTGTTTTGATGGATGCTATATTTGGGAATTTTGATTGAAATGAATGTTTGGATAAAAAGAAAGTATTTTGATTGCTTCGACGATAACCACGATATCGATGTTCTTGTCTTGTGCGAGCGCAAATCCAGCCTCGCACAAGCGACGCATCGAAATTGGAGCAATCGTTCCGCGTAAGCGCTGACATGGTGATTCATGTCGTAGGAATGATCAAAATCGAAAAATCAGAGCGTGGCAAATTGGATTGCTTCGACTTATGGTTTGATGCGAAGGTGAATTCGAGTATTGGTCGGACTTGTGATTGATGATTGAGTAAACTTCAGGATTGAATTGTCCAATCTGCGTATCATAAATAAATTAGTCTAGACTCAAAACAAGATGTTACACCTCGATAAGAACAATTATCCTGAGGGAATGCACGGTGATTTCATGTCCCACGTGGATGATCGGACTTGCGTTAGATTGGTGTCACTCCTATTTTCCGTTATACGTATTGTTAATATACGTGTACAAAATTCTGACATTTGTCAGGGGACCCATATTTTAACTTATCTTGTTTAGCCTAGTCTTGGTTTAATTTGCCCTTGGTTCGGTTCGGTTCGGCTTGGCTTGGTTGTTTTGGTTGGGGTTGAGATAGATAGCTTGGTATATATACCAACCTCTCTCTCTCTCTCTCCTCTATTACTTCTTATTTATTTCTTCTTCTTCATTACTCCTTCCACCTACCAAGTCCTAGGCAAGTGCAACTTTCTTCATGATGGATCTCAAATTTTATTGTTCTATTGTCTTTCTTGTTTGGTTCTAAGCCTCTTTAGAACTTGGAAATTTTGGTTTTGATGTTCACATTTTTGTAAATCAAAGTTTATAGTTTTTTCGGTTTTTCTTGGTTTTGATCTCTTAGAATTTGTTATTTTTGAAAACTAATGGTTCTATGTTGTGGGGAGTTCAATTCTACCCAATTTTGGCTTTTGAACCGCTTGATTTCGACTTTGTATGATGAAGTTATGATATTTTTGTGTTCATAGGTTCCAGCACATCTTCGGTGGTGTCGGAACGATGAATAGTGCCGCGTGTCGTGCACCCGCGCCATGTGCTCCGTGCACCCGCGCGCTGTGCATTTCGTTGGCCGTGCGCCCGCGTGAATTTTTGCTGCGCACCGTGTCTCTGCGCCATGCGCATCGTGCACCCACGCACTGCACATTTTGTTGGCCGCACGCTTGCACGATTTTCAACCGTGCGCAGTGCCTTCGCGCCATGCGTGCCGTACACCCGCGCGTTGTGCATTTCGTTGGCCGTGCACCCGCGTAATTTTCTGTCGCACTCCGACGCCCCGTGTCTTCGCGCCATGCACGCCGTGCACCCGCGCGCTGAGCATTTCGCGCACCGGGCGCCCGCTCAATTTTCTACCGTGCGCCCGTGTGCCGTGCCTCCGTGCCATGCGCGCGTTGCACCCACGTGCTGCACGTTTTGCTTGCCACGCTCCCGCACGATTCAGGTCGCGCGCCAGGCATCGTGCTTGCGCGATCCGCGCACCGTGGGCAGTTTTGCTCGTGCGCGCAGTGCGCCCGTGCGCGTATCACTCTAGATGACTGTTTTTGCCCGTTTGAGTTATTTTGTAGCTAGAATATCGTAAAACTCAAAATATGAAAGTTGTGGATCTTTGTCTTGGCTTCAAGAATCTTCCTATCTTACTTTAATCAGAGTTCATATGCGACTGATAGTTTAAATCACACATGTGTGTTCTCGATCTTCTTTACATGTTTTCTATACTTGGCCTAAATTACGATGATCTGATTTGATGCTTGATAGTCTTGAGCTAGTAACTTGAAAATGATAATATGAACCCATCTTGATAATCTTGATAGTAGCCCGTCGAGGCACACTCCTGACAAGTACTCTTGACATGACAAGTAAACATGACATGACATGTATAAACTTGATTGCTGTTGCGACAACTATTCCTGTCTTGCTAGCGTAACTCTTGCATTGACTCCGTGGTTGATTGTTCCTGTACAAAGCTACGTGTCTCATCTTGCATCATCTCTAGGACATGGATTCCTGGTTACCATGGTCAGTGTCACGACCCGTACCCGGAGTAAGGACACGAGTGCGAGACAACATCCCAGCCTACGCCACAGAAACAGCGTAGAACGCTGTCTAGGTCTACTATCTAACAACAGTTAAAATATCAAAATCTATCGAGAATGGTCAACTCCGAATGGAGGACAAGCAATGACAATATAATATACTCAACCACAAATTCTAAGAAGAAAAAATGACACTGAAAGATAAAGACAACAAGATATAAAAATATCATCCTGAAAGTCCAACACAGAATAATACAAATCCAAAGTCTCAGAGTCAATAATCTCAAATACAAATACTAAATAATGACAAGCCCAAGTGTAATATTGAGACAAAGTCCAGTACTAAACTAATCTAGCAGAGCTACCACTAATGCCTCATCGACTAGAACTAATCCTGCTGGACAAGGGTCTCCTGGTCTACGCCCACTACGTCATGAGGACCATAGTAGGTAGGACACTCGTCATTGCCATCATCTGTAAAATTTTGTCAATATATCCAGTCAGGATGGAACAAGCACAAATCTCCAATAACAGTTCTAGTTAGACGATATTGAAAATATAGCAGTAAATAGAGAGAATATACAGGGTAAAATAGAAAGTAAATGAAAGTAGCATGGCAAGGTTAAAGCTGTAAACTATAGCTAGAGCAATGGCAAGAAAATCGATCATATCATATACAAGAGTCGAGAATCATACCATCTACGTGAGTGAATACTAGCTACGACATGTGGCCGACTTGAGAACTTGCACAAGGTCTATTGGCCTGGTTAATCATACGTGGAGCGTATGATTAACACTCACAAGATTTATAATACTTGCACAAGGAGGGTAATGATCACACATCTACACTAATACTCCTCGCCCCCGACTAGTATAGTGGATCCAACCATGACACGTTATGACACATGATTCTCTGAGAAAGTAGCTAGCCTTCACGTGTCTATACAATACACAAGGAACAAGAAAGACTTGTACAAGATATACGAAAGAATACAAGGAATAACATCTCATGACAGGATCCAGACAAATACCAATCCATGTGAACAATGTGTCAAGAGAACAAGGATATCTAAACTAAATACAAGAAACATAGACGATATCATAAAAGAAAAATATTATCAGAGAATGTACTCGCCTGAGATCTGGTGGAAAATATAAACAATGTATCGAGGTTCCGAGTGAAGTCACAGGCCTAAAGATGAGATATGCATGAGTTAAATAGGGTTTAACAGTGTTAGGCATGATTCCTAGTATATGTTATGCAAATCTAGGTCAAACTCAGTCACACCAGGTCAAACTAAGTCACACCAAGTCAAACTAAGTCAAACTAAATCATACTAGGTCATACTAGGCCAAACAAAGTCAAACTAGGTCAAGGTAAGTCAAACAAAGTCAAACTAGATCAAACAATATCAATCTAGATCATACTAGGTTAAGGGTTGACCTACAGTTAACTTTTGGCCAACTCTGGTCAACTTCTAATCCAATCTAGGTCAAACTGGGTCAATGGTTGACTTATAGTTGACTTTTGGTCAACTGGTCAACTCTGATCAACTTCTAGTCCAATCTAGGTCCAATATTGACTTACAGTTGACTTTGAGTCAAAACAGTCAACCTTGGTCAAACAAGGTCAAATCTAAGTCAAATATCCTATTCCTAACCATTACCTACCAAGATAACCCACTTACCTTACCTCTATAGGTATCTTATATCAATACCTTAAATATCTAGGTAATACCTTAACACCCTATCTACTTTAGACTAGTAGATAACTCACTATCCTAGGCTAATAGATCATACAATTTTTTTAGACTATTATCTACCCATATATCTTAACATCCTACTAATACCTTACCCTTAGACTATAGGTAAATCCCATTACCTTGTTAATACCTTAGACTTATCATTTACCCTCCAAGATACTATCCCTCCCTCTAAGATACTAACTTGTATCTAACACTCTAACTTACTAGTATCCTAATCTCTAAGATACTAAAAATATATATTTAGGACACTAGCTATATACATCTAACTATCTAACATATACTTCTAGTATCCTAAATTCTAAGTTACTAACTAGTAGTATCCTACTCAAGGTAATATGACACACTAACCTATGACACCAAGATACCAACTTACATCTTTAGACTACTATCTATCCACTAACTTAGGATACTAATTTCTAATATAGGATACTAACTCTATATCTAAGCTATCGTAGGATACTAACCAAGATGCTATATACTTTATCCCTATTGGTATCTCAATACCCTTACCTTGGTTGGAAGTCCAAAACCTTAGTCTAGGTATAAATACCTTAGTCTTCCAATACCCAAACTATAGTTATCTAGCATCTATTTATCTACCCCAAGCCTTTAGATAACCAACACTTTAGTATCTAGCCCTAGTATCTAGGTAACCATACCTTACCTTGAAGGTAAACCCAATCCTTGAAGGTAAACCCCCTATTACCTTGTCTTGAAGGTAAACTCACTACCATACCTTGTGATAAGGTAAACCACTTTACCTTAAAGTAAGGTAAATCACAATATACTAGGATACCAACATCTAGTATCCTAAGATACTACCTATCTACAAACTAACCACTATATAACGTAACTCTAATCTATACAAGATACAACTTATCTAACTATCAAAGATATCTAACTATTGGGATACTAACTCATCTAATCTTCAACCACACACACAAACCATGTATAACCAAGACACTAATATCTAACTATAACATATATGTATATATATCCATCTCTAACTCTAACCAACTAACATATGTCATATCTAACTAACATTAATATAGACTAATACTACTAACTATCTAACTTATACAAGATACCACTAACTTCTAAGATACCTCTGCCACGACCCTCACCCAATGTAAGGGCACGAATGCGTAACAGTGCCCAGCCTCTGCCAGAGAAACGGTGTAGTACGCTGTAAGTCTGCTATCTAACAATATATAATAACCTGTCATCTCCAAATCGAGGACATACTAAGAATACATATAAGCTCAATCACAATCTAACAGGAAGAATAAATGGTAAGAATAAAGATAAGGATAATGATAAAGATAAACTCAGAGTGCAAAGTATCTAACACAAATCCAGAGAGAGTCACAAAGTAGTTTAACAAGTCTGAAATAACATAACATGTCTAATATAAAAGCTGGAGACAAAGTTCAGTCAAATCATAGTCTGACTGAGTCATTGCTAGAGCCTCCTCAGTTGGCATTAACCCTTGCTGGACTGGGGTCTCCTGGTCTATGCCCACTACGTCATGAGGACCGTAGTAGGTAGGACACTCGTCCTCGCCATAATCTGTAAAATTTTGTCAACATATCCAGTCAGGATTGGAATGAGCACATTTTCAACAACAGTTCCCAATAAATGACAAGTGCTATGTAACAGTAAATAGAGATAATATACACGAGAAAATAAATGTACATGAAAGTAACATGGCAAGGGTAAAGTAGTAAACTAGAGCAAGAATAAAGAGAACTGAACATATCATGTACAAGAGTCAAGAAACAACTATCTACGTGAGTGAATATTAGCTTAGACATGTGGCCGACTTGGGAACTTGTACAAGGTCTACTAGCCTGGTTAATCATACGTGAAGTGTATGATTAACTCTCACATGGATCTATACAATGCACAAGGTGGGTATTGACCACATGTCTAGACTAATATTCTTCTGCCCCCGACTGTTATGGTAGATCCAACCATGATTCGTTACGATACGGAATTTTAAGAGAAGGTAGCAACTCTTCTCGAGAATCGGTGTCCGTACATTGTACAAGAAGTACAACAAGGCTTGCACAAGGTACACCAAGATAAACATGTCACGACCCGGTCCCAAATTCTTGGGTCGAATCGGATCATGTCCAGCCTGCACCGTTGTTGAGGCGGCGACAGTAAGCTGTATCACTCATGCAGGTAATCAACAACACAGACTAATTGCCACAACTTTAATATTTCGATAATTAAAAATTTGTCCAACAAAGTTACAACTGACAAAATAAATAGTCTTTTTCAATAACAACAACTGAAAATAGTAAATGACAACAACTAAAAAGTAGACTCGTCATCTCCAAGTCTAGCATCATCTGGTAGCACCACTGGATACAACTCAGGATCATAATAGCTACTAATCAGTAGCTCTGCATCATCAATAGGACCTAAAAATATAGTCTCCAGTCAGGAGGGAACAAAGTACAATTCATGATATTTTAACAATTGAAATAATAATAGAATTATGCACTTTTAAACAGTTTGAAATAAACAGTTTTTCAGCAGTTAAAACAGTGTGATATGAATAGGCAATGAATATGACTGGATTGGGTTGTACAGTTGTATCCTATTGATACGATATGGCTTATCCCCGTGTGTATGAGGGGTAAGCTAACACAGTCATTATACTATTTTGGATGTGGTCATACTCATTACACTACTCCCCCAGTACCCAATAGTTAAAACAGTCAATGCTCTCAGAGAGAGTTCCGTGTTGCCTCGTGGTTTAAATTTGCAATAAAACTATTACTAAATAATTGTAAACTACCACAAACTGTACTTGCCTTGGTTTAGACTGGAATGAGGGTAATGACTCCAAGATTGAATTTCAGATTTGTCCTCGAAATCCTACAATCGAGAAGTCGGTCTTAGATTCAAAAATTGCCATACTAGATGTGCTAGTTTCAATCTCTAATTTGTCCTAGTCAATTTTAATCTTTATTTATACTAACACAAACACAAATCGATTATCTAATGCGTTACATTCAATTATGAGGGATAGATCATTTTGTATTTAATTTCGGAAAAACTTTGTATTTATCGGTTTATTGGCAAAATTTGGTATTTTATAATTTATATAATAAAACTACATTTTTCTTTAAATGAGAAGAACATGAATTTCTAAAATGTTATAATTATTTATCATTCCTAAATTTTACGTTTCAGAACAAAATCAGAAAAAAATACAAATATATTACTAGTTATTACAAAATTTGCAGAAAATAAATGGGCTTATGCCCTTTTACAGACCATTTTACATGAATTAAAATAAGAAAAAAAATATTAGTTAGTCCCTAAAAATTCTATAATTTTAATTACAAAATAAAACTAATAATAAATTAAATAATGAGTCTCAGATATTGGTCCAATCATCATATAGACTAACGCCTCAACGTCCGGGCGAAACCGGTTTAGTTTGCACTTAGCCAGGGCCCATTGACTAATACGGTCGTCGCCCAAAAATCCAAAATAATAATCTTTCCCGAAAAACCATTTTAAAATAATTAAATTTTATAGAAAAATCCGGCAGCACTTCCTCTATTTTCGGTCAACCCAAAAACTGGAAAGTGTGCCAAAAACACCATTTATAAATCCCAAACCAGGGAATAACCACTAAGAAATTATTTCCACCATTAATATTAAAATCCGAGAATAATATCGAACCCGAGCATGTTTTCGGTATTCAAAAGAAACCCGAAAATTCTACAGAACCTGAAAAACAAAGATAAAGAATATATCTGAATCAACTCGAAATTTCCGAGAAGCCATGTAGACAAAATCTACAGAACCCAATAGTTTCGGAAATTCCGAACAAATCAACAGAAAACAAATTCTCCAACCACAGCACAAACAAAGAAGACTTCGAATTTTTTTTCAAAATCGAACTCAACTAAACCGAATCCCACAACAGGATCGGAGACCATATCATCATCGACACACGGAAGGGACGAACTACTATGATTATCAGAGATTACCCAAATCCTTTGGTCGGGGAGCCGCGGGATAAATCTCGGGAATGAAATCGGAAACGCTAGACAGTGGGATCTGGTCGGGAACTTGGAGAAGCGTCGCGGATCTCGGGAATCTCTGGCCCGGAGGGGACAGCGCTGGAAAGCCGCACGGAGAGTGGCCCTGGTCGGGATCGGCCTGGGTGGCCGCGACAAGGGTCAGAGCGGAGAGGCGCCGACGTCGGGCCGTCAGCGGGGCTGGCGCGGAGCCGCTGAGGACGGTCGCGGGGACCGAGGAGAGAACAGCGAGGTCGCCGCTCGGGAAGCTCCGCCTTGGTAGTGGCTGCGGCCAACGGAGCTTAGGCCGGGTCACTAGATTTGGGAATAAGGGCACGGTTTGAGGATGGGGGTGGTGGTGAGTGATGGAAAGAGAGGAAGGGGTTTATATATAGGAGAGGAGAAGAGAGGTTACGGGAGAGGTGGGGGCGGCCGTTCGGGGAGGCCGGCGGTCGCCGGTGGCGGCGGGCGTTCGGGAAGGGAAGTGAGGGGTCGGGTGAGTAAATGAAAAAGTAAATAATGAATGAAAAAGTTGTTCTTCCTAAACGTAATGTGCTGGAATGAGCAAGAATAGGTTTCTAATGTTTAGTTTAGATAAGTTAGTTTGGACTTGAATGGGACTTTGTTATACGAAAGTAGTTGTGAGCAATGGACCATACTAAGTTGAGTTGGATCCAGATATTTGTGTGTAGTATTGGGTTATGGGCTGTTGGCCTTAACATATAGGTTTTGTTGTTAAGAAAAAAATTTCTTTTCTTTATAAATACTAGAGTAATTCAAAAATAAATTTGTGCTCGGAAATGGGTTCGGGACAGGGCCAGACAACCAAAAATCCAATATTTAAAAATAATAATTTTAATCTAACTAAAATAAACACGATATTAATTAATTAGAAAATTACGGGTTTTGACAAAAATCTAAAATTTCCAAAAATAATAATTTTCTAAAAAATACATTTCTTAAATTAACAATTTAATAATGATATTAATAATTAGCTAATTAAACTAGAAGTTACGGGTTTCACAACCTTCCCTCTTTAGAAAATTTCGTCCTCGAAATTAAAGGATAGGGTTAGGAATTACCTCAGGTCTCAAACAAGTACGGGTACTGCTCCTGTATCTTATCTTCTCGCTCCCAGGTAGACTCGCCTGGGGAATCATGCCTCCACATAACTCTGACTATGGGAGTCACCGAAGTCCTGGTCCTTTTCTAGCATCTGTCCAAAATCGCCACAAGCTTCTCTGGCACTGTGAGGCTCGGTCCAATCTCCAGCTCCGAATGATCCAGAATGTAACTCGGATCCGGGATGTAGCGTCTGAGCTGCGAGACGTGGACGACGTTGTGCACACCCTCAAGATTAGCTGGTAGAGCTAACCGATACGCTACTTCACCAATTCGGCTCAGAACTTCAAATGATCCGATATATCTGGGACTCATCTTTGCAGCTCTGCCAAATCGGATAGTTCCTCTGGTAGGTAAAATCTTCACAAAGACACTATCTCCTTCTTCAAACTCCAGTGGTCGACGACTGCTATCTGCCCAATGCTTCTGTCTGTCTTGGGCAATCCTGAGCTTGTCCCTGATCACCTTCACCTTCTCTGCTGTGTCAGTCACCATTTCTGGCCCCAATAGTACTCTTTCTCCTACGTCGTCCCATGCAAGTGGAGTGCGGCAACGACGTCCATAAAGAGCTTCAAATGGTGTCATACCAATGCTAGCTTGGTAACTGTTGTTGTAGGAGAATTCCACTAAATACAAGTGGTCTTCCCAAGACCCTCCAAATTCCAAGACGTAAGATCTCAGCATGTTCTCTAGCGTCTGAATGGTTCTCTCCGATTGTCCGTCAGTTTGGGGATGGTAGGCTGTGCTGAACTTCAGTTTTGTTCCCAAGCTGTCATGCAAACTCTTCCAAAAGTGTGAGGTAAATCTAGTATCTCGGTCAGATACAATACTTACCAGTACTCCATGAATCCGGTAGATGTGCCGCATGTACAATACCGCCAGCTTCTTGGTGGATAAACCAACCTTGAAAGGAATAAAGTGGACTGACTAAGTCAGTCGGTCCACAATAACCCAAATGGCGTCCTTCCTTCCTTGGGATCGAGGCAATCCTGACACAAAATTCATTGTTATATGTTCCCACTTCCACTCCGGAATATCCAGCGGCTGTAGAAATCCTGCGGGTCTCTGTCTGCTAGCCTTCACTTGTTGACAAATCAAGCATCTAGCCACAAATCTGGATACATCCTTCTTCATTCCATACCACCAAACGATGGTACATATATCCCGATACATCTTATTAGCTCCAGGATGTATGGAATACTGCGACTGGTGCGCTTCTTGTATCAGCTCATTCCTGAGTTCGCCAGATGGTACACACAGCCTCGTACCATTCTTCAATGCTCCGTCACTGGCGATAGAGAATCCTTCAAGTGTTCCTGCCAGTACTTCATCTCTGAGTTTGCAAAGCGTCTCGTCTTGGAATTGTGTCTTCTTGACTTTGTCCATCAGACTTGAACGCAATTGCAACTGCATCATAGTTGAGTCAGCTCCAGGTACAATAGCTTCTCGCCCCAGTTCCTTCATCTTTTTCTTAGGCAGTACAATTTCCAGACCAAGCTTCTCTATGTCCTCCAACAAGTGCCGCTCCTTAGTTAAGAACATTGCCACTGGGTATCGACTAAGTGCAGCCGCAACCACATTAGCCTTACCCGGATGGTACTGCAGGTCGATGTCAAAATCCTTCATCAGTTCCAGCCATCTTCTTTGTCTCATGTTCAGCTCCTTCTGCGTGAAAACATATTTCAGACTTTTGTGGTCTGTATATATCTCCACTCTCTCTCCATAGAGATAATGCTTCCATAGCTTCAAAGCAAAAATGACTGCAGCAAGCTCTAGATCATGTGTGGGATAATTCTTCTCATGAGTTCGTAATTTCCAGCAATCACTTTCCCATGTTGTTGAAGAACGCAACACAGTCCTTTTCCAGAGGCATCGCTGTAGATTGAAAAACCGCCGGTACCTGCGGGTAGCGCAAGTATCGTGTAGAAGCATGGAAAATACTAAAGAAATTGACTCATGCGGCCAAGAAAGACCCATACGGCTCAAAAAACGCATGCGGCTCAGGGAGTCATGCGGCATAAGGAGCTATGCGGCCGGAGGTATTCCATGCGGTTCAGAAGACATGTGGCGTGACAGTGCTCCCCTCCGATCCATGCTGCATTAGTTGCTTTGACGGCTGACCCCTCTGAAAAGTTGACAGACCTGACACCAAAGCAGGTAATTATGACTCTGTCATGATGATGAATCTCTAGGGTAGAGAAAGAAATCTCTGACACGATCCCCCGAGAGCAACAAAATGCCACGTGGCCCTGCCACGTGGGTGTGCTTATGCGGCTCGAAGTGAAGACTTCCCATGCGGTTCAGAGTGAAGCTGTCCCATGCGGCTCGAGTGGAATCATCCCTATGCGGCTCAAGAAGATTATGCCCATGCGGCTCAAGCAGACACACCATTATGCGGTTCATGCGGCTCATCATATGGTTCAGAAGTCTGAAGGAGGGGGCCACTGCCCAGACAGCCCTGACACGTGTCCCAAGTCTTATGCGGCCCAACATTCATGCGGCCCAAATCTCATGCGGCCCAATCTGCATGCACAATCAGTGACCATTGGCTCTCAGGACACGTGTCCTCAGCCGATCAATCTCCCAGATTTATGGCAATCCAAGATCGGGTCGAATCCCAGTGATCTGGGGCACGTGGCAGGAGAATAAATTTGATTTATTCGCAGATATTAGAGAATCATTATAAGGAAGATTTATGCCAATCAGCATTAATTGCTAATGGGGATTTGGTGTAATCTACCCTTAATGGTTCTGATTCGTCACAATCAGAAACGAACGGCCTGGATTGATCAATCCCCAGGCCGCCGCCATCTCCAAGAGCTAATCATTGGCAACCCTAGTGATCACATCCCACTATTATAAATAGCAAGGTGCCATTCCCTTGTAATATATAGAGAGATATACAAAAGAAAAAAAACCAAAGAAGAATACGTATACACAGAGAGACTTCCTCCATAGTCAGAGAGAGAATATACACAAAGAGAGAGAAGCCAGGAGAGCAATCAGAGAGAGAGCAAGAAGGCATTTCTTCGTCAACGACCAAGCAGATCTTCCCTGAGTCAAGGCTGCGTACCGATCGTCCAAGGAGTAAGGCAGAGCGGCCGTCGCTTTTCCGAGCCTCTATCGTCACACCCCAGAATCTAAAATAAACAATCGTACTTAGACTGCTGTACCTAGGTTTTCGTCCCTAGGCTTTCTTTGTACGAGCGAGTTTGTATTGTGAGTCTAAGTTCAGTCCTCCGATAATTGTTCTGTACTTTTACAATCAATGGCAAATACGATGGCGACTCTGCTGGGGACTAACTTCTCCACGGCTGAGGAGTTGGTGACGCAATCGGACGCAGCCAAACTTGGCTCTACACAACAGAAGATGGTCGTACGCTTCGACCAACAGGCGTTCGAAGAGATGCTCTCTGAAGGTAGCACTGGCCCGGTCCAGAAGCGCACCCGCACCATAAAAGCTTGCAAAGAGTGGAGGCCAAAATCATTTGCTCCTCCGCAAGCCCTTGATGGGGTGCTCTCTATTGCTCAAGATGGCGAGAAAGACTCCCCTCCGGCCCCACTTCAGACCGTAGATAACTCTGCTGTCCCCAAGTCCGGCAGAAGAAAATACTATGATGCTGGACTTGCAGGGACAAAGAGGAACTCTACGCGATCTGAGCCGCAGAAGAGTATTAGCCGCATGGATAAAGCCCATGCGGCTACAACCGCCGACCGCATAAAGAAAACTCATGCGGCCACATCTGTCAGCCGCATAACTTATGCGGCTACAGTTGCCAACCGTACGGATGAGACTCATACGGCTATTAAAGTCAATCGCTTGCAGAAAACCCATGCGGCCATAGATGCCAACCGCATACGGTCAGCCTGCACGGTCGTGACTCCTAACCGCATAAAGACTCATTCTACAATAAAAGACAGCCGCATGCAGATAGCCTGCACGGTACCCAATGCTAGCCGCATAGCATCCGTCCTACGCTTCTCTCGATCAGTCTTCGACCGGCTTTCATGCGGTCCTGACTCTGATCATTCCCTGGATGATAATCCAGACTCTGTGGTATTCGACTTAGACTCCTCCTATTACGCACCCACAAGTGCTAAAAGAAGGAAGTCTAGGGCAGCGCGGGCTCATCAAGTCCAGACGACTGCCCCAACCTCTGACTATCGGGGCGTCCCGTTGATTATCACGCGGGCCTCTGATGGGAAGTTGTATAAAACCACTCAAGTCCAGCCCCCGGCGGCAAACAGACAAAGTGGTTCCTCTGACCTGCGTGAGGTTATCCTCCACAAACGCAAGGAAAGAGAAGGAGCTTCGGGGTGTAAAGAGCCCTCACACGGACATCAATGCACCCAGATGATCGTCAACTGCTGTTGCAGCAACGCGGCGGTGACGGAAGACCGGCCATCTGTCTTCCAAAGACTACATCACCCGAGCTCAGAAGACGAGGCACCTCCTGTTGTCTCCTGCAAGTCCGTGCAGAAAGTTCTCGCCAAGGGAAGAAGGAAGAAAACGAGCATCTCCAGCCCAAAGGTGTCAACTACTGCAGCTAAGAAACCGTCGTCTAAAGGGTTATCCTCCACTGGAGTATTTCAACACACCCATTCGAAGATGAAAACTGCTGCGGTAGGAAGTTCGTCGTCTACAACATTGGGGGTCGTCGGAACTGGGGGTAGCACTCCTCCAAACATCCACGACAATCCGACATTCCAGGAATACAGACTGGAGGAAGCAAATCCTCCGACGGATACAACAGATACCGACGTCCCCAAGGACATCCTAGACGAAGCAAGCTCCGAAGTCGGGGATAGTGTTCCTTCCGAGTCTGAACCTGAAGAGAACATTCCCACATATCCTGATGATTTCTCGATGCACGGGTACGACTCGGAGGGTACATCCTCCACCACTCCTTCCGTCACTCCTCATGTGAAGACGGTGTTCATGACAGACAGCAATCAAGGCGGTTCCGGTGATCGCCAGCACATCGACACTTTGGAGGCCATATTGCACGCCTTGGTCAAGTCTGTAGACGAGATCAAAGCGGCACTTCCTAATCTGCAGGGGGTGACACCTGGCCAGACAAGCACGGGTCCTCCAATCAACGTAGATTCAAATTTGGCGGCACCGAACCTGGGCAATAATCCTCCCGAAGTAACGGCTCCGACTGCGACAGATAAGACCCGAGAAGTAAGGAGAGAAGTTCAAGAGCTCCGAGCCATGTTCCATGCCAGAGAAAACTCTCAAGACTTCAGAATACGGCAACTATATCCTGCTGAATGGAGAGATATTCCATTCCCACCAAGATATAAGCCGTTCAATATCAACCCCTATGATGTCTAGACCTCAGCAAGTCGGTACATCACTTACTTAGAGGTCACTACCGACCATCTGCCCCATGATGATGCTATCCTGATACGGTTATTCATTGGGGCATTGGAAGGAGTCGCCTTCGATTGGTACCGCAACCTGCCAAACAATTGCATCCATTCCTTCGCTGGCTTCAAACGCCTGTTCTTGGAGAGGTTCTATGAGGTAGGGCAGGACGTCACGATGTCTACCCTCATGGACGTCATTCAAGGAGAGAAAGAGCTGACGAGGAATTACATTGAGTGGTTTCGTCAAACCGCAATGAAGTTACCATCTGGCAACCCAGACTTCTCCTTGATCGAAATTTGCCAAAAGAGACTACTCCCAACAATCAGTCTCTGGATGGGCGAGAGTCAATTCAAAGACTGGAAGGCTTTTATCATTAGTGCTACAAGTGCCGAAGAACGATTAAAGAAGGCTCACCAACTGGGATTACATATCTCAGAGGGAGAGAACAAGAGCAAGCGTCCCAGCACCACTAACGACAATGGGGGTAGCCCCTCCAACAACCGGGACAACAGAGGCAAGCAGGCTATGGTGGCCGATACAGCCCAGAAGCCTGAGTCGCAACCTGCGGACAAACAATGGCCTCAAATCACTTACTCTTTTGAAGACGGTCACGTCAAGCCTATCTTGGACATGCTCATACAAGGAGATAGGATTCAGCTTCCTCCACCAAGACGGGAGCCTCGGCCGGCTGATATGGAGAACCCAAAGTTCTGCCATTACCACCGCTACGTCCACCATACTACGCACGACTGCTACCAACTGAAACGATATATCCAAAACCTCATCGATTCGAACGCTCTGGCCATCGATTTCGAGGAGGTAACCGTGGCAGCCAACATGGTGTCCGTACAATTCGGCAGCTTCCCTCCAACAGAGACCCAGGACGGGGTTATACCCATCCCTCTGGCAACGATGGAGATTGCTAATCTCCCGCCTGCTCAAGCTGCTGGTCTAGTACCCCTCACCACCTCACGAGAGGAAATCATGTGGGTCCATCCGGACCTAGTCCACGAGGTAACTCAGTCCACTCCATCTTCTAAAAAGAAAAGTGGAAAAGTCAGATCCTGCCGTACCACCTCAGCAGATGAAGAGGAAGTCACGGCCGTTGTTACTCGATCCGGAGCACAATCTCAACCTGTGGCTGAAAACTCGACTGATGATCATCCGCCCATTACCACGGATGCTCCGGGACCAGCTCAGCCTTCGACGACCGACAAGCCTAGGCCGAAGGAGACTCGCTTCGACAAATCCCTCCGAAAAGAAACATCTCAGGAGCTGGAGAGGCCCCACAACTTCGACATCTTAGCACAATTGGCCAATACACCAGCCAAATTGTCCTTATATGAACTCCTAAGGCTCTCAAAGGATGTCCGTACAGCTTTGAGCGATGCACTTCAAAATGCCGACGCGTACCTGGCTCAGGTCAACCTCACGGGAGAAAATCAGCCCGCAGACCTCCAAGACAGTGCCTGTACGGGAGCAATGCCCAACATCGTCTTCACTCCACAAGACATGCTCATCAAGACTAATCTACACGATCGCCCATTATACTACACAGGCTACATCGGCGACATAAAGGTAGACCGGATGCACATTGACCCTGGGTCTTCCATAAGCATCATTCCAAAAGGACTACTGCATCATCTTCGTATCCCGATGCATCGTCTGACCCCTACAAACACCGCCATCAGCGGGTTCAATTCGGGCAGGAGCTACCCAATCAGGAAGATCCGTCTGAAATGTCAGATTGGCGATCTCCAATCAGAAGTCACTTGCTATGTCATAGATGCCGACACTTCATACAACATCCTTTTAGGGCGCCCTTGGAGATTACATGATCGTGCCTTCCACGCTACACCAATGCTTCAAATATGTCGACAAGCACGGCTTCATGAGGACAGAATTTGCTGACATCGATCCCTTCAAAGGGGTCAAATCTTATTACTCGGACTCCTGCCTATACAAAAAGTCGAAGAGGCACCTTGAAGGAGGAAATGAACAAACTGATGTTGAAGCAACCACGGGATCAGAAGAACCTCTGACAATCCACCTCCAGGCTCGCAAGCCAGGCAATTTCGTACCCCTTACGGCCACGCTGCGTAAGGACGCGATCAGCCTCTCGGCACAGGAAGAGCAGTTGAGAATCCGGCTGCCAAGGTCCGGCCAGGTACCGAGACCCACGACAGGGCCACTTACCATCAGTTTGCCGAGAGTCGGTCAATCCCAAACAGAGAAGCTCAATCCCTCCGATAGACCTCTGACGATACGCCTGCCTAAGAAAGGTCGTCACCCCGATGCGAGGTCTGACACTTCAAGCGAACCAGCCACCCCTCGCTCCATATCAAGTACCAGACTGGGGGTTGCTAGTCTACCGACAACCCCACGCTCCGCTCCGTCAGTTGAACCTCTGAAGATCAAGCTGACTAGGACGCCCTCTCAATCTTCATTCACACAGGGGGTAGCCGAAGAGGAACCAGAGCTAGCCAAGTATGTGGCTGCCCACATTGACGCTCCCTCCGCAGATGATGTAATCCCTCTAGAAAAGATACCTTACTTCATCAATAAAGGGTTATCTTTGAACTACACCGAGCTCAATAAGCTATGTACAATGTATGCTATGGAAAACGGTATAGGCACTCACCTACATACACAGGTGACAAATGTGTACACCGCTATCCAACTTACTCCAGTAGAAGACGCTTACCGAATAATCGAGGGAGGGGACCACCCAATCATCTTCGGCCGGACGAACAACCCGCATCCCCTCGCCATGGAAGAAGTCGACTTCGGGTCAGATACTGGAAGACTGCCTCTGTATCTCTATAGCCCTCAATCCAAATATCTTATACAGAAATAGGGGTATGATCTAGAGACAACGCCAGGACTGAACTACGGCACTGGACGACGATTACCTTTGAAGACACCAGCCCCGGCGGGCAAACCACGGAACTACTATAACAAAATTCGATGCGGTTTAGGGTATGTAACGCCTACTACGACCCCTGAAAGCTCAGATGAAGAATGCGACTGGCAGTCACATTCAACCGGATCACCGACTTCTGACTCAGATACCAACATCGGAGATGTGTTCAGACAAGTCATGTCAGTCAACATGGCATTCACCGACGCTTACGAGGAAGACGAAGACATCCCCGAAATCCTTGAGCTAGAGCCATGGGCCCAGCAATTAGACGCACAATGGGAAAAGCGGTTCGAACTGAGAGAACCTCCTACTGAAGATGAGGTCATACAAGTGGATCTCGGCAGCGAATCTTCTCCAAAACCGATCTTTATCAGTAAAAGCCTAACTGACGAAGAACGAGAGTCGCTGTTAGAACTTGTCAGAGAATACATTGATGTGTTCGCCTGGAGCTATGAAGACATGTCGGGGTTAAATCCTGACATCGCTCTCCACAAACTCAATATACGGCCAGATGCAAAGCCAGTCAAGCAGCAACAACGACGCTTCCGCCCAGGCGTCATGGACGCGATCGAAGCCGAAGTCAACAAGCTAATAGCCAGCGGCTTCATTCATGAAGAGCAACATCCTGATTGGGTTGCCAATATAGTACCCGTCCTCAAGAAGAATGGGAAGATTCGAATCTGCATCGACTTTCGCAACCTGAACGAGACATGCCCCAAAGATGAATTTCCCCTTTCTATCATAGACATCATGATCGACAATACATGCGGCTTTGAACGTATGTCATTCATGGATGGATTTTCGGGGTATAATCAAATCAAGATGTCTTCCGACGACGAAAAGCACACCTCATTCCGAACCCCGATTGGCACATACTGCTACACAGTCATGCCATTCGGTCTAAAGAATGCTGGCGCTACATATCAGCGAGCCATGAGTATCATTTTCAGAGAACATTTACGCAAGACAGTGGAATGCTATATCGACGATATCGCCGTCAAGAGTCGCCGTAAGGAAGATCATCTGCAAGACCTGAGAACGGTGTTCAACTTAATGCGAGCCCACAATCTGAAGATGAACCCTACAAAATCGTTCTTGGGCGTATCCAGCGGGAAGTTCTTGGGCTTCATCATCACTACACGGGGTATCCATGTAGACCCCGAGAAAACGAGGGCAATCATGGAGATGGGCCCCCCGAGAAATCTCCGTGAACTTAGAGGCCTCCAAGGGAGGCTAGCTTATATCAGGAGGTTCATTTCCAACCTCTCCGGGCGATGCCGACCGTTCACCCACCTCATGAAGAAGGGAGTATCATTCGTATGGGACGAGGAATGCCAGCGCACTTTCGATGACATCAAAGAGTATTTATCAAATCCTCCAGTCCTGGTCGCCCCGGCCCCTGGAAAACCATTCCTGCTCTATGTACGAGCAATGGAACACTCCTCCGGTGCCCTGCTGGCACAAAACAACGACACAGGCCACGAGCAGGCCATTTACTATCTCAGTCGAATGATGGTCGGGCCCGAACACCGATACACCGCTGTGGAGAAAGAATGCCTCGCCCTGGTATTCGCCATTCAAAAGACGCGGCACTATGTCACGGGACAAACCATACATGTGATCTCACGAATCAACCCTCTCAGGGTCCTCATGACCAAACCTGGGGCACTCAGCTCCCGCCTCGCTACATGGGCGATATTGCTGTCCCCCTATCATATGATCTTCGTCCTGCAGAAGGCTGTCAAAGGTCAAGTCCTGGCAGACTTTTTGGCGGCCCATCTAGGATCGGAATCATCCAGAATACACGAAGAAATCCCAGATGAGGTCGCCGATTCAAATACAACCACCCACGATAACATATGGCGGATGTTCTTCGATGGCGCTTCAAGAACCGGACCCAAGGAAAACATCGTCGTCGGAGTCGGAGTAGTATTGGTCTCTCCTGCCGGGCTAGTGATCAATCGTGCCTACTCTCTCACGAAACCCTACTCTAACAACGTGGCCGAGTACAACGCTTTGGTCATTGGCCTCCAACTCGCAAGAGAACTGGGGGTAGAATACCTTGAAGCATACGACGATTCGCAATTAATCGTCAACCAGATTCGGGGGACGTACAAAGTCCGCCATGAAGACATGATCCCCTACCACCAAATAGCGATCAACATTATCTCATCATTCGAGGGATTCTTCATCGAACACGTCCCCAGACTCTAAAATATCGAAGCTGATGCCCTAGCAGGCCTGGCTGCTTCCCTAGCAGTGCCAAACCACTCTCATCATTCGGTCGATATAATCGGCCATGAGCTGGTCTGCCCCAAGAACAACGTTCAAGCCATGGCGAGTTATTCTGCTCAGATGATCGACGGAGCGCCAGACTGGAGACAACCATTCATAGACTTCGTGGTCTACGATATCCTGCCCGAGAACCCGAAGGAGGCTACTTCTATCAGACGGCGTTCTCTCAGATTCTTCTACGATACAGAGACGAAAATGCTGTATCGCCGCTCCTACGACGGATTACTACTTCGGTGCTTGTCGAACGCAGAAGCCAAAGAAGCCGTACGAGAGGCTCATGACGGTGTCTGCAGGGCCCATCAGCCTGGCCCTAAGCTGCAAGACCGCCTTCGTCGGATGGGCTACTACTGGCCCACGATGGTGGCTGATGCAATAGATTATGCCCAAAAATGCAAGGCCTGTCAAGTCCACGCAGACTTCATTCACCAACCATCCGAATTTCTACATCCGACAGTGACGTCCTGGCCATTCGAAGCATGGGGAATGGATATCATTGGTCCAATCACCCCACCTTCCTTCCGAGGACATCGCTTCACACTTGCGATCACTGATTACTTCTCAAAGTGGGCAGAGGCTGTCCCACTCGCCGAAGTCAAGACTTCGAACGTAATCAGCTTCCTGAAGCACCACGTCATCTACCGCTTTGGACTGCCCCGAAGGATCATCCATGATAATGGTCCACAGTTTATAAGCCACGCATTCTACCGATTCTGCGACAAACACCATATTCAGAATGTCGCTTCGACACCATACAACCCGACAGCAAACGGGTTAGCAGAGGCATTCAACAAAACAACCATCAAACTCCTCAAGAAATTTGTCTCCTCCAACAAACCCAACTGGAACGAGAAGCTCGACGAGTGCTTATGGGCTTATCGCACCACGGTTCGAACAGCCACCGGGAATACACCATTCTCTCTGGTGTACGGGAGTGAGGCAGTTCTCCCATTAGAGACTCAGATTCCCTCACTCCGAGTCGCCTTCACTTATCAATTGACAACGGATGATAACTACCGATGTCGACTACAAGAGTTAGAGGCCTTAGATGAAAAATGCCTCCTAGCCCAGCAAAGGATCGAATTATACCAAGCACGCATCTCAGGAGCCTTCAACAAAAAGGTCAAAGTCAGAACATTCCAAGTGGGCGATCTTGTTTTGGCAGTCAGGAGGCCAATGGTCATGACTCACAAGACCACCGGCAAGTTCCAGCCAAAATGGGAAGGCCCATTTATCATCGAGGCCGTGTTCTCCAATGGTGCTTACCGCCTCGCCAAGCAGAACGGAGACTTGCTCATGTTGCCCGTCAACGGCAAGTTCCTGAAGAAATACTATGTTTAAACAATATTTTCCAGAGTTTCGAGTTATGTGCCCACTGGTACCTCTGAACTCAACCCCCTAATTTTCCAACTTATCGAGTCACGTACCCTCTTGTACCGCTGAACTCATACCCCAAATTCCCAAGTCATGTACCTGCTAGTACCTCTGAACTTACACTTTGATTCCAACATTCATAGATTTTCGAGTCACGTATCCGCGTGTACCGCTGAACTCATGCCCTTCTTTCATAAAGATATCCCAAATTTCCAAGTCATGTACCTGCTGGTACCTCTGAACTTACACTTTGATTCCAACATTCATGGATTGTCGAGTCATGTACCCGCTAGTACCAATGAACCCATAATTTTCCAGATTTTCGAGTCATGTACCCGCTGGTACCGCTGAACTCACACTCACCATTCTCCAGATTCTCGAGTCATGTACCCGATGGTGCCTCTGAACTCACATCCTGGTCACTCTTTCAGGTAGAGAGTTATGTATGATCATACTGCTGAACTTTCTTCCTACAAGAGATCCTCCCTCATGATCTAATACCTGCACTCCCAGTGCACAACAGAGGTAACGGATCCACAAATGTCCAAGACGACCATGTCCTCATCACCTCTGAGTCGTCCCATTTCTACCAAAAAAAAAACAAATCACCCCTACATAGAACTTCCATGTCCTTATTACCTCTGAGTTGTTCTATGTACCCCCCCTGTCAAAGAGACCCTCATGCTCACCATGTCCTCAGCACCTCTGAGTCAGTATGATTGGTTCCTTTCTTTTAAACTTATTGTCCGAATCCAAAACCAGGGTATGTTAGGGACAATGGGTCCACGCAAAATGACCCGATAAAAGGATTATTACAAAGCAAAAGAGTGAAGCAAATATATATTCCATTCAGTCAGAAATCAGTTACATCCACACGGTTACATGAAAGTTCTTCATTACAGACAAGACACCTCAAACCCCTAGTTACAAAAATACGTATACAATTCCTTCAACCACATTACGTATGAAGGGTGCAACTGAGGAAGATCCTCGTCCAGAATGGGAGAATCAGGATTCCCAGTGGTGTCACCCTCAGCAGTCTCGACGGTGGGGAGGACGTCGTCCCTCTCAGGCTCCGATTCTTCTTTTATTATCTCCTTCTTAACAGAGAAAGGCCCCTGATTGATGCCAGGGAGCGACGGATCCTCTACCACTGCAATATCAGCACTCGGTGGAGACACTATAAGAACAAAAAGACGGAAAAAAGTGATGAGAAATGATGAAAACAGTCAGAAGATATTCAGAAGGGTTCATGCGGCTCGTTTAAAGACAACTCTTATGCGGCTTGGGTATGGAATATATTCCATGCGGCTCATAGGATGTGTATGCGGACCACGTAATCTAAAAAGCTCGCATCAAAATGATTATGCATGAAGCAATGCAGCAGAGCAGCATCTTTTAGGGTTTCAGAGCACCCAATCTTCCGCACAGTCCTTACCTTCGACGACAACATGAACATCAAGACGAACGGAGGGTGCGGCAATTGAAGACGAAGCCGACTTCCTGCTCCTAGCCACAACCCTCTTCACTGCCTTAGAAGCCCTAGGTGCCATCGTGGTTTGTCAGTTGAAAGAAGAAAGCAAGACAGAAATCTTAATCAGAAAGAGTCTAAGAGAGAAATCCTTCTAAATACCCTTCCATTTATAGAGAAAGGAGGACCAAGACCGACGCTTCGTACAAAGTAGTCGACTCTTCGGCTATTGATACTGACTAGTTAATTAGAGGTCAGAAACTCCTAGGATCCTGCCCCAAAAAGGTTTGCATGCATGACATAATGGCGTGGCGAGAAGCTATGCGGCTGAACAATCTATGCGGACAAGATCTCTATGCGGTCAGGGTTTCATATGCGGTTAGAAGAGCACGGCCATGCTTCTTATTCAAAGTATTTCAATTTTACAAATTGAAAACTTTGAAGGGGGTCCTGTAGAAGCATGGAAAATACTAAAGAAATTGACTCATACGGCCAAGAAAGATCCATGCGGCTCAGAAAATGCATGCGGCTCAGGGAGTCATGCGGCATAAGGAGCTATACGGCCGGAGGCATTCCATGCGGTTCAGAAGACATGTGGCGTGACAGTGCTCCCCTCCGATCCATGCTGCATTAATTGCTTTGACGGCTGACCCCTCTGAAAAGTTGACAGACCTGACACCAAAGTAGGTAATTATGACTCTGTCATGATGATGAATCTCTAGGGAAGAGAAAGAAATCTCTGACACGATCCCCCGAGAGCAACAAAATGCCACGTGGCCCTGCCACGTGGGTGTGCTTATGCGGCTCGAAGTGAAGACTTCCCATGCGGTTCAGAGTGAAGCTGTCCCATGCGGCTCGAGTGGAATCATCCCTATGCGGCTTAAGAAGATTATGCCCATGCGGCTCAAGCAGACACACCATTATGCGGCTCATCATATGGTTCAGAAGTCTGAAGGAGGGGGCCACTGCCCAGACAGCCCTGACACGTGTCCCAAGTCTTATGCGGCCCAACATTCATGCGGCCCAAATCTCATGCGGCCCAATCTGCATACGCAATCAGTGACCATTGGCTCTCAGGACACGTGTCCTCAGCCGATCAATCTTCCAGATTTATGGCAATCCAAGATCGGGTCGAATCCCAGTGATCTGGGGCACGTGGCAGGAGAATAAATTTGATTTATTCGCAGATATTAGAGAATCATTATAAGGAAGATTTATGCCAATCAGCATTAATTGCTAATGGGGATTTGGTGTAATCTACCCTTAATGGTTCTGATTCGTCACAATCAGAAACGAACGGCCTGGATTGATCAATCCCCAGGCCGCCGCCATCTCCAAGAGCTAATCATTGGCAACCCTAGTGATCACATCCCACTATTATAAATAGCAAGGTGCCATTCCCTTGTAATATATAGAGAGATATACAAAAAAAACCCAGAGAAGAATACGTATACACAGAGAGACTTCCCCCATAGTCAGAGAGAGAATATACACAGAGAGAGAGAAGCCAGGAGAGCAATCAGAGAGAGAGCAAGAAGGCATTTCTTCGTCAACGACCAAGCAGATCTTCCCCGAGTCAAGGCTGCGTACCGATCGTCCAAGGAGTAAGGCAGAGCGGCCGTCGCTTTCCCGAGCCTCTATCGTCACCCCCCAGAATCTAAAATAAACAATCGTACTTAGACTGCTGTACCTAGGTTTTCGTCCCTAGGCTTTCTTTGTACAAGCGAGTTTGTATTATGAGTCTAAGTTCAGTCCTCCGATAATTATTCTGTACTTTTACAATCAATGGCAAACATATCGGTGCTGTTGTAAGCCTCTTCTTCAGTTCCTCAAACGATGCCTGGCAAGCTTCCGTCCAGATGAACTCTTTATTCTTCCGAGTGAGCTTCGTCATTGGTTCAGCAATCTTGGCAAAATCCTTCACAAACTTCCTGTAGGTCCTAAAAAATCAAGTTGCATCAATCAACAAAGTCAAGAAATCAAGAAACCCATCATTTTGATGAATTGCGCAGACAACAGATTGCGCAGCAATCCGATTGCGCACACTGCTTTGCGCAAACAACCGATTGCGCAAGCTGACGTGGCAGAAGTCATCATTACTAAATCAAATCAAATCTTTTCTGACAACTGACAGCACGAATAACAAGGAGTCTGTTCGTTTCTTGCGCCGCATAGTGCTCGAGGGCGGCTGACAGCTGGCAGCGCAAACCAATGCTGCGCAGTTTGAGTCTGCGCAAATCATGTATGCGCAATTCAACTCTGCGCACTCTATCAAATGTAACTGTTAAGTTACACGTGGCATTCATGCCATCAATTGTTCATTACGTGGCAACTGTTTATGCACGATCATGCGCATTTCTATCAAATCATGCCATGTGTCCACGATAGTCGGCCCACGATCCAGTAACTATCTGCGCAAATCAATGTTGCGCAAACCAATGCTGCGCAAATCATCATGCGCAGTCCAAAATAACTGAAAGTTAGTTATTTCCAGAACTCTATAAATAGAGTTTCAAGTCTTCATTCAGGGGGATCAAGATCGGAGATCAGAAATTAGAGAGTTCAGGAGTTCTTGCCAAAGTGCTGCTGCATTCTTCCGAGACTTTTGTCTTCAACTTCCGAGGCTTTCGCCTTCAGTTTTCTTGAGTTGTTTTCAACTTCAAAGGCTTCGTCTTCAAAGTTCACATCGTCCAAGGGATAAAGCAATCATCATCGAGATTGGATTCCTACAGTTGTAATTTTCCCAGAATTCTTGTAATCTTTATTACAGTTTGTATCAATAAAGTTCTATACTTTTGTTTTTGCAAACAAAATGGCGACTCTGCTGGGGACAACTTTCTCCTCCGACGAGGAAGTAGCAACTCAATGTGACGTAGCGTCTATCGGGAAGACGCAGAAGACCCTGGTTGTCAAGGTCAATCAGACAGCCTACGAGGCAATGCTCAACTCCAAGACCATTCCCCGTACTGCAGCCACTTCTGCCAAGAGCAAAGTGCGCTCAGTTTGGGTCTCCAAGACTGCTGCACAATCTGGCAGTTTTGCCACCAAAGGTGCTGCACACTCTGTTGCACAATCTGCGGGCCAGTCTGCTGCGCAAACTGCTGTGTCAATTGCTGCACAGTCTGTCTCAGCAACTGCTGCACAATCTGTTGCAGTCAAGACTGCGCAATCCGTTGCAAATGTTGCGCAAGCTACTTCATATGCTGCCTTGTCAAAACAGAAGACTCCTATGACTCTGGCGCAATTGGCAGTGGCTTTTCCTGCGCAAAACAGCGTTCCAGCAACTAAAGTGCATCCTAAGCACTCTAAAGCAAGGACTCCTACTTCTGTGACCAGAACCAATGCACTCTCCACTCATGCGCAAATCACTTCTGCGCAAACCAAGGGAAACAGCCCTTTTGCTAAATTCTTTCCTTCTCATAATCAAGAGAAAATATCTGATTCTCCTCTTAAACATCATGCTGTTCTAGCACAATCTACTGGGGGTAGTCCTTTGGCTATTCCTCCTCCTTCTCAGATCAAAGGAAAAGGCCCGTTGGTCTTTTCTCAAACTTCCTTGTCTCATGATTTGGAAGACAATAGAGGGAAATGCTCTTTAGTTATCCCTTCTTCTCAGAACAAAGGAAAAGGCCCTTTGGTCTTTTCTCAGTCTTCTTCGGTCTTTACTGAAGCAGATCAAATTGCACGTGTTTCAACACCCGTCAGTACAAGATCTCCTACGAACAAAGATTCTTTTTACCTTCATAACAAAAGAACTTGCACTGATCAAAGAGGTATTCTGCCTACTCCAGTAGCAGAATTCCAAGACCTCCCAACTTTCAAAATATCCCGTTCCAAACAAGGAAAACTGTTGGTGTCTCAAACAGAAACCCCTGGGGGTGAATTTGCAGACCTACGAACATATCTTAACAGGCCAACTTCAGCAAAACGTAAACAGCCAATGCTGAAGGTTAAGCCTCAAAGACAAATCTCCAAGAACATAAATTCTGATACTTATGCCAATGAGATGAGTACTTCCTTGTATACACAGGGGACAAAACATTTGAAGAATCGGAATCATGTTCCAAATATTGTAAAAGAACATATTCCTCGAACTTTTCCCCGTTCCGGCATGGTTTCTGATCTTCGAGAACATCTCAGACAAAAACGGGATAATGTCTCAACTCCTTCAAATCAACCATCTGATCATCATTGCAATCATAAAGTCATCATCCAATGTTGTTGTCAAACAACAAAGCGATCTGTCTTCGATCGTTTGACTTTTGCTAAAACAGAACCAATGTCAGAAGAAGACGAAGTGTTGTACGCTTCTGTCAATATGGCTTCCCGAGACACCGGGGGTAGAAAGTGCTCCAAACATGGTAAGCCTCGCAGACCAAGCCAACGATATTTGGATTTACTCCAAGAATCCTCTGAAGGAGTATTTTAACATACTCGTTCCCACAGCCGAGACACAATCGGTCAAATGAATCTTCCCCAAGGTCCTTCAGCTTATCTTCCTACTTTTCAGTCAGGAGACGAATCTTTCTCTGATTATGATGCATATAGTGAAAGCTCTGAACAAACAGTTTCGTCTACTGTGCCTAGAGAAGTGACGGCATATGTTGTTACTGATGATCCAGATGCTTCAACTTCTGTAAACCAAGAACAGCGGATTGTTGCATTGGAGGACAAATTGAAAACCATGGCTGAAATGGTCGCCAGTATGCATTCTATCATTATGGCACAACATGCTACTCCACCAACTGTACCGGCTGCTATAAACCCTGAAATCATAGCTTCATCGGTGCCTGTCAATACTGGGCTGGGGGTAGTACTTCCTCAGATGCCTCCTGTGCAAGTACAAGTTCAAAATACACCCAGTCAATCAGGTGCTGGGGGTAGTGCTTATAATGCTGTCCCTCCTCCTACCACGGCTCCTTCCTCTTCATCTGAAGATGCTAATGAAGCAGTCAAGCTTTTATGAACTCAGTTTGAAGCTTTCAAAGAGAAAGACAACCTGCAAAGGTTGGGAATCAAACAGCCATATCCCGTCGAATGGAAAGAAGTTCCATTTCCTCCCAAATACAAGATTCCAACAATCGCTCTCTTTGATGGTAGTACCTCACCAAGTCAATTCATCAATCACTTCGAGGTAATGACTGTTCAACTTCAACCAAGCGCTCTTCTTACCAGAGTGTTCGTCGGTTGTTTAGCCGGCGTAGCATATGACTGGTACAGAAGTTTGCCCGATGGTTGTATCACTTCTTTCTCAGGTCTCAAGCAAATCTTTCTAGAACGTTTCTATGAGGGATTCAATGACATGACTATGTCAGCCCTAAATAAAATCAAACAGAAACATAACGAGACTGCAGAGAGTTTCATTGAACGTTTTCGCCGAGAAGCCCTGAAAATGCCTCCAGGGACTCCTGCTGCTGTTACTATAGATACTTGTAAGGCAAATCTCTTGCCTATTATCAGTATGTGGACAGGCTCAATTCAGTTTCAAGACTGGCCATCCTTCATTGTTAATGCCAAAGCAGCTGAAGTAAGTGCCGATAAATTCAAACAGTTGGGGGTACAAATGTCTAACCCCGATCGGGATGAACATCAAGCGTCAAGCGATGGAAATCGCCAAAACAACCGCAAGAACAAAGAGACTCTGAACATTAATCTGAAAAGCAAAGAGTCTTTGGCTGTCAACGTAGCTCAGCCTACGTCCACTTCCACTCCTTCTGCACCACAACCGAGGGAACCTCGTCCTAAGGTAGAGTATTCTTTTGACGAGAATGACACGGCAAGTATCTTCGATTGTTTACTCAAAAGCAATAAGATCCAGCTCCCAGACCCGAAAAAACCTGATGAAGTCGGTAAGACCGATCATCCTAAGTATTGTGTTTACCACCGATTCATTGGACATCCTACTAGAGCATGTTATGTGCTCAAGGGCAAGATTCAAGAGCTTGTTAATGCTGGAGTTGTTACTCTGCAACAAGATGAAAAGACTGTCACAGCCAATATGGTTTCAGTTCAGTTCGGTAACTTTCCCCCGCAGATGATACAGCATGGTGTCATTTCTATTCCGAAAACTACTCTTGAGATTGAAAATATTCCTTCTCCACCAAATGAAGGTCTCGTTCCTTTGTCTCTAAACAATGGTGAGGTTATGTGGATTCACCCCGATCTTACTTCAGAGTTCGAGGATTCTTCTTCTTCCAAGAAGAAAAGTCGCTCCAAAGGCAAGACGAAGATTTGCAACATGGTATCTTTTGATCCCATAGTTGACGAAGAAATTCTATTAGGCACCAGATCAGGAAAGCCCTATTTGAAGGATTACCCTGAAACTCAAGAGAATCCTACTTCTTCTCCTGAACCTACCTCAGCACAACCTGCTCTAGTTGAAGAGAATCCTGCTACACCTTCACCAGTTGTGATTCCTATTCCTCCCAAGCCAGTGACTGCTGATAAAGGCAAACAACAAATCCGCTTTGATAAACCTTTGAAGAAATCGTCTCCTACAGGACTTGAGAAGCCTTACAACTTCGATATATTGGCTCAACTAGCCAATACCCCAGCAAAGTTGTCTATCTTTGAACTCTTGCGTCTTTCCAAAGAGACTCGAGAAACCCTCAGCGAAGCTCTTATGCAAGCAGAAGCTTGTCTAACCTTCCTCAAAAAGCCCGAAGCAGAATCAGTCTCTTGTAATAGTGTTCAGGAATTCATTCCGAACATAACTTTTACGCAAGATGACATGTTAATGGAAGACAACAGGCATGACCGTCCTCTTTACTATACAGGATATGTCGATTCGATGAAAGTCGATCGTATTCTGATAGATCCAGGGTCTGCTCTTAGTATCATGCCGAAGACAATGCTCGATGCTTTGAAAATTCCTGTGCATAGTCTCTCCACTACAATCACTACCATCCTTGGATTTAATCAAGGAAGGAGTGAACCTTTGGGCAAAATTCGCCTAAAACTTCAAATTGGCAATCTTCGCACAAAAGTTACATTCTACATTATTGACAATTTTGGTTGTTCTTACAACGCTCTATTGGGGAGACCATTCTTACACGAGCACAATGTTGTTCCATCAACCCTTCATCAATGTTTCAAATATGTTGATGACAAAGGCGTTGTTCGTAAAGAGGTTGCAGATCTTTATCCCTTCAAAGGTGTTGAAGCATACTGCAACGACGCTCGGATGTATAAGGATGAATTCATGAAAATCGTGTTAGCATTAGACACTGAAGAAGAACAAGAAGCGACGCCTAAAGACACTCTTATCATACCTGTCAAAGGGCGAGTTTCACATCCTCAGTCTTCTAAACCATTGGCTATTCACTTGCCAGTACAAAAGAAGTCAGTTGATGCTGATCAAGATCAAAGGGAGCTCACCTCTTCTGAGCCACTTGTTATCGATTTACGTCGTAACAAGGACAAAAAGCAGCTCACTTCTTCTGAGTCAATTGTTGTTGATCTCACTCACAACAAAGAAAAAAAGGAGCTCATTTCCTCTGAGCCACTTGTTATCGATCTCCGTCGTAACAAGCCTCCCTCACGTTCTTCTTCTCCACCTCTTGTAATTAACCTGACCAAGCCTGTTAAGGCCAAAGGTCCTGTTGTAAATACTAATGTACAAATCAATGAAAAAGCACCTATTTTCCAGTATACTGATGTTATTTATCATACTAACTACTATTTAGATATGTTAGATAGCTTCCAATCAATTACAATGGGAGTTGTGCAATCTCTTCATACAGAAGTCTTACTCGAACACTCAGATGATTCATATTTTGTTGTCTCTTCTCGAAAGAGAGGTGAAAGTCCAATAATTTTTATTAAAGGACCAGAACAAAAATTCAGTTATACGGATGACAGTAAACTTAACGACACGGGGCGTATCCAACTTCATCGTTATAGTCAACAATCAAAAGACATCATTCGGAAAATGGGTTATGATTTCAAAAGTGGCTTCAATTACGGTAAGGGTAGACGAACTCCTATCCGTACAACTGTTCCGAAAGGAAAGTCAGACATGTACTATAGCAGGACTAAGAGAGGTCTCGGATATGCTTCTCCTCCATTATTATCCCCAGCAGTTTCCGACTCCGACAGTGAAGAACGCTCTAACTCATCTGATTCCAGATCTTGGGATTCTGATACTAGCATTGGTGAAGTCCATAGGTTGGTTGTATCATCTAACATGGTCTCCGTTGAACTTCCAGAAGGCTATGACGAAGAGGTGGAAGAAAATCCTGAAACAGATCCTTGGGCTCAGCATATGGACAATCAGTGGGTACTTCGCTTTGAACAACGTGAACCACCTACTGAAGATCAATTAGTTCAAGTTGATGTAGGAGAAAGCAGCTCGCCTCGTCCAATCTTTATCAGCAAAAATCTTCCAGAGACAGACAAGGAAGAGTTGATTCTTCTTATTAAAGAATATATTGATGTCTTTGCCTGGAGTTATGAAGACATGCCGGGTTTAGATCCCAAGATTGCTACACATAAACTGAACATTTTGCCTAACGCAAAACCTGTTAAGCAGCAACAGCGACGCTTCAAACCAGAAATGATGGATGCGATCGATGATGAAGTCAAAAAGCTCATTGCTTGTGGCTTCATTCGAGAAGAACAACATCCTGATTGGGTAGCCAATGTCGTCCCAGTTCTTAAGAAAACTGGCAAAGTTCGAGTCTGTATTGACTTCCGGGATCTTAATGAAGCATGTCCAAAAGATGAATTTCCTCTTCCTATTACGGACGTCATGATCGACAATACCTGTGGGTTTGAACGAATATCTTTTATGGATGGATTCTCTGGATACAATCAAATCAAGATGCATCCTGAAGATGAAAAGCATACTTCTTTCCGCACTCCTCGTGGTGTTTATTGCTATACGGTGATGCCATTTGGTCTTAAGAATGCTGGTGCAACTTACCAACGTGCTATGAGTACTATTTTTAAAGATCATCTTCGCAAAACTGTTGAATGCTATGTTGACGATATTGCTGTCAAAAGTCGTCTAAAGGAAGATCACCTCCAAGACCTGAGAACTATCTTCAATCTCATGCGCCAACATCAACTCAAAATGAATCCCACCAAGTCGTTTTTGGGTGTCTCTAGTGGCAAATTTCTCGGCTTCGTCATTACCTCTAAGGGTATACACGTAGATCCCGAGAAGATCAAAGCCATTCAAGAGATGTGTCCTCCACGCAACTTAAAAGAGCTACGAGGATTCCAAGGTCGACTTGCATACATCAGGCGATTCATTTCGAACTTGTCTGGACGTTGCAGACCATTCACTCAACTAATGAAGAAAGGTGTATCTTTCGTTTGGACTGAAGAATGTCAACAAGCATTCGATGATATCAAGCGATATCTCATGAACCCACCAGTCTTGGTGCCACCTATTTCTGGTATTCCGTTCTTAATGTATGTCCGTGCTATGGATCATTCATTGGGTGCTTTACTTGCCCAAAAGAACAAAGAAGGTCACGAACAGGCCATTTATTATCTTAGCCGTACTATGATTGGTGCTGAACACCGTTATAGTCCAGTTGAAAAAGAATGCTTGGCTCTCATGTTTGCTGTACAAAAGACGAGGCATTATATCATTGGTCAAACTATTCATGTTATATCTCGAGTTAATCCTCTTCGGGTATTTATGAAGAAACCAAGTACACTTAATTCTCGGTTGGCTACATGGGCAATCCTGCTAGCTCAATATGACATGGTGTATGTTCCACAGAAGTCTGTCAAAGGTCAAGCGCTGGCGGACTTTTTAGCGGCTCATCCTGTACCTGAGACATCTAAGCTCTATGACGAAATTCCAGATGAAACATTGGAAGTTAATATGATTTCTGAAAAATTTCCAACCTGGCGTTTATTCTTCGACGGTGCATCAAGGATCGGACCAAATGGTGCTGTTGTGGCAGGTGTTGGAGTGGTCCTCGTTTCTCCAGATGGATCAACTATCCAAAGAGCCTACTCTCTAGATGAACCTTGTTCTAACAATGTAGCAGAGTATAATGCTCTACTTATTGGCCTTCAGTTAGCTAAACAACTGAATGTTGAATATCTTGAAGTATACGGTGATTCTAAACTGGTTGTTAATCAGGTTAGAGGAACCTATGAAGTTCGTCATCAAGACTTAGTGTCTTATCATGAAGCGGCAATCAATTTAGCTATATCATTCAAAGATTTCTTCATTGACTATGTGCGGCGAGCTTGCAATACTGAAGCAGACGCTTTAGCCAATCTTGCAGCTGTCTTAGCTATCCCTATTAAAAGACAGCAAGTGGTAGTTATCTCCAACCGAGAACTGTTCTGTATTGAAAATAATCGTAATATTGAATTCAGCAATTTTGCTGAAGTTAATGTTATCGATAATGACTGGAGAACTCCTTTTATCGACTTCGTGGTACATGACATACTCCCCGAAGATCCTAAGGAGGCTACAAGCGTTCGTCGACGATCTCTCCGATTCTATTATAATCAAACTACTAAACTCTCTATCGGCGAACTTATGACGGTCTTCTTTTACGCTGTCTCGCTGGTGATGAAGCTAAGCAAGTACTGCGTGAAGCTCATGACGGTGTATGTGGAGCACATCAGCCTGGTCCTAAGCTACAAGATCGCATTAGACATATGGGTTACTACTGGCCCTCTATGGTATCGGATGCCATAGAGTATGCAAGGAAATGTCGAGCTTGTCAAATCCATGCAGACTTCATTCATCAACCATCAGAATTCTTACACCCAACGGCTGCTTCCTGGCCTTTTGAAGCTTGGGGTATGGACATCATAGGGCCTATTAACCCTCCTTCTTCTAGAGGACATCGGTTCATATTGGCAATAACTGATTACTTCTCCAAGTGGGCTGAAGCTATACCACTGACTGAGGTTAAGACTAGCAATGTCATCAACTTCGTTAAACACCACGTCATATATAGATTTGGTGTACCCCGAAGAATCATCCATGACAATGGACCTCAGTTCATCAGTCAGAAGTTCACTAGATTCTGTGATGATCACCGGATTAATAATATCGCTTCGACAGCATACAATCCTGCCGCTAATGGTTTAGCTGAAGCTTTTAACAAAACCATCATTAAACTCCTCAAGAAGTTTGTATCTACTAACAAACGGAACTGGAGCGAGAAACTTGGCGAATGTCTTTGGGCTTATAGAACTACAGTCCGCAATCCCACAGGCTTTACACCTTTCTCTTTGGTGTATGGTTGTGAAGCTGTTTTTCCTTTAGAGCTGCAAATTCCTTCTTTAAGGATCGCTATTGCCAATGAGCTTACCACAGAAAATAATGATCTTCTTCGGTTTCAAGAGTTAGAAGCGTTGGATGAGAAGCGATTAATGGCTCAACAGCATATTGAGCTATATCAAGCCCGCATCTCAAAGACTTTCAATCGCAAAGTTAAAGTCAGAGCATTTCAACAAGGAGAACTTGTTCTAGCAGTCAGACGTCCTATGACTATGACTCATATGAGCAAAGGGAAATTCGATGCGAAATGGGAAGGTCCCTATGTTGTAAGCAAAGTCTTCTCAAATGGAGCTTATCAACTTTCAGAGCTTGATGGTCGAATTGCCATGATGCCTATCAATGGCAAATTTCTTAAGAAGTATTTTGTATAAATATAAATGCTTGTAAAATCGTCAAACAGGATCAAGTTCATAAATAAATACAAATTTTATTTCATTAAATGATAGTACATAATATTAAAGGTCATTATCATCTTTCTTTACATTGGGACGAGGGCCACTGCCGTCCTTTTCGAAGACATGATCAGCAAAAGAGCTAAAAACCTCCTTGCTGGAACCCACGAGGAATTTGCAGGCGGCCATCCTCATGGCTTCTTCTTCTTCAGTCCTTCCTGGTTCGAGCAGGAAGTCCAAGATATCCTGTGGCGGCTGGGGCGCAGACGGACCTTCGCCCGCTTCTGCCTCCTTCGGCTGGATTGGATCGGCAGGGCGCTCTTCAGTGCTCTTCTCAACCTTCGGGGCGATCTCGGCCTTCTTAGATGCTTCTCCGGACGACATTTTTATGTTGAAAAGCAGAAGTGTTCATTCCTGTCAGATTTCTGCTATATTTATAGACAGAAGTTCTTCAAATAACGAAGTGACGGTTCATCCGTTCATTTATCACATTCATCAGACGGTTCATCCGTTCATTAATGCCTGACGGTTCATCCGTTCATTTATCACATTCATCAGACGGTTCATCCGTTCATTAATACCCGACGGTTCATCCGTTCATTTATCATATTCATTTGACGGGTTCATCCGTTCATTTATCATATTCAACCGACGGTTCATCCGTTCATTACTATCACCTGACGGTTCACCCGTTCATTTCACCTGATGGTTTATCCATTCATTTCCATTTAATGGCTTACCCATTCATCACCACTTGACGGTTCACCCGTTCATTGTCATTCATCATTTGACGGTCTTCCCGTTCATTCATTTCACAAACATTGACGGTTCATCATCGTTCATTATCTATATCAGCAACTGGTTGTTTTCGACTAAGTTGTCAAGTCGAAGTAATAATATTCAATATATTCTGCCATGTCCATATTACTTCTGAGCAGATATAATGAATATAATTATTTTCTACAAAATTATCAAAAAAATATATCATGTCTTGCACCTCTGAATATATTTTCT
Organism: Iris pallida; assembly: GCA_029216955.1. Taxonomy (NCBI): domain Eukaryota; kingdom Viridiplantae; phylum Streptophyta; class Magnoliopsida; order Asparagales; family Iridaceae; genus Iris; species Iris pallida. The sequence goes on from JANAVB010003200.1 coordinate 10,309,519, forward strand.
ATCTCTATTATTTTTATCTAATAAGATATGCAATAAATAATGGAGCCACAACAAAAACAATGTCTTTTATTTATGGAAATATGAGACATTACAAAAATGCTTCCATAGCAGCAAAAACAAAGATAAAAAAAAAAAAAGTTCTAATCAAGAAGGAGGACAGCAAGGGTTCGGGGGAATTTCTCTCAAAAGATCAACGGATGCAAAGTAAAAATGAAAGTGAAAAGAGGCTATTTATAGCTTTCGAAATACGAAACGGCTGCCATGGATTGCGCCTGAAATTGGGGGCACTTCGCTTTGCGCAGACAGCTCATCATCATGCGCAACTTGATTCAAAAATGCAAAAATTCAAAGTATTTCGAAACTTTGAATCAAATCAACTTTCGAAAACTTTGAAGGGGGTCTTGTAGGTCCTAAAAAATCAAGTTGCATCAATCAACAAAGTCAAGAAATCAAGAAACCCATCATTTTGATGAATTGCGCAGACAACAGATTGCGCAGCAATCCGATTGCGCACACTGCTTTGCGCAAACAACCGATTGCGCAAGCTGACGTGGCAGAAGTCATCATTACTAAATCAAATCAAATCTTTTCTGACAACTGACAGCACGAATAACAAGGAGTCTGTTCGTTTCTTGCGCCGCACAGTGCTCGAGGGCGGCTGACAGCTGGCAGCGCAAACCAATGCTGCGCAGTTTGAGTCTGCGCAAATCATGTATGCGCAATTCAACTCTGCGCACTCTATCAAATGTAACTGTTAAGTTACACGTGGCATTCATGCCATCAATTGTTCATTACGTGGCAACTGTTTATGCACGATCATGCGCATTTCTATCAAATCATGCCATGTGTCCACGATAGTCGGCCCACGATCCAGTAACTATCTGCGCAAATCAATGTTGCGCAAACCAATGCTGCACAAATCATCATGCGCAGTCCAAAATAACTGAAAGTTAGTTATTTCCAGAACTCTATAAATAGAGTTTCAAGTCTTCATTCAGGGGGATCAAGATCGGAGATCAGAAATTAGAGAGTTCAGGAGTTCTTGCCAAAGTGCTGCTGCATTCTTCCGAGACTTTTGTCTTCAACTTCCGAGGCTTTCGCCTTCAGTTTTCTTGAGTTGTTTTCAACTTCAAAGGCTTCGTCTTCAAAGTTCACATCGTCCAAGGGATAAAGCAATCATCATCGAGATTGGATTCCTACAGTTATAATTTTCCCAGAATTCTTGTAATCTTTATTACAGTTTGTATCAATAAAGTTCTATACTTTTGTTTTTGCAAACACTTCCTATCTCGACCCGCACCCTAGAGTAAGGACACGAGACGTGGGTACGTCCAGCCTACGCTGCAGTGTCGGCGGTAGAACGCTGTCCTAGGTCAACAATCATCTAGCAATATATCTCTAAGCAGTTTATACTCCCCGAATGGGGGTGACATAGCAGTGACACTCAATCACAACTAAGGAAGAGATAGCACGATATGGAATAGAACTCAAGAAAATAAATAGATGACAAGTAGTCTAAGATAATCCCAGCAATATCTAGAAGTACATGGTCTCAGATACAGAATAAAAGAATATATACAACTCTGAACTCCAAATAAAGTCTAGCTAAAATATGCCTCAAGGCTACATAAAAGAGATAAGCCTAACTAATCTAGTCTAGACAATCGGGGTGATATCCTCAGCTAGAGCTGGGTCCTCCTGAGGGTCCAACACGTAGGTGTCATCTAAGGCTGCCCCGTAAAAAGTATCCAGGCAGGCCTCCTCCTCGTCCTCTGTAATATTTCAACGGGTCCAGTCAGGACAGGAGCGAGCACAATACATCTCAACAGTTAATAGCAGGTTAGAAAATATAAACATGCAGCAAAGTAAGATACAAGTACTAAAAGAAGTGCAGTATGTAAACAGAGAGAGAGCTGTAACAGAAATATCTACTATAAATAGAGAACTAGCAGTGACTAGTGAGTCAGAGTACAACATGAACATGCAAATGGCCTGGGATGATTCTGATAAGACACTACGGAATGATTCTGATAAGATACTACTGGTGTATTATTCATATGTCCACTTCTACTCCCCCGTACCCCCAATCAATACACAAGGATCCAGCCAGGTTATGTTATATGATTCCATACACATCCTCCGAAGGGTGATAAGCCCCCGAAGGGTGGTACATAGTAGACCCATAAATGGGATAAGAATTCCAGGAAGACTCTGTGATCATAAGAGTATATGTCACAAGTAATCGAAGAACCAACGAAGCATAGTGATACGCCATGTAAGTAAAACGCACAGAACATAGAATACCCGATGCTCCCTAAGGATAACATCTCAAGAAGGGATCCATATAGTACCAATCCGTGTGACCAACGTGACAGTACAAGTAAAGTAATCTACTGCAGGAAATAATTCTAAACAGGATGTAAAATGATCAGAGAATGTACTCGCCTGTATCTGAGTGTCCAATATGAAACGTACCGTCCGAGGAGTGGTGTCTGGCTCCTAATCAGAACAGCACAAGTCACAACAAGTCTAAAATGGTAAAATAAAGTCCTACTATGCATTCTACATGATTCTAGGTCAATCTAGGCCAAAGTCAACTCTTGGTCAACCTTGGTCAACCCTAGAAGTCAAACTAGGTTAACCAAGTCTAAATTAGGCCAACTAGTCTACCTTAGTCTAATCAAGTCTATCTTAGTACTCCTACACAATTACTAGGTCAACTAACATCACACTTACACATTTATTTAGCACCAATATCTATGTACCCTATATACACATTACATACCTATATAGTATCCATACACAAATAGATATTCACATCCCATACACTCACAATACGTTACTAACTTATATAGGAAGCACTACTTTACATTATATATAGATACATACATTAGAGTTAACATTACATATACACTCTACATTAGGAAAATAGAATAGACATATAGGGGGACATGTGTAACTGTGTGTGTGTGTGCAGCATGTGATAGGAAATGGAAATAGGTGACATGTGGTTGTGTGTGTACAATAAAAATCTGGAATTAGCAAAACAGTGGGCAATACTTGGCAGTTTATTGAACTATAATATTCTGAAATCTGGAACCTAAAACTGTGAAGAGGAAAAACCAACATTACATTGACAGAAATCACAGGAACACAATCAAGAAGACAGTGTGCTATATACATAAGGAAATCAGGAATGATGCACATGACAACCTGAGGGTTAACTCAGATAAATGGGAAATGAAATCAGTGAAGAACACATGAATTCAATTAAAACAGTTCATGCTTTACCAGTTCAGTCTACATTTCTAACCTTCTCAAGTTAATACAATATTAGAATCATCATAGCTTCACAACAAAACCCAAAGAACCAGTTCACATTTCCAAATTTAAATCCTTAGTTCAAAACTCAGTTTTAAGGGATTAGCATCAGTTAACATAGAACTCGAAACCAAATTTGACAGTCCCCAACTTGAATTTTCAGATTTATGTCCAAAAACCCATCAATTCAAACCCAATTTTGACACACAGACAGATGACATATAGGAGAATAGATTAGAGCTTTAAAACATGCATTTAATAGTGATTAATAGGTTAGACTAATCAGGCAAAATCAAATTTAAAAACTGGAAAGGTTAACAGAAATACAAGTATCAGCAAATTTGGGTTAATGAGAATTCGAATAGGAAAAACAAACTAAATCATGAACTTATTGGTTAGTAAATGAAACAACCCATGTGCACAAACCCCACACTCAAATTCGTGTCACTCAAGGCCGGACACGGCGTGTCCAATACAAAGAAACTCAAAAAAGACACACAGTGCAATGTCCAGTGCACTGTCTCGTGTACACGTGCACTTGTGTCGTGTGCACGACACATGACACAAGTGATTCTCGTGGTCATCCACATAGGTAGCCCACCCATAGGGCTACCTCATATGCCAACTGGCCAGTGTCTAATTCGTGTCAGTGTCGGGTACGAGAGGCATATTAGTGGCAAAATAAATGACAGTGCACAGACAGTGCAATCCCCGTGCGACGGAGAAAACTCCCTCGACACGCTACGTGGGCACGTGGGACTTGACACGTGGCGTGTCAGTCAGTGCCCCATGGCTCGTGTCAAGTTTCACGTGTCCTAGAGGCGTGTCGTGTCCGCTACAGGCCCCGAGTAGCAGGGGAACACTGTAGCGCGCGTACGAGCGTATGCACGCACGTGTCCACTCCACGAATCCGACACAAGCAGACTCTAAAATCACCACAGAAGATTAACAATCAATAAGCAATGATAAAACAAATTTTCCTATTCAAAATATACTGGAAACTAGGTCGAAAGGTTCACTGGGGCATTTCGACAAACAGTCCAGACCAGGGTCTAATACGTATCCAGAACGGACACGAAACCCAAGATACCCGACACAAAACCTATACTGATACTTAGGGGACTCCTAGGTCTCCCTAATCATGAAGGCCAATCGAGATTTCATGGAGTGTAGAGAAAGTTACCTAAGCTTGAACTTCTCAAGAAAATCCCTCTTTCAATGGCTCTCCTCTTGATGTCCCAATCCACAAAAATCACCTCAAACTGAAATGAAACATTAATGACAGCAAGAATAGATAGATTAGGACCTAAAGGAAAAGATTTGAATGGAAAAGGAAGAGGAATGGAATTCTAGGAATTTATTAAATAGGAACAAACCTTGTTTTTCTAACTTGAGCTTTCCTAAGAAGGAGGCAACCCTAGATTTTAGGAGGGTATTTATATGGTGGTGATCCCAATGCAATAGGTGGCCAGCCAACATCACCTAGGGATTAGGGTTTGGTTAATTTTTGGGCTTTGGGCCAAGTTACATAGGCTATGGTTTGATTGTTTTATTAATTGGTTCAAACCATAAGTCATGACTTATGACTTATCTAATTCTATGACTAACTTGAGTCTAACGACCAAACTATGGATTAACTTAGGTTAGACTAGAGTCACATAACCTAACCAAGTCCATACTAACTAGGGTTAGCTCCTAGGTTGGTCTACAAGGGTCAACACTAGTCAAAGTCAACCTAGTCCAAACAATTCCAAAATAATTCCTAAAAATTCCCAAAAATTCTAATAAATTCTAATAAATTTAAATTACCCCAAAAATGACAAAAATACCCTCACACTAGAAATGTGGTAGTGACAAATCTACCCTCCTTAAAAGAATTTTGTCCTCGAAATTGAAAGACGAAATACAACTGATGAGAAGGATAGAAAGCATACCTCACGGTCCAAAAAGATAAGGGTAGCGCTCGTACATCTCATTCTCCCGCTCCCAGGTAGACTCTCCTGGAGAATGATGCCTCCATGCGACGCGCACCAAGGGTATCACCTGGTTCCTCAGAACCTTCTTCCGTCGATCCAGCATCTCCACTGGCTGCTCTCTGAGAGAAGGCCGAACCTCTATCTCTGAATGATCGAGCACATGGCTAGGGTCAGCTACGTACCGTCTCAACTGTGATACATGAAATACGTTGTAGACCCCCACTAGTACAGGAGGCAAGTCTAGCCTGTATGCAACGTCACCGACTCTCCCGCTGATAACGAAAGGGCCGATGAAGCGCGGGTTAAGCTTCCCGCCTCCACCAAAATGTATCATACCACGAGTCGGAGATATCCTCAAGAAAATCTGGTCTCCGACCTAATCACAAGCAAGGTCTCAATTAATTATAATAAACAAACATGATCAGAAATCACAAACAAATAAACCTAAATCTAATCCTACTCTAATCTGTACCTTAAACTCCAATGGCCTCCGGTGGCTATCGGCCCAGTGCCGATGTCTGTCCTGCACCACGCAAAATCTGTCCCTGATGAGCTTCACCTTCTCGGCTGCATCAACAACCATCTCTGGCCCCAGTAAAGCTCGTTCACCAACATCATCCCAAGATAAGGGCGTACGGCACCTACGCCCGTACAGAGCCTCAAAAGGTGACATCTCAATGCTGGCCTGGAAACTATTATTGTAGGCAAACTCCACCAAATGAAGATGATCCTCCCAGGAACCTCCAAAGTCTAAGACGCACGTCCGCAGCATATCCTCAAGGGTCTAAATAGTCTGCTCTGACTGTCCGTCAGTCTGGGGGTGGTATGCAGTTCTAAACTTGAACTGAGTGCCCAAGCTGGTCTGCAGACTCCTCCAGAAATGGGAAGTAAAACGGCTATCCCGATCTGAGACGATGCTGACCGAAACTCCGTGAATCCTGACTATCTGCCGCATATACATCTCCGCCAGCCTCTCTGTAGACGTACCCACCTTGAATGGCAAAAAGTGGGCCGATTTGGTCAACCTGTCAACGATGACCCAAATCGCGTCTTTCCCTCCTGGAGTACGCGTCAATCCTGAAACGAAGTCCATCGTGATATGCTCCTATTTCCACTCGGGAATGGGCAGCGACTGCAACAATCCACCGGGCCTCTGTCTCTCTGCCTTGACCTGCTGACAGACCAAACACCTAGCCACGAAGCGAGCCACCTCCCGCTTCATCCCTGACCACCAAACATGCTCCCGCAGATATCGGTACATCTTGTTGGCACCCGGGTATATAGAGTACTGAGATCTGTGGGCCTCCTACATAACCCGCTTTCTGAGATCTCCGCTGGGCACCCATAACCTGGAACCGTGCCTCAAGGTACCATCCTCTGCAAGAGAAAACTCGCCCTCCAGCAATCCTGCTCGAACCTGCTCCTGGAGACACCGTAAAGCAACGTCCTCAAACTGTGCCGACATGATGCTCTCCACCAAGTCTGACTGAAATTGCATCCTCCATAGCTGCATCTGCACTCCAGACATGATCACCTCAATCCTAAGGCTCTCCAAGTCGACAAGCAAATGACGATCCATGGTCAAATATATGGCTGTCGGATACCTACTCAAGGCATCGACAACCACATTAGCCTTTCCTGGGTGATACTGAAGTAGGATGTCAAAATCCTTCATCAACTCTAGCCATCTGCGCTGTCTCTTGTTTAACTCCTTCTGAGTGAACACATACTTTAAGCTCTTGTGATCTGTGAAGATCTCCACCCTCTTACCATACAGATAATGCTTCCACAGCTTCAAAGCAAAAATCACCGCCGCCAGCTCCAGGTCATGGGTAGGGTAGTTCTTCTCATAGGGACGCAATTGCTTAGAAGCATAGGCAATCACCTTTCCATACTGCTGCAAGACGCAACCCAGCCCCTTCCCTGAAGCATCACTATAAATAGTGAAACTACCTGATCCTGAAGGCAATGTCAGAATCGGAGCTGTCGTCAGCCGCTTCTTCAACTCATCAAAAGCTGCTTAACACTCCTCTAACCAAACATACTCAGCATTCTTCCGGGTCAACCGAGTCAACGGCTCTGCAACCCGGGAGAAATCCTGCACGAATCTTTGATAGTATCCTGCCAGCCCTAGGAAACTCCTGATCTCTGCAACTGAAGTTGGCGCTGCCCATGCCTCAACTGCTACAATCTTCTTGGGGTCAACTGAGATACCATCTCCAGTCACCACATGCCCCAAGAAGTCCACCCGATCCAAGAAGAACTCACATTTGGAGAGCTTCCCGTAAAGCTGCTCCTTCCTGAGAATCTCCAACACTATCCTCAAATGCTCCTCGTGCTCCTCTTCAGTCTTGGAATATATCAAGATATCGTCAATAAACACCACCACAAACTGATCCAGATACTGGTGGAACACCTTGTTCATAAGGTTCATAAACACTGTTGGTGCATTGGTTAGCCTAAACGGTATAACCAAAAACTCGAACTGCCCGTACCGCATCCTGAAAGCGGTCTTGGGAATGTCCTCCCTCTTTACCTTCACCTGGTGATATCCCGACCTCAGATCAATCTTGGAAAATACACGAGCTCCGCTCAACTAGTCAAATAGATCATCGATCCGCGGCAGTGGGTATTTGTTCTTGATCGTGAGGTTGTTGAGTGCCCTATAGTCAATACACATGCGTACTGACCCATCCTTCTTCAACACGAACAACACTGGTGTACCCCATGGCGACGAACTCGAGCGGATGAAGCCCTTGTCCTGTAGCTCATCCACCTGCTTCTTCAGCTCCACCAGCTCGCTGTTGTTCACCCGACAGACATGCTGAGAGATGGGCTTCGCTCCTGGAACTAAGTCTATCGAGAACTCTATGTCTCTGTCTAATGGTAATCCCGGCAACTCCTCTGGGAAAACATCCATATAATCTGCTATCAAGGCATGTGGAATCGTCTGCTCCTCGACCGAGACTCCACAGAAGACTCCGCTGCTCTGCTCTGTCTGACGTCTAGAGTACTCGAACTCTGGCTCCCCCGGCGCTCTGAAAAGAACTCTACCCCCTCTGCAATCAATGTTGGCATGGTGTCTGCTCAACCAATCCATGCCTAGTACTATATCGTAGTTTGGTAATGGCATTACGAGCAGGCTCACCTCCAACTCACAGTCTCCTAAAACTACTCTCCGACCCTTACAAATATCACTCACGAGGATAATGCCATCCCCGGTCGTGATCTTATAAGTCCTAGGCAATGATTCAGCTACGATACTATGTCTAATCGCAAAAGATACTGATATGAAGCTATACGATGCACCGGAATCGAATAATACAAATGCTGGACTGGAGTCGAGAAGAATCGAACCTACAATCAGCTCTCCGATGACCTCCGCATCCTCTGCTGCCATGGCGAATCCTCGCCCCTGCTGGCCTCCCCTAGCCTGCTGCTGGTGCTGGACAAACATCTGCTGCTGCGTCTGCAGGACTGGTCCCCTCTGCTGGCCTGCTGGAGCCCTGGCTTCTCCTTTTGGGCCTGCGCGTGCTATGCGACACTCCCTCATCTGGTGGTCTGCTGAACCACACAACAGGTACTGGCCCAGCCTCTTATGGCACTCATTGGCGACATGCCCGGGCTTCTTGCAATAGGCACAAGTAACACCCTGCCTCTGACCCTGCTGGTGCTGCCTCGGCTGCTGCTGCTGATGGACTGGCCTCTGCTGAATCGGCTGTGGCTGAAACTGCCTTAGCTGCTGATGCTGAAAGTGAGGCCACTTGGCCTGGCCTCCGCTGCTGCTGCTGCTGCCTCCAACTGGGTCTCTCCCCCTCTTGAGCCTAAGCTCAAGATCATCCTCTGCCAACAAGGCTCCTGTCAAGATCTCCTCGAACGTGGCATCCCGGTTGCCCTTGGTCAAGGACTTGACCTCCTTGACTAGGCCCTTCCGGAACCTCTGGGCCTTTGTCGTCTCGCTCAAGCCCTCTACAAACCTGCCGAGGCGGCCGAACTCCCCGACGTACTCCTCCACTGAGAGACTCCCCTGGACCAGGCTCTCGAACTGTGTCTCCAAGGCTCTGAGTGCTGAATCTGGAAAAAACTTTTTCTTGAAGAAGCCCTTGAACTGCTCCCAAGTCTGCCCTGCTACCCCCACCCTGGGGTCTGACTGATACCAGGTGCGAGCAAGATCTCGCATCCGGCTAGCTACGGCCTTGATCTGAAGATCTGCTGGAATCCTGGCCAAGCAGAAGATCTCCTCTATATGCTCGATCCACTCATCGGCATATAGGATCCCCTCTGTCCCCAGAAAGTCTCTGTGGCTCATCTTCTGAAACTGCTCGATCCCTGGTGTCCTCGACTGATGGACCACTGGTCACTGGTCGAGCTGCGACCTTCGTAAGGGCCAGCTCTATGCCTATGTCCTGTCGAAACTGCTGTCGGTCCATGAACTGCTGGAAGTACACGAACATCTGAGCTGCGTCCACGTATCCTGGAGGCGGCTGCTGGAAGGGATCCTCTGGAATGACCGGGTCCTGCCTCCGAGTCGGTGGATGCATACCCCCTGCTGCGGCTGCCGAGGTCTTAATACGAGCTGAGGTGGCAGGAGCTGCAGTCCCCTGGCCTCGCTGTACTGGCTGGGAGGTAGCAGTCCCCTCCATAGCATCCCCATGGATGGTACACTGTGATCTAGTCTCTACCATCCTGAAGATAGACAAACAAGAGTATCAATTTCTGAGAAAGAAGCGAAATAACAAAGGCGGACAGTTAAAAATTCAAAGGATCAGCTGACAATAAGGATTTAGATGGCAAATAAAAGAATTTTTCCTAAAGTGATTGAGTACCTTAAAATTATGTTCTATAACTTATTGTAGGCTGTAGTGATACTCTAGTTCGAATACCACTACACTTCTAGTCTAGACCTGCATGGGCCACCACTAAAAATGTGTCACGACCCGTACCCTAGAGTAAGGGCACGAGATATGGGTACGTCCAGCCTACGCCGCAATGTCGGCCGTAGAACGTTGTCCTAGGTCGACAATCATCTAGCAATATATCTCTAAGCAGTTTATACTCCCCGAATGGGGGTGACATAGCAGTGACACTCAATCACAACTAAGGAAGAGATAGCACGATATGGAATAGAACTCAAGGAAATAAATAGATGACAAGTAGTCTAAGATAATCCCAGTAATATCCAGAAGTACATGGTCTCAGATATAGAATAAAAGAATATATACAACTCTGAAATCCAAATAAAGTCTAGCTAAAACATGCCTCAAGGCTACATAAAAGAGATAAGCCTAACTAATCTAGTCTAGGCAATCGGGGTGATATCCTCAGCTAGAGTTGGGTCCTTCTGAGGGTCCAGCTCGCAGGTGTCATCTAAGGCTGCCCCATAGAAAGAGTCCAGGCAGGCCTCCTCCTCGTCCTCTGTAATATTTCAACAGGTCCAGTCAGGACAGGAGCGAGCACAATACATCTCAACAGTTCATAGCAGGTTAAAAAATATAAACATGCAGCAAAGTAAGATACAAGTACTGAAAGAAGTGCAGTATGTAAACAGAAAGAGAGAGCTGTAATAGAAATATCTACTATAAATAGAGAACTAGCAGTGACTAGTGAGTCAGAGTACAACATGAACATGTAAATGGCCTGGGATGATTCTGATAAGACACTACGGAATGATTCTGATAAGATACTACTGGTGTATTATTCACATGTCCACTTCTACTCTCCCGTACCCCCAATCAATACACAAGGATCCAGCCAGGTTATGTTATATGATTCCATGCACAGCCCCCGAAGGGTGATAAGCCCCCGAAGGGTGGTACATAGTAGACCCATAAATGGGATAAGGATTCCAGGAAGACTCTGTGGTGATAAGAGTATATGTCACAAGTAATCGAAGAACCAACGAAGCATAGTGATACGCCATGTAAGTAAAACGCACAGAACATAGAGTACCCGATGCTCCCTAAGGATAACATCTCAAGAAGAGATCCATATAGTACCAATCCGTGTGATCAACGTGACAGTACAAGTAAAGTAATCTACTGCAGAAAATAATTCTAAACAGGATATGAAATGATCAGAGAATGTACTCGCCTGTATCTGAGTGTCCAATATAAAATGTACTATCCGAGGAGTGGTATCTGGCTCCTAATCAGAACAGCACAAGTCACAACAAGTCTAAAATGGTAAAATGAAGTCCTACTATGCATTCTACATGATTCTAGGTCAATCTAGGCCAAAGTCAACTCTTGGTCAACCTTGGTCAACCCTAGAAGTCAAACTAGGTCAACCAAGTCTAAATTAGGCCAACTAGTCTACCTTAGTCTAATCAAGTCTATCTTAGTACTCCTACACAATTACTAGGTCAACTAACATCACACTTACACATTTATTTAGCACCAATATCTATGTACCATATATACACATTACATACCTATATAGTATCCATACACAAATAGATATTCACATCCCATACACTCACAATACATTACTAACTTATATAGGAAGCACTACTTTATATTATATATAGATACATACATTAGAGTTAACATTACATATACACTCTACATTAGGAAAATAGAATAGACATATAGGGGGACATGTGTAACTGTGTGTGTGTGTGTGTGTGCAACATGTGATAGGAAATGGGAATAGGTGACATGTGGTTGTGTGTGTACAATGAAAATCTGGAATTAGCAAAACAGTGGGCAATACTAGGCAGTTTATTGAACTATAATATTCTGAAATCTGGAACCTAAAACTGTGAAGAGAAAAAACCAACATTGCATTGACAGAAATTACAGGAACACAATCAAGAAGACAGTGGGCTATATACATGAGAAAATCAGGAATGATGCACATGACAACATGAGGGTTATCTCAGATAAATGGGAAATGAAATAAGTGAAGAACACATGAATTCAATTAAAACAGTTCATGCTTTACCAGTTCAGTCTACATTTCTTACCTTCTCAAGTTAATACAATATTAGAATCATCATAGCTTCACAACAAAACCCAAAGAACCAGTTCACATTTCCAGATTTAAATCCTTAGTTCAAAACTCAGTCTTAAGGGATTAGCATCAGTTAACATAGAACTCAAAACCAAATTTGACAGTCCCCAACTTGAATTTTCAGATTTAAGTCCAAAAACCCATCAATTCAAACCCAATTTTGACACACAGGCAGATGACATATAGGAGAATAGATTAGAGTTTTAAAACATGCATTTAATAGTGATTAACATGTTAAACTAATCAGGCAAAATCAAATTTGAAAACTGGAAAGGTTAACAGAAATACAAGTATAAGCAAATTTGGGTTAATGAGAATTCGAATAGGAAAATCAAACTAAATCATGAACCTATTGGTTGGTAAATGAAACAAACCATGTGCACAAACCCCACACTCCAATTCGTGTCACCCAAGGCCAGACACGGCGTGTCCAATACAAAGAAACTCAAAAACAGACACACAGTGCACTGTCCAGTGCATTGTCTCGTGCACACGTGCACTTGTGTCGTGTGCACGACACAGGACACAAGTGAGTCTCGTGGTCATCCACATAGGTAGCCCACCCATAGGGCTACCTCATAGGCCAACTGGCCAGTGTCCAATCCGTGTCAGTGTCGGGTACGAGAGGCGTATCAGTAGCAAAATAAATAACAGTGCACAGACAGTGCAATCCCCGTGCGACGGAGAAAACTCCCTCGACACGCTACGTGGGCATGTAGGACTTGACACGTGGCATGTCAGTCAGTGCCCCATGGCTCGTGTCAAGTTTCACGTGTCCTAGAGGCGTGTCGTGTCCGCTACAGGCCCCGAGTAGCAGGGGAACACTGTAGCGCGCGCGCGAGCGTGTGCACGCGCGTGGCCACTCCACGAATCCGACACAAGCAGTCTCTAAAATCACCACTGAATAACAATCAATAAGTAATGATAAAACAAATTTTCCTATTCAAAAATATACTGGAAACTAGGTCGAAAGGTTCACTGGGGCATTTCGACAAACAGTCCAGACCAGGGTCTGATACGTGTCCAGAACGGACACGAAACCCAAGATACCCGACACAAAAGCTATACTGATACTTAGGGGACTCCTAGGGCTCCCTAATGATGAAGACCAATCAAGATTTCATGGAGTGTGGAGAAAGTTACCTGAGCTTGAACTTCTCAAGAAAACCCCTCTTTCAATGGCTGTCCTCTTGATGTCCCAATCCACAAAAATCACCTCAAATTGAAATAAAACATTAATGACAGCAAGAATAGGTAAATTAGGACCTAAAGGAAAAGATTTAAATGGAAAATGAAGAGGAATGGAATTCTCGGAATTTATTGAATAGGAACAAACCTTGTTTTTCTAACTTGAGCTTTCCTAAGAAGGAGGCAACCCTAGATTTTAGGAGGGTATTTATATGGTGGTGATCCCAATACAATAGGTGGCCGGCCAACATCTCCTAGGGATTAGGGTTTGGTTAATTTTTGGGCTTTGGGCCAAGTTACATAGGCTATGGTTTGATTGTTTTATTAATTGGTTCAAACCATAAGTCATGACTTATGACTTATCTAATTCTATGACTAACTTGAGTCTAACGACCAAACTATGGATTAACTTAGGTTAGACTAGAGTCACATAACCTAACCAAGTCCATACTAACTAGGGTTAGCTCCTAGGTTGGTCTACAAGGGTCAACACTAGTCAAAGTCAACCTAGTCCAAACAATTCCAAAATAATTCCTAAAAATTCCAAAAAATTCTAATAAATTCTAATAAATTTAAATTACCCCAAAAATGACAAAAATACCCTCATACTAGAAATATGGTAGTGACACTTCCGGTAGTAGTCAGCCAAGCCCAATAAACTTCTGATTTCAGCAACTGAGCTTGGGGTAGACCACTTCTCAACAACAGCTATCTTCTTAGGGTCCACCGAAATTCCTTCTCCTGTGACAACATGGCCAAGAAAATCTACCTTGTCTAGAAAGAATTCACATTTGGATAGCTTACCATATAACTTCTCCTTCCTCAAAGTTCCCAGAACTTTCCTGAGGTGCTCCTCATGCTCCTCTTCAGTCTTCGAGTAGATCAGGATGTCATCGATGAAGATAACGACAAAATGATCTAAGTATTCATGGAAAACCTTGTTTATAAGGTTTATGAACACAGCATGAGCATTCGTCAGTCCAAACAACATGACCAAGAATTCAAACTGCCCATACTTGGTGTTGAACGCCGTCTTGGGAATGTCCTCCTTCCTGACCTTGATCTGATGGTAGCCGGATCTGAGGTTTATCTTCGAGAACCCCTTGGCTCCACTGAGTTGGTCAAACAGGTCATCGATCTGGGGCAGAGGGTACTTGTTCTTGATGGTGATATTGTTCAGCGCCCGGTAGTCGATGTACATCCTCACAGTTTCGTCCTTCTTGAGAACAAACAAGACAGGTGCTCCCCAGGGTGAAGCTCCGTCTCGGATAAATCCCAAAGCCTTCAGTTCATTGATCTGATCCTTCATCTCCTTGGCCTCCTTCGGGTTGACTCTGTAGCATCCCTTAGAAATAGAAGAAGAGACGGGGACTAGGTCAATGGTGAACTCTATGTCTCGATCTGGGGGTAATCCGGGAAGACTATCAGGAAAGACATCCATAAACTCTACTATGATAGGATGGGGAGGTTCGGGTTCTTCTGTGATAGAGGTGTAGGTAACATACTTCATATCCTTCGGAGTTCGAGAGATTTCAAACTCCGGCTCTCCAGGTGGGCTGAAGACTACACATCCTCTATGACAGTCTATCAGCGCATGCTGCTTACTCAACTAGTCCATCCCTAGGACTACATCATAGTTGGGTAGGAGCATCACAAGCAAAGGTGCTATGAATTGGTGGCCTGATATGGTGATAGGGCAGTTACAGGTCTCAGTGATGGGTAGGGGTCCTCCACCGGTCATGACTCTACATATCTTCTTGCTAAATCCCGTATCTATATGGTGTGCAGAGATAAATTTTGTAGATATAAAACTATATGATGCACCCGAATCAAATAAAACTAAGGCAGGATAGGAATGCACATAAATGAAACCTGCGATGACATCAGCTGTAGGTTCCTGCTCTGGCTCTTGTTCCTCTGCTGTTAGGGCAAAAGTTCGCCCAGTCTTCTGTTGATGCTGCCCAAATTATTGTTGCTGAATGGGCAGAGGACCTTTCTGCTGAGTTGCTCCAGTCCGGTGCATCCACGAGGGGCAGTCCTTCACTTGGTGGGTGGCAGACCCACAGACTAGGCAGTGTCCTAGCCTCTTCCTGTAGATGTTCGACTGATGCCCTGGCCTCTTACAAAAATCACAGACAGGGATCTACCTCTGAGGTGCTCTATCATTGTTCCTCGTCTGTTGGTTCTGCTACTGGTGGTGAGGAGGTCGGTTGTTGTTGTTGTTGGGCTTCTTCTGATTACCTTGGAAGTTGTTAGTTCTAGGATAATCCCTCTTTGAGCGAGCGGGTTGACTCTTCTCTATATCCTGAGCTCGCTCCAGGATTCTTTCATAAGTCTTAGCACCGCCTGAGATCACATTGGTGCGGATCTCCTCTCTCAGCCCACGTCTGAACCTTTCAGCACGATCATCTGGATCAGCTACCAAATTTATGGCAAAATGGCTGAGTTGGCCGAATTCTGCTGCATATTCACCAATAGTCATACTTTCTTGCTTCAGATTCTGAAATTGTCTCTCCATCCCCCGCAACTCTGAGGTTGGGAAGAACTTCCTCTGGAACAACCTCTTGAAGGTGTCCCAGTAAAGCTGCTTGTCCTGGAGTCGGGGTTCATTCCGATACCAGGTGCTTGCTACACTTTGTAGTTGGAGTCCTACTGCTTCAGCCTTGAGGTCTTCTGGAAGTCTAGCGACGCTTAGGAGACGCTCCATGCTATCGAGCCATTCGTCAGCATAGACGATTCCCTCGGTTCCCTTGAAGGGTCGAGGGTTCTGCTTCTTGAAACTCTCAATATTGCCCACCTTGGCAATATGATCTCCATTAATTTAAATGGCCTTAATGTTACATAAGTAAATCCTTAAATTTATGTTTACCTTGGCAGGCCTTGGTTCCTGTTGAGCTGCTTTCTGTCTTCCCAGAGTAGTCATAGCCACGTTATGAGCATTCTCCATGCTTTTCCTCATAATCGCGGTTTGCTCTTGATGAGCTTCCGTTTGAGCTCTCTGGGCTTCTAGCACTCCTCGTAGCAGACCTATAAGGTCGGTAGGGTCCACAGGCACCGGTAGGGCAACTGGAGGGGGTACTACCACAGGGGTCTACATCTCCGTCTGGGAAGATGATGGATCCATCGTTGTATTATGGGGACGGTCGGCCAGCTTTCGAGGTGTAGGATCCGGACTTGGTTGAGGAGGTAGGGTGTGTTCAGGTGAAAATACCCCATCGCCAGTAGGATTTTTGGCCATATTCTGGAAGGTTTAGGCTATAAACATAAGCAAGGTAGCCTACCAGTCTATAATCAAACAAAAATATTTATTTATAATATATTTCGGTCCTATGTTGTGACAAATTTATGTTGTAGTGTTCTAAATGTTTCTGGATGTTTTCCTAAGTTGTTGACTTGACCTGCATGTGCCACCACTCAAAACATGTCACGACCCGGTCCCAAATTTTTGGGTCGAATCGAATCATGCCCAGCCTACACCGTTGTTTAGACGGCGGCAGTAAGTTGTATCACTCATGCAGGTAATCAACAACACAGACTAATTGCCACAACTTTAATAATTTGATAATTAAAAACTTGTCCAACAAAGTTACAACTGACAAAATAAATAGTCTTTTTCAATAACAACAACTGAAAATAGTAAATGACAACAACTAAAAAGTAGACTCGTCATCTCCAAGTCCAGCATCATCTGGTAGCACCACTGGATACAACTCAGGATCATAATAGCTACTAATCAGTAGCTCTGTATCATCAATAGGACCTAAAAATATAGTCTCCAGTCATGAGGAAACAAAGTACAATTCATGATATTTTAACAATTGAAATAATAATAGAATTATGCACTTTTAAACAGTTTGAAATAAACAGTTTTCCAGCAGTTAAAACAATGTGATGTGAATAGGCAATGAATATGACCGGATTGGGTTGTACAGTTGTATCCTATTGATACGATATGGCTTATCCCCGTGTGTATAAGGGGTAAGTTAACACAGTCATTATACTATTTTGGATGTGGTCATACTCATTACACTACTCCCCTAGTACCCAACAGTTAAACAGTCAATGCTCTCAGAGAGAGTTCTGTGTTGCCTCGTGGTTTAAATTTGCAATAAAACTATTACTAAATAATTGTAAACTACCACAAACTGTACTTGCCTTGGTTTAGACTGGAATGAGGGTAATGACTCCAAGATTGAATTTCAGATTTGTCCTCAAAATCCTACAATCAAGAAGTCGGTCTTAGATTCCAAAATTGCCATACTAGATGTGCTAGTTTCAATCTCTAATTTGTCCTAGTCAATTTTGATCTTTATTTATACTAATACAAACACAAATCGATTATCTAATGTGTTACATTCAATTATGAGGGATAGATCATTTTGTATTTAATTTCGGAAAAACTTTGTATTTATCGGTTTATTGGCAAAACTTGGTATTTTATAATTTATATAATAAAACTACATTTTTCTTTAAATGAGAAGAACATGAATTTCTAAAATGTTATAATTATTTATCATTCCTAAATTTTACGTTTCCGAACAAAATCAGAAAAAATACAAATACATTGCTAGTTATTACAAAATTTGTAGAAAATGAATGGGCTTATGCCCTTTTACAGACCATTTTACATGAATTAAAATAAAAAAAAAATTAGTTAGTCCCTAAAAATTCTACAATTTTAATTACAAAATAAAACTAATAATAAATTAAATAATGAGTCTCAGATATTGGTCCAATCATCATATAGACTAATGCCTCAACGTCCGGGCGAAACCGGTTTCGTTTGCACTTAGCCAGGGTCCATTGACCAATACGGTCATCGCCCAAAAATCCAAAATAATAATCTTTCCCAAAAAACCATTTTAAAATAATTAAATTTTATTGAAAAATCCGGCAGAACTTTCTCTATTTTCGGTCAACCCAAAAACTGGAAAGTGTGCCAAAAATACCATTTATAAATCCCAAACCAGGGAATAACCACTAAGAAATTATTTCTACCATTAATATTAAAACCCGAGAATAATATCGAACCCGAGCATGTTTCCGGTATTCAAAAGAAACCCAAAAATTCCACAGAACCCGAAAAACAAAGATAAAGAATATATCCGAATCAACTCGAAATTTTTGAGAAGCCATAGGTACAAAATCCACAGAACCCAATAGTTTCAAAAATTTTGAACAAATCAACAGAAATCAAATTCTCCAACCACAGCACAACTAAAGAAGACTTCAAAATTTTTTCCTAAATCGAACTCAACTAAACCGAATCCCGCAACAGGATCGGAGACCATATCATCATCGACACACGGAAGGGACGAACTACTATGATTATCAGAGATTACCCAGATCCTTTGGTCCGGGAGACGCGGGATAAATCTCAGGAATGAAATCAGAAACGCTAGACAGTGGGATCGGGTCGGGAACTCGGAGAAGCGTCGCGGAGCTCGGGAAGCTCTGGCCCGGAGGGGACAGCGCTGGAAAGCCGCGCAGAGAGTGGCCCTGGTCGAGATCGGCCTGGGTGGCCGCAGCAAGGGTCAGAGCGGAGGGGCGCCGACGTCGGGCCGTCAGCGAGGCTGGCGCGGAGCCGCTGAGGACGGTCGTGGGGACCTAGGAGACAGCAGCGAGGTCGCCGCTCGGAAAGCTCCGCCTGGGTAGTGGCTGCGGCCTAGTAAATGAAAAAGTAAATAATGAATGAAAAAGTTGTTCTTCCTAAACGTAATATGCTGGAATGAGCAAAAATAGGTTTCTAATGTTTAGTTTAGATAAGTTAGTTTGGACTTGAATGGGATTTTGTTATACGAAAGTAGTTGTGAGCACTGGACCATACTAAGTTGAGTTGGATCCAGATATTTGTGTGTAGTATTGGGTTATGGGCTGTTGGCCTCAACATATAGGTTTTGTTGTTAAGAAATTTTTTTTCTCTATAAATACTAGAGTAATTCAAAAATAAATTTGTGCTCGGAAATGGGTTCGGGACAAGGCCAGACAACCAAAAATCCAATATTTAAAAATAATAATTTTAATCTAACTAAAATAAACACGAAATTAATTAATTAGAAAATTACGGGTTTTGACAAATATCTAAAATTTCCAAAAATAATAATTTTCTAAAAAATGCATTTCTTAAATTAATAATTTAATAATGATATTAATAATTAGCTAATTAAACTAAAAGTTACGGGTTTCACAATAAACAAGGAATAGCAACTCATGACGGGATTCGAAAAATACTAATCTGTGTGACCAATGTATCAAGAGTCGTGAATATCTACACTAAATACATGAAATATAGTAAATATCATGAACAGAAAATCATCAGAGAATGTACTCGCCTAGTCCTGAACCAAGGAATCAATACTGCAACTCAATGAGCCTCGAAGGGTCAACTCGTGCAATAGTCTCCTAATGCTGAAACAGACAATACCAACGTGTTCAAAATAGTTGAATTAGCTAGGATAGCCTACCCACAAGTCCAATTCTGGACACATGGGCAAAACGAAAATTTCGGGCCAAAACGATGTCCGTTCTTGGATCCGCTTTAAACCGAAAGATATGCCGGTATCTACGGTCTCTAAAGTCGTCAAACTATATGTCTATGGTTTTGGCGAGACGAACCTAACCGTATGTCCAAAGTTCGATTCCGGTAGACCGTGCACAATTTCGTCCGTTGGATCAGGTCGCGGGTCCGCCAAAATAGCGTTCCGGTCAACCTTCTTAGAATCGGACCAAACTTGGCGTACATGACCAAAAACATAATCCGGTCCTGTTGACGCAAGTTTCGTCTCGAGACGACGAACGTGCATAAAGTAATTAGCAAATTCGAAAAAGGGTCGAAACGGGGTATCTCGACGGATACGCACTGATTTCGTCAAACACATGCAGCGAAATCAAGTGTTGGGATGCTGCAGGTAGGTTGTGGGATGTATGTGTGTGTGTGTGCTCGTTTGGGCTTGGGATGTTGCTGGTAGGTTGTGGGATGGTAGTGTGTTGGTTTTGGTTGCTTAGCTAGGTGTGTTGGTTAACTTGTCTAAGTATATATATACCAATGTATGTATATATGTATATTTTTTTTTTTTTTTTTTATATATATAGATATTCACATATATACACATATATACATATCCTTATATATATAGATATTCACGTACATATACACACATATTTAATGTATACATATATTTATTTTTATATATAAAATCCATTTAATATCTTTCCTATAATATTTCTATTTTTAAAAAATACAATTTCTTTTTTCTTTTCTTTTTCATATATATATATATATATATATATATATATATATATATATATATATATATATATATATATATATAATAAATAAATAAATATATATATATATATATATATATATATATATATATATATATATATATATATATATATATATATATATATATATATATATATATATATATATATATATATATATATATATATATTCTTCCTAAAAACCAAGGGGCCGTGTCAAAGACACCTAGCCACCGCTTGGCCTGGGGGCCGTGGGCGAACCACCAAGCTATATATATATATATATATATATATATATATATATATATATATATATATATATATATATATATATATATATATATATATATATATATATATATATATATATATATATATATATATATATATAAACACACACACACACACACATGTGTATACTCTATATATAAAATAATTTTAGGTTATTTTATTTCCTACATAGAGTATACACATATGTGTGTTTGTGTGTGTTTATATATATATATATATATATATATATATATATATATATATATATATATATATATATATATATATATATTTATAAAAATATTTTTTTATACATAAAATATATATATATATATATATATATATATATGTATATGTATATATATATATGTATATGTATATATATATATATATATATATATATATATATATATATATATATATATATATATATATATATATATATATATATATATATATATATATACATTCTGATGAAGAGAAAAAAAAGAAAAGAAAATATATATATATATATATATATATATATATATATATATATATATATATATATATATATATATATATATATATATATATATATATATATAAACACACACACACACACACACACACACACACACACACACACACACACACACACATGTGTATACTCTATATATAAAATAATTTTAGGTTATTTTATTTCCTACATAGAGTATACACATATGTGTGTTTGTGTGTGTTTATATGTGTGTTTGTGTGTGTTTTTATATATATATATATATATATATATATATATATACATGTCCAAAACTTTTAGGGCTCGCGTCTGGAGCTCTCCGCGGCGCTCGAGTCCTGGGAGGTGATCGTCGACGTATGTCTTCTCCGGTGGGGGGCTCCGGCCCCCCTCGTGGTTCGGTGGCGGGGGCCTCCGGCCATACTGGCCACCGATTTGGCGACGCCGCCCCTGTGGGTGACCCGTCCAGGCGACCTCGAGGCCTGGAAACGGTGGCTTTTCCGGTAGGGGGATCCGGACCCCCTGTTGGATCGGCGGAGGGGGCCTCCAGCCATTCCGGCCCACGTATTGGCGGCGGCGCCCATGTGGGTGACCCAGCCATGCGTGTGGATCAGGGACCCCCTGGGGGTTCGGCGGAGGGGGCTTCCGGCCATCCCGGCATACGTATTGGCGGCGGCGCCCATGTGGGTGACCCAGCCATGCGTGTGGCTCAGGCGGGAGTCCTTGGGGCCGGTCGGCATGCGGGGGGTATCATTGGATCTGACACGGTGTTGAGTCCTCTGGCGGGGGGCTCCGACCTTATTGGCCACCGCGACAGGCCGAGGCCGACTCAGGCGGTTGCTAGTGTTTCTGGGGAGGGTTCCGCCCCTATTCCCAGTGACCTGTTGAGCCCGCTGGTTGTGGCGCCGTCTGTTGGGGCGGGGAGTTCCGCTCCCTCTGGTCATCCGAGGGAGGGTCAGGAGGCCGTTCTAGGGGAAGGACCGGTTGCGGGGGGGGGGGGGGGCTCTGCTCTTTGTGGGCCCTCCTCCGGTTTGGTTGCGGAGGCAAGGTCTCCTTTGGCTCACTCGGTTGCGTCGCCTCAGGTGACGGGGGCACGCGGCGGTTAGAATGGCCCGGTGAACTTTGCTGCTGCAGTTTTAGGGCGATCAGCGACGGGTTTGAAGGGTGTTTCGAGGGTCTCCTTTCGTCCAGCTTCTGTTGTGGATGGTCGGAAGATGGCCGTTTTTTTCCCGTCGAATATGGTGGCCCTTACAGCGCCCTGTGGGCTGGACCTTATTGGGAAGTTTTCTCGGCGGAGACTTCCGACTGAGACCATTAAGAAGGATTTTGATTCGAGGGGATTCCGGGGGTTGATTGAAGTTAAGGCCATTGACGATCGTCACGTCCTTATTCGACCTCATGAGGAGAGTGATTTTCTCAGGCTTAGATCCAAGGACTGCTGGTTCGTTGGACGAGTCCCGATGGCGTTATTCAGATCTTCGGTGGACTTTTCGCCGTTAAGAGAGGATCCGAGAGTTCCGGTTTGGGTTGCCTTTCCTGGGCTCCCATATTGCATGTTTGATACTAATGCGGTCCTCTCCATTGCCTCTGGTCTTGGTACTCCGCTTTATACGGACCGAGCAACGGCTTCGTTTTCCAGGCCGGGGGTTGCTAGGGTTTTGGTTGAAGTGGACGTTAGTAAACCACTACACCATGAGGTTTTCTTTCAAATTCCTGATGGCGTCCGTTCGCAGCCGGTAGTGTATGAGAGGACCCCATTTTACTGTGTTTCATGCGGCTTGCATGGCCACGTAGAGAGTGATTGTGGTCAGCCTAAAGTGGTGACACCGCCGGTGGGCAGTGTTGAAAGGACGAACGTCATTGACGCTACTTCCTCGGGCGTTACGCTAGCGGAAAGTGGCACGGGAGGAGGTCGTGGCGCCAGCAGGGATGGCCCGGAGGGTGGACGTGGGACTAGCAGGGGTCGTCGGAGGAGACGATCAAGGCGCGAGAAAGGGAAGGGGACACGGATGATGTGGCGGCGTGTCGGGGGGCGTGATGATAGCACGGGGACCTCGCAGCCAGGATTGCGCGGGAGTAATGATAATCGCGCGAACTCCGTTCTGCCTTCCTGGCACGTGGGGGAGTCTTCCTCGGGCCAGCTGGCTCTGTGGTCAGATGGCGGGCGGCCCATGATGGAGGGACGTAGCGCCCCAGGCTCTAGCTCGGGTGGGCAGTTGGGCCCTGAGCGGGGAATTGGGCCTATTGATTTATCGGATCTTCCTATCATTATCCATAACCAGTTGGGTCAGGGAGTTATAGCGGTTGATTCTGACACGGAGGATCGTAGCTTGGTGGTGTGGGAGGAGGCCGGTCACGGTCCTTTATCCCTTTGGGGTTATGAATCGGCTCCGGGTGACGATTTGGTTTCTCTGCCCGAGGTTAGACCTTCCACCTCGATCTCCGAGGGACGTGAAGAAGAATGGCAGATGGTTCCATTTAAGAAGGCGGCTGGTAGGCGAAGGAAGTCGATGGCACCTCAGTCGGATCGACTTCTTCGATCGCATGCTTCCCGGGTTAGGCGGGACCCTCAGAGGGTCCATTGTTAATTTTCTTATTTGGAATGTTCGGGGGACGGCGAACAGAGCTACTTTATCCCGTCTCAGGTCCTTGTGTCGGACCAACTCTATTCAGGTTCTTGCCATTATTGAACCCAAGGTGCTATCCTCTAAGCTTCTTTCTTATCGACTGAGATTGGGTTTTGATGATAGCTTTTGCAATGATAAGGGCAATATTTGGATTTTCTGTAAGTCGGGTCTTGGGATCAATTATATTGACTCCTGTGATCAGGCTATCACGTTGCAGCTTTCTTTGAGTTGTTTTTTCGCTTCCGGTACGGCTGTCGATTGTTCATGGTACAGGGACACGACAGGGGAGGAGGACTATGTGGAGGCATCTTCTAGACGTCCAAGCCAGGGATATTGCCATGCCCTGGGCG
Source organism: Iris pallida (assembly GCA_029216955.1). Classification (NCBI taxonomy): domain Eukaryota; kingdom Viridiplantae; phylum Streptophyta; class Magnoliopsida; order Asparagales; family Iridaceae; genus Iris; species Iris pallida. Next base: position 10,334,024 of record JANAVB010003200.1, read on the forward strand.
GTTGGCGGGGACTTCAATATCATTGCCTCTCCGGATGAGAAATTTGGAGGTCGACCTCCTGACACGAGGGCCATTGCGGAGTTCCTCGACTTTCAGTTGGCTGCCGGGTTATCCGATGTGGGGTTCAGAGGTAGCATCTATACTTGGGTGAACGGGCAGACGGGGCTTGATCGACAGGGGTCCCATCTTGATAGGCTGCTCGTGACGGGTAGTTGGTTGGATGGTGTCCAGGTCTCTTGCGAGCATCTTAATCGAGCAGAATCTGATCATTCTCCTCTTTTGATATCCTGCCAGCCAGCTTCTTCGGGACTGCGCAGAGGCTTCCGTTTTCTTGAGTTCTGGACTTCTCATCCGGATTTTCTTCCGCTTGTGGCTCGGGTGTGGAATTCATGTTGGCATTATGATGCGCTTGAGCGGCTGGGCATGCGATTGAGGACGACGGGGCATGTTCTGGCTGGATGGAGCAGAGCTACTTTCGGCGATGTTTTCCAGGAAGTCCGTCGGGCCGAGGACGCTACCTTGGCGGCGGAGCAGGATTATGAGCTTCATCCTTCGGAGAGGGGGAGGGCTTCCTGGATGGAGGCTGTTGCCAGATTGAAGCAGAAGGTCCAGGTTGAAGATTCTTTCTGGAAACAAAAAGCCAGATTGAGGTGGGACCTGGAAGGAGATAAAAATACCCGTTTTTTCCATGAGTGCACCAGGAGCAGGCAAAGAAAGGCGGGTATTCAGAAAATTATTCGGGCTGATGGGTCAGAAACTGGATCTACCGAGGAGGTTGCGACGGAGGCATCCTTATTCTTCACTAAACTGTTTAGAGCTTAGCCTATTTCTGATGACGACGCCTTCCTCGATGTCATCCCTAGCATTATTTCTATGGAGGACAATTCTGATCTTGTTCGTCGCCCTGACAGAGCGGAGTTGTTAGAAATTGTTCGGGGGATGGATCCGGCTAGTGGCGCCGGTCCGGATGGCTTTTCTGGGAGATTCTTCTCTGTTTGTTGGGACATTATTGCTGCTGACATGGAGGAAGCAGTTGGATCGTTTTTCATGGGTGCGCGCCTTCCGGATTCTGTCTCGGATACATTCTTATTTCTTATCCCCAAAGTCGAGCACCCGAGGAGCCTTTCTGATTTCCGCCCTATAAGCCTTTGCAATTTCTGTAACAAAATTATTTCCAAGACTATTGCTTGCAGGTTGCGGAATTATCTTCCCAAAATTATTTCTCCGGAGCAAAGTGCATTTGTCCAGGGGAGAGAGATTGTGGACAACATCATAATTGCCCAGGATATGGTGGCATCTATGAGGGAACCAAACCATGGTGGAAATATTGCTATTAAGCTGGACATGCAGAAGGCCTATGACAGAGTTAATTGGCATTTCCTCCTGAGGGTTCTCCGGAGATTTGGTTTTAATGAGATCTTCTGTGATCTTATTTATCGTCTTCTGGCTGATACCCATTATGCCGTGCTTCTAAATGGCGCTCCTACTGCTTTTTTCTCGGCGTCTAGAGGGATCCGGCAGGGGGACCCTCTTTCCCCGGCTCTCTTTATTATTGCTGCGGAGGTACTCTCTCGGAACCTAAAGCTTCTTCAAGAATCAAATATGAGATCTTCATTTCATACTCCGATTGGGGGACCTCGTATCTCGCACTTGGCTTATGCGGATGATGTTCTCATTTTCACTTCGGGAGATATTGCTGGATTGCGTTCTCTCCAGCAAGTTCTGCATAATTATGAGGCTGTGTCTGGACAGAAGATCAATTACTCCAAATCTGCTTTCTATACTGCGAATCCTTTGGGTGAGGATCGCGCTCGGACTATCTCTACTCTTTTCGGATTTAGTCCCGGTATTTTGCCTTTTTCTTACTTGGGGTGCCCGTTAACTTGCGGGAGAAGGAATGCGGGGATGTTTAGCTATTTGCTAGATAAAATCAGGTCGAGGATGACGGGATGGCAGAACAAGATCCTCTCTCCTGGGGGTAAGTTGGTCCTTATTAAGAATGTACTTTCATCCATCCCTATGTACACATTGGCTGCATGTTGTCCTCCTCGGGCTGTTCTCAGGGCGATTGAGAGGATGTTTGCGGCTTTCTTCTGGGGTAGTAAGGATGGGGTGGCTAAGAGGAGTTGGATGGCGTGGCGGTTCGTTACTCGGACTAAGTCCGAAGGAGGCCTTGGGATCAAGTGTCTGAATGATATTATGGATGCCTTCTCTATGAAGCTTTGGTGGAAGCTGAGGCATGGGAAGGGACTTTGGGTGGAACTTCTTAAATCAAAATATTTTCGGAAGCGTCATCCATGTGAGGCGTTTATGACTTCCAAGTGCTCCCATGTTTGGCGACGGATTTTGAGGGGAAGGAAATTGGCGGAACCGCACATTTCGTTTATACTTGGGCGGGGGAGGGTTCGGCGAGGTGTGAGTCTTGGATTCCGGGGGGCCCTCGGTTGGATAGTATTTTTATACCTTCGGCCGAGGGAGTGACTTCAGGGACCAGGCGTGGCACGGGGAGACGGACTCGGGGGCAGAATCGATCTCAGGCGAGAGAATCTGCTGAGGTTGGACGGACGGACACTGGTGAGCTTCGGAGGTCGGCTAGATTGGCAGGGAGAAGGGTGATTCTTCCCCAACGTACGGTGATTGTTCGGGTTCTTTCGGATAGGGGAAGAAAGATCAGAGATTCTAGGGCGAGGAACTCTGATAATGGTGGTCCGGTTATTCGATCTTACTGGACAGACACTGGTTGGGATCTGCCTATGTTTTCGGCACAGTTTGGAGTTGAGGCAGCGGGACGGCTCAGAGAGGCAAATCTGACATGTACTTCGGCTCCTGATTCTTTGGTCTGGGGTGAGCGGAAAGGTTCTTTCTCGCTAGCTGCGGCTTGGAGATGTTGCCGGATCTCTTACCCTACTTCTTCACTTTTCTCTAATATTTGGGGCAAGTGTATTCCGGCGAAGTGGAGCATTCTGATGTGGCGGGTCTGTCACAACCGGCTTCCTACTGATGATATTCTTCAGAAGCTTGGCTTCCAGCTGGCCTCCAGGTGTCATTCCTGTCAGGTTGGGCATGGGGAGAACCTTCAGCATTTATTTTTCCACGGGGATCTTGCTAAGACGGTTTGGTCTGCTTTCCGGTGTTTCTTCAAGGCACGTTTGTATAGTGACTTTCTGGTATTTCTTCAAAGGTGGTGGCGGGGTCAGGGCAGCCATCATCGGAGATCTCTGGCTGGTGCGATCATTTGGGTGCTTTGGAAAAACAGGAACAAGCATAGATATGAAGGGCATGGTGCTGGGCCAGATTTCTTGGTTCGGGAGGTGAAGCGACAGTTTCGAAAGTCTCTTTCGAGTTGTCATCATCTACCGTCTATTCCTTCCTAGGCTTTTCAGTAGTGGTTTTATTTGCTTTTTATTTCTTTTTCTTGTTACCATGAGGTCGGATGTATTCATTACCCTCTTTTTCAATAAAGTTAATGGTTTAAAAAATATATATATATATATATTTATATATAAAAAAATATATATATTTTTATGTATAAAAAAATATTTTTATAAATATATATATATATATATATATATATATATATATATATATATATATATATATATATATATATATATATATATATATATATATATATATATACTCTATGTAGGAAATAAAATAACCTAAAATTATTTATAAATAAAATTAAATATTGTGTCTTATATTTATTAAATATACTTAAAAAAATTATTAATAACTCAAAAAAAAAAATATATATATATATATTAATCAACAAAGTAATTATATTAACAATAATAATTTAAATAATTATTTAAATATTAAAATAATTGGAAATGACCATATATCTTTATTTGAAAGTGAGGGTGACAAATCTACCCCCCTTAAAATAATTTTGTCCTCGAAATTAGAACAAACTAGCACGAGAAACACAAACAGAAAACATAGAACAATACCTCAAGGCTCAAAGAGATAAGGGAAATGCCCCCGCATGTCGTCCTCTCTCTCCCAGGTAGACTCACCTAGAGAGTGATGCCTCCATGCAACTCGAACCAAAGGAATGACCTGGTTCCGGAACACCTTCTTTCGACGATCCAGAATCTCCACAGGCTGTTCTGGATAGCGGAGAGTAGGCCCCACCTCTATCGCAGAATGATCCAATACATGGCTAGAATCTGCCATGTACCGTCTCAGCTGCGAAACATAGAATACATTGTGTACTCCCTCGAGCGTAGGCAGTAACTCCAGTCGGTATGCTACTGCGCCGACCCTCTCCAGGATACGGAAAGGTCCGATGAATCGCGGACCAAGTTTCCCGCCCCGGCCAAAGCGAATCGTGCCCCCGCATCGAAGAAATTTACAGAAACACAAGCTCACCAACCTAGCATAAAACACGAACTTAATCGAACTAAAACATACAATCACAATCAGACTCAAACACTAGAAAAATCTAAACTATACCTCAAACTCCAAAGGTCTCCGGTTGCTATCGGTCCAATGCCGCTATCTATCCTGAGCCACCCGAAGTCTATCCCTGATCACCCTGACCATCTCAGCTGCATCCACAATCATCTCAGGGCCAAGCAAAACCCTCTTGTCGACATCGTCCCATGACAAGGGAGTACGACACCTCCGTCCGTATAGAGCTTCAAATGGTAACTTCTCTATAATAGCTTGGTAACTGTTGTTGTAAGCAAACTCTACCAAGTGGAGATGGTCCTTCCAAGGTCCTCCAAAATCCATCACACAAGTACGAAGCATATCCTCGAGTGTTTGGATGGTCCTCTCTGACTGCCCGTCTGTTTGGGGTGATACGCGGTACTAAACTTGAGCTGAGTGCCCAAGCTAGCCCGCAAACTCCTCCAAAAATAAAAAGTGAAACGACTATCCCGATCCGATACTAAGCTTACTGGGACCCCATGCAACCTGACTATCTATCGCATGTACATCTATGCCAGCTTCTCCGTAGACAAACCCACTTTAAAAGGCAAAAGTGGGCCGATTTGGTCAATCTATCAACGATGACCCATATCGCGTCTTTTCCTCCTGGAGAACGCGAAAGTCCCGACACAAAGTTCATAGTGATGTGCTCCCACTTCTACTCTGAAATGGATAGTGGCAGTAGCAGACCACCTGGCCTCTGTCTCTCGATTTTCACCTGCTGGCACACCAAGCATCTAGATACAAACTGAGACACCTCATGCTTCATGCCATACCACCAAACTTGCTTCTCAAGTCTTTATACATCTTGTTGGCACTAGGATGCATAGAGTATTGAGAATGGTGCACCTCCTGAAGAACCTCCTCCCGAAGCTCTTCACTTGGCATGTACAATATGGCACTATGCCTCAGCGACCCATCCTCGGCGATAGAGAAATCATCTAATATTCTTGCATGTACCTGCTCCCTGATGACCCTCAGAGCTTCATTCTCAAACTGTGCTGCTCTGATCCTGTCCATCAGCTCAGACTGGATCTGTAAGCCCCATATTTGCTCTTCGATCCCAGGTATTGGCCCATTGGTCATGGTCAAACCTGATTTTAATAATTGATCAAACTCTGTCTCGAAATAAATGTAAGTTAATTCAGATGTTTACCTACGACGTTTTGGTCACTGCTCAACGATGGATATCTACGATGTTCATGACTGAAGCTATTTGCCATTCAGATTGTATTTCCTTCAAAGCAATATAATTTTTTTATTTTATTGAGTCTAGGAATATATTATACACCAAGTCGTACTGGCAAATAGGCTATCCGGAATTGCTTTTCAAAACTGACCTATCTCTTTAAAAATGACCCATGTTTTTGAAAAATATCTTTTTTTACAAAAAGCTTCTGAAAGACTTTTTAAAAAAGCCAAATTGCTTTTTCTCAAATGAACTGGCAGAACCCTAGCAGAACTCGGCCAGAGTTCGACCAGAGTTCGACCAAGATGAACGTTAGTGAATGTTTGATTTTGAACTTGGTCACCCTTCAGTTACGGTTTGTTACAAAGAGTTCTGTCCTAATTCTGCCCGAATTCTGTCTTTAAAAAAACTATAAATAGAGAAGTATTTTGATCATTTCAAATAACCAATTCACTTTCAATCTCTTCTTTTCTAAAGCTTACATTTAATGCCTATAGTTCGTATTAAGTATTTTAAAATACGTGTACATATTTTATCTTGTATTGCATGATTCCTTGCTTGGCTTATCTTGGCATTTCTTGGCTTGGTCTATTTTGGGTTGGTTCGGCTAGGCTTGGGTTGTCTTGGTTCATCATGAACCAAGTGGTGAACCCTACCTACCACCTCCTCACCATTTATTAACCCACTCCCTTCTCTCTCTTCTCATTAATTCCCTCCATTACTTCTTCTTCTCCACCATTACTTCTTCACCTACCAGAAAGAGAGCTTAGGCAAGTACAGCTTGCTTCATGGAGGAACTTCGTTTTTATTGTTCCATTCTCTTCCTCTCGAGATTCTAACACACTTTAGTACTTAGCATTTCTAATTTCCATGGCTCAATCTGTGTAGATCTAAGTTTATTTTATTTTCGAATTTCTTGGGTTTTGATCTACTTAACATTGTTAATTCCAAGTTTTGATGGTCCCATGTTGTAGAGAATTTCGTTTTACCCTATTTTGACCTATAGAAGTTCGGATTTGGACTCTGGATAAAGGTTTTATGGAGCTTGAAAGCATGGCTTCATGGTGTTCTTCTTCTCGGAAATTGGAAGAAGAAGAACAGTTCTTGACCGTATTTCATGCGGTAAGTGTTCTTCCAGCCGCATAAGCCTGGGCAATTCCCAGCCACATAGACTTCTGTCTCTATCCAGCCGCACAGAGCCTCAGCACGTCCAGCTGCATGAATATTAAACACTTGCAGCCGCATAGGCCTGACTAAACCCAGCCGCACAAAGCCCTCCCCTTTCAGTCGCATGTGACTTGTTCCTTCAATCGTATAAGGGCCTGTCTCTGCTCAGTCGCATGGGATCCACTTGGACGCAGCCGCATATGCTCCTACTTTCAACTGCATAGGGCCTTGGCAAATCCAGCCGTATGAACTTAATTACTTGCAGCCGCATAAAGGCTTGCCAACTTTCTGCCGCATAAGCCTGAGGTCCCTTGAGCCGCATGGATGAGCCCGCAACCCAGCCGCATGTGCCCTTCCTTCCTGAGCCGCATGGCACATTACTTCCTGAGCCACATACGCCTGTCCTCTTCCAGCCGCATGAGCGTGCAGTCCCAGCCGCATAAGCGGGCCTGCTTTCTGTCGCATGACTCCTATTAGCCGTATGGCTCCCTCCTCTAGTCATGTCCTCTTGTATTATATTATATTATTATTAATATCATTATTATTATCATTAAATTGATATGTCACATTTATTCTTATATCCTGAAATTTCTAATATGATTTCAGGAACACGATAGTGGCCCGCCGTGGCACACTCTTGACAAGTAAACTGATATTGTATATCTCGACATGCTATTATGTCAGCCAGCCTGACATGACAGGTATGATTGACCTGGACACCGTGGGCGATTGTGTCTGTAAAAATAAACCAGTACTGTCTTGCATCATGTATAGGATATGGATCCCTGAGTACCACGGTCAGGAATACCTACAGTAATTGACTAAGGCTAATAAACTAGAATAATCCAGTAGTCATGAAGAGATTTCCCAGCTACAGGCAATCCCGTTATCTGGGCGCTCAAGTGGACTTGTAGCCTACCGACGAGTAGGGCATATTTCCAGCACACAGTCATGTGGTGCACCCTTCATAAACGGATATTCGATCCAGATAACTGGATGGTCTGCAGGGCTTGTGGCTGTTGGGATAATCTTATTACATCTTGCTAGTAACTAGGCCTGTGATAACCCTAGTTAGTTAAAAGTATCAAGCCGTACTTTTGATTGGCCGTGATTGATTGGATGGAGTTTATTCTAGCTTAGTCTTATCCTGATCATGTGGAAGATTGTGACATGACATGATTATTGATGCTTGCCTTAACAATAGCGATCGAGGGTCCAGTTCTGTTCAGGCGAAGGATTATAACCCCGGTCCTTGTTTGGTTTAAGGGTTGTAACCTGGCTTCCGGAGCAGTTCTGTGTCCTCTCTTCATTTATTGTCTTATTGCAACACCATGCCATGTTCGTCATGTTTTACCTTACCTTAATACCATGATTAATTATGCTGGCCTTAGCAATAAAGATTAGGGTCCAGTTCTGTTCATGCGAAGGGTTACAACCCCGATCCTTATTTGGTTTAAGGGTTGTAACCTGGCTCCCGGAGCAGTTCTGTGTCCTCTTTTCGTTTATTGTCTTCTCTGTACCAATAGTATTTGAGACGGATTTCTATTCAGGTGAAGGGCTGCAACCCCGGTCCTTGTTTGTTTTAAGAGTTGTGACCTGGCTACTTGAATGGTTTCTTCGTACTCAGTTTACTGTTGTTATCTCTATAATTATCATTTCTTTATTTATTATTTATCTTTAATATTCTATTGTGATATGCTGGTTTTAGTTCCTAAGTGAAGCCTCCTTTGTGGTACTTGCTCTTTCTGGAGTATGATCCAGTTGGTTTTGTGTGGCCAGATATCGGAGCAGCACTAGAGGATCCATCTGTCTTTCAGCCAGATGGTGACCACCAGGCGTAACCCTGGCAACGAGTGGGTTTCTTTTTGTCCTCCCACTTTATTGTAAAATTATTCTTTTGAGGCGTTTAGCCGGTGAGCACGTGTTAGCTCGTATTGCACCTTTATTTACTGTCTGCCTACGGGCTGTAACATGATTGACAGATCCTAGGATTGATCATGTATGACTAAACTCTTGCTAGTCCTGACATTTTATAACGACTAGCTTATTGATCATCCAATATATAATGTGTGGGACGACTTGCTATTATATATTTGGTGCTCTGATATCTTGTAACTATTATTGCTTGCTTGAGATTGAGACAATAGGCTTGTTCATGACCATAGAAGACTGTTGGCTTGTAGTTAAACCCTCATGTATCTAGACAGCTGTGACCGTATAGCGAGGTGGATTGCACTTTAATATACGTAGCTGGCTATGTACGCCCCCGCTCTCCAGTATTCTGGTTCTGGGGCGTTATATTACATTTTCTCCAAAGAGTTCTCAAAAGCTTACATTTTTAAATCCCAAGCCAGTTACAATCCTCTAGTCGATTTGCTAGTGCGGTACGGTCTAGAAGTTTCAGAGCGGCTGTAATCAGAGGCTTGATAGAAGATATAACTCTTCACAATTGAAGTTTGTCGAGTTCTTCGTATCAAAGCTCGCGTCTGTAGAAGTTGCAAGGACTTCGTATGAAAACTTGTAGAATTTTCCAATAGTGGATTCAACTGGAAGCTAGAGTTCTTCCGACTGGACTAGTCCTCACAAGAGGGAAACCAGTATAAATCTCGGTATTTGCGTTTGCCTTCTGATCAATTTTTATTTTTTTTATTTACTTTGTGATTATTTTATATCTATGATCTAACTGCTAACAAGATTTTTAATTAGAATTATTCCACTGCCTATCGGTTAGGAATCGTACCGCTTCTTTGAACCATTCGCTATCTACCCCATTCCTCTTCATCTACTATTTCAAATAGAAAATTGGGTTTGAGTCGCCATTTACCCAATTTGAGATGTCCCTTCATGTTTACCACCTCCTCCCCTCTAGAGTATTCTACTTTACGATTTCGTTCCTACAATTGGTATCAGAGCAGACTCTCCATCTAGAGGTATTATATTCTGATCCCAATTGTTCTTACAATTGGTATCAGAGCGGGTTATACAGGTAAAGCAAGATAAAATTATAGTTATATTCAATTTTTATATAGATCACAGCATTACACATGGCAACTGTAAAATTCACAAGTGAAGGCCAAGCCACAAACAGACCTTCACTGTTTGATGGCACTAATTACACTTATTGAAAAACACGTATGTGTTTCTTTCTGAAATCTTTTGATTTTGACTTATGGTCTGTAGTTATTGATGGCTATAAAAAGCCCCATCATATTAATGTTGATGGTGTTTTAGTTGAAAAACCCCATGACAAATATACAGAGGATGAAAAAAAAAAGGTCAGTCTTGACGCACGTGATATTAACGCTTTATTTTGTGCTTTAGACAGAACTGAATTCAACAGGGTGTCTACTTGCACAACATCAAACAAAGTGTGAAAACTTTTCGAAATAACCCACGAAGGAACAATATAAGTCAAGGAGTCAAAGATCAGCAGTCTTACTCAGGAGTACGAGGCGTTCAAAATAAAGCCAAGTGAATCAGTCACTCAGATGTTTACAAGATTCTTGGATATTGTAAATCCTCTGTCTTCACTAGGCAAGGATTACAGTAACTATGAGAAGATTCGCAAAATTCTACGAGCCCTTACAAAGAACTGGATTCCAAAGGCTACAGCAATCATTGAAGGGAACGACCTCTCAACAATGTCTCTAGAAATACTCATGGGTAAGCTACTCACTCACGAGTTAGAACTTCAAGACTTTGAAGATGCTACACCAAAGAAGAAGTCAGAGAAGACGATCGCTCTCAAGGCTCAACATAGAAGAACCATCGAAGATGATTCTGACGATAGCGACTCTGACTCTGAAGATCAAGCTCTTCTGGTAAGAAAATTCAAGAAGTTCATGAGATTTAACAGGAGAACAAAAGACAGCAAAGACAACAACAACTACGAGGAAGATCCTATTTGCTACGGATGCAAGAAGAAATGACACAGAAGAAAGATTGTCCCTCAGCATCATCATCAAAGAAAAGCAGCAAATATGACAAAGGCTACCTGAAGAAATCTACATCAAGAAAGTACGCCAACACAAGCATATGGCATGAAAGTGAAGCCAGCGACTCAGAAGATGAACAATCAGATGATGCTGCAAATGTGTGCTTGATGGCTTGCGATCAGGTTATCACCAATCCTCTATTTGATCCTTATAATGATTTCACCTTCGAGCAACTAGGAGAGGCTTTCAGTGAACTGTTAGATGATTACAGGAAACTGCGTAGTAAATATGAAACCTCTAAGAAGGTATTCAAAGAGTACAAAGGTGAAATAGAAAGACTTACCGACCAATTAGATCATGTTAGAAATAATGACTCTTCAACTGAGTTTGGTGAGTTTTCTTCTATTAAATTGTTATTACACGAGACTGTTAAGCTATCCGAAGAAAAAAAACCAAACTATTATCCAGTTAAAGAAAGACCTATCTAAGGAGAGAAAGGGTCTTCAGTGTGCATAGGTCAGATTAGAATCACTGACATATGACTATACTAGATTGTATGAAACTTCCAAAAAGTTGGAAATTAGTTTAGGAAAACGGCCTGAAGTTGCTGCTTCCTATTCTAACACGTGTCAATTACCGAATCATCGGAACACGCCCAACACTGTCAGACCAAACCATACCAAAACTATGCCCAAGAAGACTAATAGGCATCCATTCTTCTATACTAGAAAACCAAAACCTACCAATCATGCACCTCACACTACTTTCAATACTCAACATGCTAAATATCATTATTGTGGCCTCATTGGTCATATATATTCTGTATGTAGAATCAGAAAGTTAGTAGATTTAAATGTTTATGCATTGATATCGAAAACCAACCAGTCAGGACCCTACAAGAAATGGGTACCAAGAGTTTTATCTGCAAATGGTTTTGTAGGTGGGACACCCTTCACAAGCTAGAAGCAAATGGATCCTCGACAGCGGTTGCTCACGGCACATGACCGGTGACGCTTCATTATTCGCAACACTATCGAAGAGAAATAAAGAAGGATACGTCTCCTTCGATAATAATTTAAGAGGGTACATAATCGGTATCGGTGACATTGGTAAGGCTCCCTATCCAGTGATTAAAGATGTTTGTCTAGTTACCGAGTTAAAACATAATCTGCTCAGCATAAGCCATTTAGCTGATAACGGTTATGGTATTAACTTCGTAAAAGATAAATGTACTATAGTTGATAGTTCAACTGGTAGTACTATATTTGAAGGTATTAGGGAAGACAATATATATGTTTTCTATTTGTTGGAAGATGCTAACAAAGCAGGTAGATGTTTGATGGCCAAAAGCATTGAGAGTCAACTATGGCATATGAGACTCGGTCATACAAACATGGATACAATTTCAAGACTATCTACAAAGAAGTTGGTACGCGGCTTACCGGATATTTTTTCAAAAAGGATACGGTATGTAGTGAATGTGAAAAGAACAAAACTACCAAATCTGTATTCAAATTCAAGAATGCTGTAAGTACCACTAGACCTTTACAACTGTTGTATATGGACTTATTTGGACCAAGTAGAATTGCTAGTCTAGGTGGTAAGTTATATGCATTTGTTATTGTAGATAATTTTTTTAGATATACATGGGTTTATTTTCTTGCACGCAAGAACGATGCATTATCAGAATTCGTCACCTTTTACAAGAAAGTACAGAATGAAAAAGGGTTCATGATTACTCGCATTCGTAGTGATCATGGCGACAAATTTGAGAATACAGAATTCAAACAATTTTGTGACACACGGTTATCTGCATGAATTCTCTTGCCCTTGGACTCCGCAACAAAATAGAGTTGTGGAACGTAAGAACAGAACTCTATCTAAAATGGCTATTGTAATGTTAAACCAGTTTAGTCTACCTAGATACTTATGGGCTGAAGCTGTACATACAGCATGCTATATTCTCAATAGGGTTCTAATTCGACCTATATCGAAGAAGATTCCCTATGAACTATGGTTTGATAGAACACCAAATGTTTCTTATTTCAAAATCTTTGGTTGTAAATGTTTTATTCTTAATACTAAAGATAGTTTGAGTAAATTTGATAAAAAGGCCGATGAAGGTATATTTTTAGGTTATACAGCAAAGAGCAAAGGATACAGAGTCTTCATCTAAAGAACCATGATCATCAAAGAATCTAACAATGTAAAGTTTGATGAGCTAAATCCATACTTAGACGATGATGACAATGAAGACATAATCACACCAAGTACAGCTACTGCAAAACCTTCACACAAAGATACAGAACCATCACATCAGGCATCAGATGAACCTCCAAGCAAAGAAGCCGGAACTAGCAATCTTGAGACTACACCAAAAGAGATGAGATTCTTGGCTAATCATCCAAATGACTTGGTAATTGGTGAGATTACCAAGGGTGTAAGTACTCGTTCCTCGAATAAAGATATAGCTTCTTGTGTTGCTTTTGTCTCGCAGTTTGAACCCAAAAATATTGATGAAGCATGTAGTGATAATTTTTGGTTAGATGCTATGCAAGAGAAATTAAACCAATTCGAACGGAATCAAGTTTGGGAACTTGTTCCCAAGCCCATTGATCATCCGGTCTGTCACCCCCAGTTTTCAGAAACAGTAGTATTTTTGTCATTTTGTATTTTTGAACAGTTTTAAAATTTATTTTATTATTTATGATATTATTTGGGGTTGAAATTTATTTTATTATTTATGATATTGTTTTGTGGTTATTTGAGTCGGGTTCGAATTTCAACTCAATCCGACTTGAAACGGGGACCCGGGGGGTAGTTTGACTCTAGTGGGACCCACACACTAGTTAGACATGGACTACATGATATTAATTTTAGTCCACATAATATTAATTTTAGTCCACATAATATTAATTTTAGTTAGTAGTTAGACTAATTATTTATGGATAGGTTTAGTTTAATTAGAGACTTAAAACTAGACTAATTTGACCTCAACCTTTAACCCATTCTTAATTTAAATCAAATAGATTAGTGGAGGGCATTTTGGACATTCAAAATGGGGACACCTCACCCTTTTTAGGCAGCCACCTATGGGAGGATAAGGAGTGAGGCACCATCTCTTCCACTTTATTTTATCCGTCCATTTTCTCTCTCTTATTCTTCCCCAAATTTCTAGAGAACAACTCCATTGATTTCATCTCCAAATCCACCATTTCTTCCACCAAATCTTCTTCTCTTCTCCTCTACTCCATAGTTAGAGGGTGCTAGCCAAGTTTGGGAGGATTCGGAGCTTGTTCGCATCCTTTTGGAATCTCTACGTGTCGGTGTCGAGTCGGAAGGCTTTTTCCTTTGAAACTCTCTCCCGGAAGGTATAATCTCTTCTCTAATCAATCCCTACATGCATATAGAAATATTTTGAACCCATAGGAATGACCCCCATGGTTGTATCTCCATTTGTGTCCATTTCGTGTCCATTTGGAGGTCATAGGAGTGTCCTTTGTGTTGTGGTTGTGTCCTATTGGGAAAAACCCCTATTTTGGACACTTGTATGCATATATATATATATATATTGTAGGAATGATTAATTAGTGTCTTAATCTCAGATTTATATTCTTAGAGAGTGGATTGATCTTATTTATGATGGTTAGAATATGTTTTATTTAGATAGCTATGTTGATAACCAAGTATTTTGGCCTACATGTATTTTTTTGTCCAAACAACCCAAATTCGTCATAATTTTTATCCACGTGTTTAGTTGCTAGAGCAAGTTAGAAATATAATAACTTTTAGCTCATAACTCCAATTAACCTCCCATTTTTTTTGAAAGAAGCGTATCGAAGTTAGATTTCCAAATATATATTTAATAAGCCAAATTCATTCTATAACTTTCTGTAGAATTGTTTGAGTGTCAGCTGTACGAAAGATGAACGCGTTTCGGTGTTTTCGCGATTTCGGGAGCTTCCGGACACGAAAATGTGATCCGTTTGAAGTTTAGGAAAGCTAACAAGAAGAGCTATAACATACTTTAGTCCTAGAATTTTGTGAAGGCCCAATTGGTACAGTATTGGTTTTAAGTAGAAGAGTGACTATGCGACGTAGGCATTTTGTGTAACCTATGAGCCTAGTATAGATATCATGTGAATGTAGGTATCATAGATTGTCAAGAATATGTATGATATAGTACATATATGTATATTTTTTTTAGTATATATATATATATATATATATATATATATATATATATATATATATATATGTATATATATATATATATATATATATATATATATATATATATATATATATATATTTAACTTGGCGATATGTATATATATATATATATATATATATATATATATATATATATATATATTATTGTTAAATATATATATATATATATATATATATATATATATATATATTATTGTTATGTAATATATGTTAGTATAGTGTGTGTGTTTGAATGAGATAAGGATGTGGTTAGTGGAGAGAAGTGAGATTGATAGAGGATATGTGCTAGTGTGTGTTTGATGTTGTATAGATGGTAGTGTAGTGTGTGTGTTGTGAAGGTGAGAGAGTTGGGAGGATCATGCCATCCTATTGACTTGAGGCTAGTGTAGTTTGTTGAGTGATTTGTGTTTTGATTGAGTGGTAGTGTGTTTGTATATAGATGCGTGTAGGTGTGTTAGAAGAGAAGGGTGGTGGATTTGGTATATGTGTTTGTGTGTGTGGTTAGATGGTTAGAGAGTGAGAGAATGAGCAGGAAAGCAGCAGAAAAAAGCAGTAAGCAGTAAGCAATAAACAGTAAGCAGGAAAAAGCAGTAAGCAGAAGCAGTACAGGATAGTTTTTTTGGGGTTTTTGTGGTCTCGAAATATTCCATTTTGACCCACCTTAGCCCCAAATACCTACCCACACTTATCAACCACATTTAGTACTACGAAACCCCTAAGTTAGAGAGTGTTTTTAGTGTGTTAGGCGGTTAGTAGGGTAGTGTTTATAGTGGTAGAAAATAAGGTTTGTCAATGTTAGAAAGTATGCCATGTTATGTTATCTTGAGGGTAGTGGTAGATGTTTGAGTTAGTTTTTGAGAATTTATTTTAGAAGTAGCATTCTAAGTTAGATGGGGGTTAGATAGATGATGTTTGTGAGGGAGAGTGAGTGTGATTTAGGAGAATGAGTTATGTTAGATGTGGTATCTTGATATCTCAATATTACCTTAATGTAATGTGTAGGAGAGTAACATATTAGAAAAAATAGTTTGATGTCCAAGAACCCTAGATTTCTTGGTTGGTAACCCTAAATAGGATAGTATCTAGCTACCCTAAGGAGCCTAGGCTAGTATCTTGAGTATTAGCGGGGTTTTCTTTGTAATGGACAAGGTATCGGGATTACCTTGGTAAGGGTAAATGTAGGTAATAGGGTATAGTTAAGATATTGAGTTTAACTTCTAAGATATAGTTAGAATTAGGTTCTCTTGGTTGGTAATGGTTAGGATTAGTGTCCTCAGACTAGTTTTGACCTCGGTTGACCATTTTGACCAAAAGTCAACAAAGTCAACCGAAAGTCAAACTTAGCCTATAAGTGACTAGAATTGACCGAAACCAAACCAGAGTTGACCAGTTGACTAAAAGTCAACATTTAGTCAACATTTGACTAGTTTAACCTAGGGTTGACCCAGGGTTGACTAGAGTTGACCAGAGTTGACCAGGGTTGATCAGTTGACCCAAAGTCAACTGTAAGTCAACTTTTGACCCCGTTGGACCTAATTTGACTTGGATTGACTCCCCGTGACCTGGTATGACCTAGTATGAACCAGTATGACCCAGTATGACCTAATTTGACCTAGTACGACTCAATTTGACCTAGATTGACCAAGTTTTGACTTAGACTTGCATTCATGACTTAAATTAGTTTCCTTTTTCAGTATAAAACCCTGTTTAACTCATAGTATCTCATTTTAGGTCTGTGATTTACTCTGAGCGTCTATTCACCTTATCAGCTCAGGACCACAGGCGAGTACATTCACTGATAGTTTTATTGTCTTGATATCTACTATATCCGATTCAGTTGTAGTGTTTTACTTGATTCTCGACACGATAGTTCACGGACTAGTATACGTCGGATCCTGTCATGAGATGTTATTCCTGGATTTTCCTTGGAATATTGGTGTGTGATATCCATGTTTCATGTACTTATATAGACATTGATTTGGGAGTGGGCTGATCACCTGCTTTTGAATCCGTGTCATGACGTGCCATGTCCGGATCCATGATACTATTCGGGGATGGAAGAATTATTAGGGTTATGTGATCAAAGCCTCCCTGTCACTATTTTGCTAGTGCCACCCTCACTTCACGTAGGGTGTAGCAGATACCCCATGTCTATGTTATCCAGGTTGGCCGGCATGACCCTTTCAGATTTTTATGTGATTGTCGGGCCAAATGGATAACCCTACCATGATTCCCTAGCCGATCACATAGCGCTCTAATAATTCAAGTCACATTTTTATATTTATTTATCCCAGGAGGCTAAGTTCTGTTCGGGAGAAGGGTTACAACCCCGGTCCTTATTTGGTTTAAGGGTTGTAACTCGGCTTCCGAATAGTTCCTAAGCAATCCTACAAATATATTTTCGTCCTATTCAGTACTCACATCTATTATACATTTCCTGCTAATTTTACCCTGTATTTCATATATGTTTGTCTTGTATTTCATTACACTGTCTCTTATAGAATTTGTCAATTCATAGGGACTGTTGTTGGTGTTTGTACTTGCTCATTTTTCTGACAGGATACCGTTGACATGTTATAGATGATTCTGAGGCAGATTGCCTGACCTATTATGGGGTCGAGTCTGATGGAGTAGACCCGGACTGTGGCTTATTAGTAGAGCCACTACACTTTGCTCACCCTGAGTAGTATAGCTAGTTAGGTTTGCCTGGCCTGCGAGCCAGCTAGCACTTTCAGTTTGTAGTAGTTATATATATTTTCTGTGACTCTGGGTCGTTTATGTATAGCTCTGGACTTGTGTGGATCTTGGACTTATTTCATGTTCTCATCATTCGTATTTTCCTTTCCATATTATCTACCTTAGTTTTACATTTGTGATTGAGACTGTATTGCTATGTCACCTCCATTCGGAGAGTATATACCGTACAGATATATTTATTTGTTTTAGTCGTAGTATTTTCAGTCCCTATATATAGCGTTCTACCGCCGATACTACGGCGTAGGCTGGACGTAACCACGTGCTCGTGCCCCTCTTCAGGGTGCGGGTCGTGACACATTTTTATGGTGGTCCATGAAGGTCAGAGTCGCAATTAGTACGATCTCGTAATGGTGCTCGACTTAGAGTGCTAATTACGAGCCTGCGACTAGGACGTAGGATCTAGGATATGATAGGAGTTACTCAATCATATTTTAGGAAAATTCTGATCTTTTGATTACCATGACAACTCTTCTTGCATTTGAATTCAATTGTCCTCCTTTGATAATATCTTATCTTGTGCCATATTGATCTCTTGGGTTCAATTCGTCTTCAGGATGACAGTGACTTGTTTTCAGGCAGTAGCAGAGCAGATAGCAGGTTCCAATCTTTCGATCTCATTTCCGCATTAGCTTTCTTATAAACTGTCTTGAAATTCAATTTCATCTGTTCCTTGATCGTTGGATGAAATTTTGTTCTTGTGATGTGATATTCTTCTGAGATAAGTCGTATGGGCTAGGTCGTCTTGATTATGAGATTTTAGAATCCTCTAGGATCATACTAGCAGGCATAGTGAGGACATATAGTCGGATTATGGTCGTATTTCTCGGGTGTGGGAATTTAAGGTTTTCGCTGCCAAGCATGCGGCAATGCAAAAATTTTAAATACCACGATTCTA
Organism: Iris pallida; assembly: GCA_029216955.1. Classification (NCBI taxonomy): domain Eukaryota; kingdom Viridiplantae; phylum Streptophyta; class Magnoliopsida; order Asparagales; family Iridaceae; genus Iris; species Iris pallida. The sequence goes on from JANAVB010003200.1 coordinate 10,352,637, forward strand.
GAGGTATGTACCGTAGTTGAGGACTCTGTGATTATCGTATCCATGCTCACTGGCATGACGGAGATTCTGAGTATCATGATTTTGGACAGACGCATACGATTATCGAATTGCATGAATTTTTTGTGGCTACTTTGTTTTAATTTTTGAGGATAATTTTTTTTAAGGTGGATAGACTTGTAGCACCTAGTTTCTATTTGAGTATAATTTTAAAATGCTATAATTTTAGTCATTTAATTATTGTCATTTAATTCATGCTTTGATTATGGAGATTTTAATTATTTTAAATTTTTCAGCCATGACTTATGATTTTGATATTTTGCTAGTGAAACCCTAGGGACTGTTTGACCTGGAGCCTAACCATGTGATTAGGATACTTTCAGTGTCATTTCTGGCCCAAGGATATTTTGGTCATTGAATCTCTTTGATTTATTTTAATATTTTTCATTGGTGATTGCTTGGTTTTAATTTCGAGGACGAAATATTTTTAAGGTGGATAGATTTGTCACCCCAGTTTTCAGAAACAGTGGTATTTTTGTCATTTTACATTTTTGAATATTTTTAAAATTTATTTTATTATTTATGATATTATTTTAGGGTTGAAATTTATTTTATTATTTATGATATTGTTTTGGGGTTATTTGAGTCGGCACTACAACAAATATGGCCTACAATAGCATGCGCAAAACGCTATAGAAAGCCTTCTATAGCATATTCTGTCCGCTATAATTGCCCACGCTATAGTATGTCAAGACATATGAACGCTATAACATTATAGCGTTCTTGAATGCTGTAGATGGATTATAGCGTTCATGAATGCTGTAGATGGATTATAGCGTTCATGAATGTTATGGATGGTTTATAGCATTCATGAATGCTGTAGATAGATTATAGCGTTCATGAATGTTATGGATGGTCTATAGCATTCTTGAATGTTGTTGATGAATAATAACGTCCATGAATGTTGTAGATGGTGCATAGCGTTCTTTAATGCTGTAGATTTATTATAGCGTTTCTGAACGCTGTCGATTTTTATAGCATTTTGAGTGCCATAAATATGCTGTAAATTTTCATGTATGAATAACCTGTTTTGTATCACATACAATTAACCTGTACATCATAAAATTCATGTTGAACCGCAATTTTGATTTCAACAATTTCAATCGCAACTTCAATTTCGATCAATCAAGATATATAAAAGGTTTACCAAAATAAATAAATTCATACATTTTTCATTAAAACATTCAAGATGTACAAAAAGTTGTTGTACGCCTAAAGTAATCGAAATAGTAGTCCAAAATAAATTTTTCATGTAAAGAGAATCTAAGATGTACAAAAGGTTTGTAACCTAATGCTAGTCCAAAATTCAACTAAACTATTCCATTTCCATACAAAATATCTTTAGGCCAAAATGTAGCTCGATCGACTCTTTCCTTCTAGCTTATATCCACAACCATCAAAAATTTACACGGCAACCTACACAAAATTGAGAAGAAAACACATAGCATTATTATATAAAAAATAAGTTCACACAAGATCATGTATCCATGTATTCCATAAATATTTATGTTTGTTGCATTTGTTGCCTCACCATTGATGCTCATCTATAATGAGCATGGTCCCTAACCAAGCAACTAGTTAGAGATGTTTTCACAAAAGGAAATATTCGTGCGGTAGATGGAGAATCCTAAACTGACTATAGTCAATTCCATATCAATAGCACCCCTTTCTTCTACTCTCGATCCTTCTTCGACAAGTTGGAAAAAAAATATTGTTGTATGTTCATTGCTTTAGATTCAGATTATGTGATGACTAATAGACTTTGTAATTCACTTGGTTAATCCAATTTACAGGTAGCTGATAACAAAAATTTCCAGGTGGACACTTAATTGTAAATAATCAGCAATAGTGAATATTTCACAATGTCCCAAGGCATATATATTCAAAAAGGAGACCAGATTTTACTGAAGTCGATAAAGCAAACAGGTTTTGCAAAGAAAGTTAACCAAAAAAAAAACTCGTAATACAGATCATAAACATAAGGAAAAGTGTTCTAGCAAATCTGGTTCCTTCCGTCGCTATGTATGAGTTTACATTCTCTAAGGAGATGCTCGTCAATAGCCAAAGACAATGTTGAATTCAGTTCCATTCATGTTATATACAGAAGCATAAAAGGTATTTTGGATTCTTATATGGTCAGCTTACCTGCTCATTGAAGACATCGCCAACTCCAGACAATCCGAAAAGCACACGAGGCTTCATTTTTTTAACCTGATGCATTTGTTTGACCATTAGACTCTTTGCGTTGTCTCTAGTAAGAAATTTAGAAAATGTACAGATGTAAAAGTTAAGATACTTTACACTAAAACTAATTAAAACTTAACTACATAATGAAAAATCACAGCTGAAAAATCACAGCGTTCATGAACGACTTACCACATCAAGGAGTTGCACCCTCACCAAGTCCTTCAACCTCTCTTTGAGCTCTAGCATAAGGAGCAGCTGTTGGATCAATATTCTTTCTTTTGTGATAAGACCCTACAAACCAAAGTAAACATTAGAAGTCCTTGAACGTGGCCCAGTCATTAACTCACAATAAGGGCATGATGGACACAAGTTGTGTTGAGTTAATCAAACGAATATTTAAATAATAAATTAGTTATGGCACTTTACAAGATTTATGTAAGAAAGATGTAATTTCTATGCTGGTGATGTGTAGATTATATCATGAAATTCAGTTTATGATTATAGAAGAGCTTAAGAAAACATATGTGCAGTTCTATAATCAAAAAAATTTAGACAATCGATAAAATTTTCAAGATAGAGCATCTAAGAGAGAAAGAAGCTAAGAAAATGAGGAAAGGAAAAGAAAATGAATCATGATCATATACACATGCGGCTTCATTTCTACATGAATTAGCAAAAAAAATCAAAAAGAATAATTTAAACTGCAACATATTGCAGTGTTATAATATTAGAGCTTACATTTGAACAAATGTCTGTAAACAAAGATGGGGACAATTGGAAAAAATGCAAATTCCAATATATACCAAAATGTTTGCCAAAATAAAGAAATTGTGTTCTATTTTGATGTGAATTATTTCTTTAATCAGAGAAGTCACCTTTAATCAGAGAATTTAGAACGCAATTTTGTATAATAAAGAAAGAAAGCAATAAAGACTGTATAGTAAACATATGATTCCTATTAATCAGAGTAGTCACCTTTTTATGTAGAAGTTGAGAAGTTGAGAAGTCAACTGTATAGTAAACATTTTGAGAAGTCACCTTTAATCAGAGAATTTAGAACGCAATTTTGTATAATAAAGAAAGAAAGCAATAAAGACTGATCCCAGACGTAGCTAGCACACAGATAGCTGACCTTTGCAACACAATATTCTCCATGAAAGAGGAACAAAAGATTAAATGATGAATATTTGTTCAGTCACAGAACCTTAGCCTTCCATCCTAATATCATAAACTCCACTTTGAACCTTAGCCTTCTATCATGTATTTGCACTTGAAAACCATACATGGAAAAAAAAGAACAAGTTCAAACATCATTAGCACATGAAGCATGATAAGGAGATTAGAAGATCAGCTCATGGTATTCTTCACATAATTATATAAATGCTTAAACAGATTTACATGCCTTATCTAATGACATGCTAATGTGAATAAATGAATCCTACAGAAATGACGTGTGATAGTTTGTTTCGAGTTTTGAACGATAGTTAAACTATATAATATTTTCTCTTACAATTTTTGCTACAAAAAATCTTTCAGGATGTTCACTGGTTATATCCTGAATAAGGACAAACATGACAATTATCTGAGATAGATGTTTCCTGCTTAATACAAAGAATACTGCAAAGAAAAGGCAAAATTCAACAACAATAAAAACCCATTTTGTATACTACCTCCTACCATGAGCTGTAAACATATACACATAGAATAATTTGTTTTGAGACTAAATTTACAAATAGAATAATTCAAAACTACTAAACATTTGACGGTGAAAATGTAGAGTCAAAGACATTCTTTGTTCTCGCCTGAAAGTGTGATATAGGGAGGATTCTCAACTAGTTTCATAATTACCAATTTTTCAAAGATTAATGGCAGAGCATATAGATGTATCAACTTTTTGCCCTTTCTGAATAGACCAAGGGAAAATTGTTGAGAGAGTGTTTGCTTGGAATTGCAAAGACCTCCAGATAGATATTTTATTGGTGCTTTGGATAGGTTCTAAAAGATACCAACTCTCGTAGCTAAAAAGACCGTATGCTGTCGACATGGATGTTGGTAGATGACTGTAGGTTCATCCAACCCAAACAAGAGAAAAGGAAGTGGAACCTTTTCCAACCAATGCCTAGGGACTGGGGTGGGTGGTTGGTGGGGTTGGGCTGCTGGAGGCCAGATGGTTGGCTGCCTAGTATGGTCCAATCGGACCATACCAAATGCAAAGATGAAATAGCATCTGAGTTCAGATCAGTGAACCTTAACATAGACACAAGTCAGAGAAAAGGGATACTTTTCTTGATACCAAGATACTCTGCTAGCATTAATATGCAGATGCCAGAGAAAAGTGTTAACATAGAGAGGCGGATTTGGAAAAACACAAACCAAGGATGATTTCAGTAGGTCAAGACCAACATATTCATAAGAAATACATGAGAATAAAGATAAAAGTGGAAAAATGTACAATAGCTAGCATGTGACATCACTAAGGCATAACAAAGATAATATCACTAAGGCACTATGCTTAACAATAACTAGCATTTTATACTAGAAAAAGAAAATTCAATAGAACTAAAAAGATATACTTAGATCACAGAACCAAAAAGCATGTTCAGACAGAAGTCTATGTACCTTGGGGTAATAAGCAGGTCCATGAGGGAGTTTTGACAGTATCGAATCCTTAACATCACATACGCCGTCTCCATACTTGGCACTGATAGGTATGACCTCATCAACTTCTGTGAATTTCTCATACCACTAACAAAAAGGGCGATATAAAATACATAATTGAACGAGATTAAATAATTTGATGTTAAAGAAAGCCACTCCACAAGGCCTTCTGTAACACCTTATGACACTGATAAAAGGCCAAAGTAGTTCAACTGTTCAAATTGAATTTGAGCCACAGTATAGATATTATTCATCTGCAATCTCAGCAGTTTTCCAAAAACATATTGTACTACGCTTCAATAAGTTCTACCTCTAGTCTCTTTGCAATTTCCCCAGGTTTGATTAGATCCTTCTTATTCAATACTAAGAGAACAGGGACCTGGTCCTTCAGAACGCCCGCACCTTCCTCAAATACCTCATCAATCTAAAAGAAAAAGGCCAAGAAGGCACATGATATCTTTGAATAAATAAAGTATATTTACTTATAATACATAAAAATAAAGTATAATCATGTATACACATATATGTACATATGTTTCACACATACAAAATAAATACCTAAGTAGTGCATCAATGTCATATATGTATATATTATATGTAAGATACATGAGCAATTACGATAAAATACCTTTTGAGGCATCTTACAAGCATCGACAACAACTAGTACGCAGTCTGAATTAATAGCAGCACTTCGGACATTTTTCATCATCATAGAGTCTAACTTGTGCATTTTCTTTTCAATTACGCCAGGTGTATCGTATAATATCATCTGCAAACTAAGCCAGCCATAACTCGGAAACATTGAAAGATCCTCGATATCTCAGATTATCATATGCATTGACACTACATATCTTAAGACAATTGTCAGATAAAAATAAATATCCAAGAACTAGACGAATAATACCTGATATTCTGGCCCTGAGCATATGCCAAGAATTCTATGGCGTGTAGTTTGAGGTTTATCAATTACAATTGAATGTTTCTGACCTATCATTTGGTTTGAAAGAGTGCTCTTTCCAACATTTGGCATACCCAAAACGACGACATATCCTGTAAATGTCAATACATTAGGCATTGTAGTTTCAAACTGTAGATATACTTATGTTACTTGTGAAACATTAAACATGAAAGTTTCTAAATTGCTTTTTGGAAATTGGAGACGACGTACATCGTAGATAGTCAGCATTACAACTATACTGATAGATTAACCGCACCATAACTTTTCTTGGGATATTGGATTATATCATATGTTTCCAATGGAAACTCTTCTAACAGAAAAGGGAAATACAAAAGAAAATAGTCTAATGAAAAGTAACACAAGCGAGAACACATAACTGAATGTACTAGACACTAGCTCATGGCTACCAATTACCCACGAATACAGCAATTGAACCTTGTTTGGCGCATTCTGGTTGGCCACTTGGCCTAGTGAGTCCTTTGTCAATCGCTTCAACATATAACATAAACTATGAACACAGGTACACCCAGAGAACAAATATAACAAGAAAAAATGTGAAGGGATCTTAAGGTACCGTTTGGGAATGGTGGAAAATGGGAGGAAGAAAAAAGTTGAGGGGAAAGTGAGAGGAAAATTTTAAATGATGGTGTTTGGAAAGGGGGAGAGAAAATGGGGGAGGAAAATTTGAGAGGAAAAAGTAGGTGGGTCCCACCAAAAAATTTTCCTCCCAAATGTGGGAGGAAAATGGAGAGAGATGAGAAGAATTTGAGTGAATTTACCCCACCACCCCTCAAAAAGTTAAAATTAAATCATCATTTGAGAATACCAAGGAGGAAATAGTAATTATACCTATATCCATAAACAAATAAAAAATTGTTTTTAAACTTTTCCTTTTCCTACTTTTTGTCCATCCAAACAAAGGAAGGGAAAATTAACTTTCCTCCATTTTTCTTCCCCTCCATTTTCCTTCCCCTCAAATTTTCCTCTCCCTCCCCCCAAATGTTCCCAAACACAGTGTAAGAGAGCATGTAAATTTGATAGAAAAGCAAGGCACATCTCCTGCATGTTGTCCATGTTGGCTTTCAACTTTTTTATTGATCTTTTCTCAAGAAAAATAACCTATCAATCTTTAATTGAATTTTCAAGACGTGAAATATACCATTAAGCTGGTGGGTGCCATCATTGTGAAACAAAGATGGCCTCTTCTCAGAATGCAAGATCTTCAAAATCATGTGGCTACCTAGACCAGGCTTCCTCCAAAAATGGTTGTTTTAAGGACCAAGTGTATACAAAAACAACAACAACAAAGCCTCTATCCCAAACCTTTGGGGTTGGCTATGTTGCACAGATAAGGATATGGACACGATACAGGTACAGGGTATGGACGTTTTGAGAAAATACAAAGGTAGGTACCTTTGTAGCATGAGTACGATACGGACACCGGTACGGTCACGATACAGACGTGTCCATGCAGCATAGGGGTCTGGTTATCTGAATCCTCTTTTTCCAATTCAGCTCTTCAAGGGTCATGTCTTTGTAATATTAACAAAAAATATATTCTGTCACACCGCAATCCAAGTTCGTTAAGGCCTATCCCTCACTTTAGGAGCTCCTTTGACTAATATCTTATCCTAATGGTAATGTTTGAAATATCGGTTTGTACCCTTCCTATTAATATGGTTTTGACAGTTTAGAGGGATTTGAGAATCTACCAATTTCAGTAGTTTTAATAGTTTTAATGATTTTGACCAAAGGAGAAGCACAATCAATGCAAGAAACATATAAAATTGTGTTCTTCCAAGGATAGCCTCGAAATCATAACTATCCTTGGTCATCATCATCAACAACAACAACCACCACAAAATAAAACTAAAATTTCTAAATCCCATATTTATCAAGCACACCAACTATTATTGAAAGCTTAGAGAGTATTTTGCTACATAGAAGTAACGATACTAATGAAAAACTTATAATCTCTACATCATGATACCAACTAATATGAATCTTCAATTGAACACGATGCACAAAGCAACTATAAACGAGCAGAGTACAGACCGATACATAGAAGGTTAAGTATAGATACTAATTAAAAACCCTAGAATCCTAAACTTCAAAATCATAAAGAGAAGGAAACCACCTCATCGTCGTTTAGATCTTGTCGATGTCCTCGTCCTCGAACTTGATGTAGTCGCCGCCGGCGCCTTCGTCCATCTTGTCTATCCTGTCGGCAATCCCCTTGTTGAGCCTGGTGTTCTTCGGGAGCTCCCTGTGGGCCTTGAGCAGCTTGGCCTCGTCTGACTTGTACTTGAGGATGACGTCGGCCTTCTCGTCCTGGTAGTCGCGGAGGCCGACGAGCACGATGTCCCCGTCGGCGATCCAGACCGTCTTGTGCATCTTCCCGCAGATGTGGCAGAGGCGTTTGGTACCGTCGATGCAGATGACGTCGCACCGGCCGTTGCCGAGCATGCGTGCCCTCCTTTCTCCCTCTCCTCCTCGAAAAGGGGGAAGAGAGCGAGACACACAGAACCCTTGGCGGGGGGGGGGGGGGTAGTGAGAGCGCACACGGGAAAATAAAAGGGGGGATCGAAAATGTTTCCCCCCAAAACACTTTTGGTTTCACGTGAAAGGCACACGTGATAGTTTTTTTCTTTCTTCTAACGGTATAAATGTGTTGTAATATAAAAAATATGTGTTATTGATATTAAATTACAGTTTTTTTATTTATAGCAATATTTTTTTGTATTTCTAACGGTTTTTTACCGTTAGTAATTAGTTTTTGCATTAACACAAATTTATTTTTTGTTTTTGCATTAACACAAATTCGTTTTTGCATTAACACAAAAATATGTAAGGGTTTTTTGCATTAACACAAATTCGTTTTTTTGTTTTTCAAGGATGATAATCATACGCCATAGAATTAGGGTTCCAATCGAAAATTGAATAAAAAAAATTGAAACCAACCGAAATATTCCGTACCGAACCAAACCTAACAGAATAAATCTGTTTGATTTTCAGTTTATTTGGTTTAACCAATATTTCAGTTTTTTTTGGTCAATATATATAGTAACTAAATATACAAAGATATATTTCGTATATATATTACTAAATTTTCTTATTCGGTTTACCAGGGAGAAGAATTTTAGATAAAATTTCTAAAAGGTTAGTGGGATTAAACGAAACCGAATCCTAAAATCGAAACCGAATAAGAAATTTTAGTATTTTCGAAATCGAAACTGAACCGAATTTTTTTCAAATCGAATCTCTTATTCGGTTAGGTTCGGTTCGAATTTCGGTCCAAAAACCGAATAATGCTCACCCCTAGACATACGGGCATAGCAACGTTCAGAAAAAACTATACCTTTAACATCGTTCATAACACGCTATATAAAGTTCTGTTAACAGCACTGCATAATGAACGCTATTGATAATGACATTCTAATAGCAGGGAGGCTTCAACGCTATAGATAAACTGCTATTGTATGAACATTTTATAGCACTTCAATATGAACGCTATGGATGATTATATTATAATAGCAGGGAGGCTCGAACGTTATAGATAAACTGCTATTGTATTCTATTTTAATAGCACTGCGAAAGGAACGCTACTGATGATGACTTTCTATAGCATGGAGGCTTGAACGCTATAGATAAACTGCTGTTATATGTCCTATTTGTTGTAGTGCGGGTTCGAATTTCAACTCAATCCGACTTGAAACGGGGACCCGGGGGGTAGTTTGACTCTAGTGGGACCCACACACTAGTTAGACATGGCCCATATGATATTAATTTTAGTCCACATAATATTAATTTTAGTTAGTAGTTAGACTAATTATTTATGGATAGGTTTAGTTTAATTAGAGACTTAAAACTAGACTAATTAGACCTCAACCTTTAACCCATTCTTAATTTAAATCAAATAGTTTAGTGGAGGGCATTTTGGACATTCAAAATGGGGATACCTCACCCTTTTTGGGCAGCCACCTATGGGGGGGATAAGGAGTGAGTCACCATCTCTTTCATTTTATTTTATCCATCCATTTTCTCTCTCTTGTTCTTCCCCAAATTTCTAGAGAATAACTCCATTAATTTCATCTCCAAATCCACCATTTCTTCCACCAAATCTTCTTCTCTTCTTCTCTACTCCATAGTTAGAGGGTGCTAGCCAAGTTTGGGAGGATTCGGAGCTCGTTCGTGTCCTTTTGGAATCTCTACGTGTCAGTGTCGAGTCAGAAGGCTTTTTCCTTTGAAACTCTCTCCCGGAAGGTATAATCTCTTCTCTAATCCATCCCTACATGCATATAGAAATATTTTGAACCCATAGGATGACCTCCATGGTTGTATCTCCATTTGTGTCCATTTTGTGTCCATTTGGAGGTCATAGGAGTGTCCTTTGTGTTGTGGTTGTGTCCTAGTGGGAAAAATCCCTATTTTGGACACTTGTATGCATATATATATTGTAGGAATGATTAATTAGTGTTTTAACCTTAGATTTATATTTTTAGAGAGTGGATTGATCTTATTTATGATGGTTAGAATATGTTTTATTTAGATAGCTATGTTGATATCTAAGTATTTTGGCCTACATGTATTTTTTTGTCCAAACAACCCAAATTTGTCATAATTTTTATCCACGTTTTTAGTAGCTAGAGCAAGTTAGAAATGTCATACCTTTTAGCTCATAACTCCAATTAACCTCCCTTTTTTTTTAAAAGAAGCGTATTGAAGTTAGATTTCCAAATATGTATCTTAATAAGCCAAATTCATTCTATAACTTTCTGTAGAATTGTTTAAGTGTCAGCTATACGAAAGATGAATGCGTTTCGGTGTTTTTTTCGATTTCGGGAGCTTCCGGACACGAAAATGCGATCTGTTTGAAGTTTCGGAAAGCTAACACGAAGAGATATAACATACTTTAATCCTAGAATTTTGTGAAGGCCCAATTGGTACAGTATTGGTTTTAAGTAGAAGAGTGACTATGCGACGTAGGCATTTTGTGTAACCTATGAGCCTAGTATAGATATCATGTGAATGTAGGTATCATAGATTGTCAAGAATATGTACGATATAGTACACATATATATATATATGTGTATATATATATATATATATATATATATATATATATATATATATATATATAATTGTTATATAATATATGTTAGTATAGTGTGTGTGTTTGAATGGGATAAGGATGTGTGTGGTTAGTGGAGAGAAGTGAGATTGATAGAGAATATGTGCTAGTGTGTGTTTGATGTTGTATAGATGGTAGTGTAGTGTGTGTGTTGTGAAGGTGCCTTAGGTGAGAGAGTTAGGAGGATCATGTCATCCTATTTGACTTGAGGCTAGTGTAGTTTGTTGAGTGATTTGTGTTTTGATTGAGTGGTAGTGTGTTTGTATATAGATGTGTGTAGGTGTGTTAGAAGAGAAGGGTGGTGGATTTGTTATATATGTTTGTGTGTGTGGTTAGATGGTTAGAGAGTGAAAGAATGAGCAGGAAAGCAGCAGGAAAAAGCAGTAAGCAGTAAGCAATAAGCAGTAAGCAGGGAAAAGCAGTAAGCAGAAGCAGTGCAGGATAGTTTTTTGGGGTTTTTGTGGCCTCGAAACATCCCATTTTGACCCACCTAAGCCCCAAATACCTACCCACACTTATCAACCACATTTAGTACTACGAAACCCCTAAGTTAGAGAGTGTTTTTAGTGTGTTAGGCGGTTAGTAGGGTAGTGTTTATAGTGGTAGAAAATAAGGTTTGTCAATGTTAGAAAGTATGCCATGTTATGTTATCTTGAGGGTAGTGGTAGATGTTTGAGTTAGTTTTTGAGAAGTTATTTTAGAAGTAGCATTCTAAGTTAGATGGAGGTTAGATAGATGATGTTTATGAGGGAGAGTGAGTGTGGTTTAGAAGAATGAGTTATGTTAGATGTGGTATCATGATATCTCAATATTACCTTAAGGTAATGTGTAGGAGATTAACATATTAGAAAAATAGTTTTGATGCCCAAGAACCCTAGATTTTTTGGTTGGTAAACCCTAGATAGGATAGTATCTAGCTACCCTAAGGAGCCTAGGCTAGTATCTTGAGTATTAGCGGGGTTTCCTTTGTAATGGACAAGGTATCGGGATTACCTTGGTAAGGATAAATGTAGGTAATAGGGTATAGTTAAGATATTGAGTTTAACTTCTAAGATATAGTTAGAATTAGGTTCTCTTGGTTGATAATGGTTAGGATTAGTGTCCTCAGACTAGTTTTGACCTCGGTTGACCATTTTGACCAAAAGTCAACAAAAGTCAACCGAAAGTCAAACTTAGCCTATAAGTGACTAGAATTGACCGAAACCAAACCAGAGTTGACCAGTTGACTGAAAGTCAATAGTTAGTCAACATTTGACTAGTTTGACCTAGGATTAACCCAGGTTGACTATAGTTGACCAGAGTTGACCAGGGTTGACCAGTTGACCAAAAGTCAACTGTAAGTCAACCTTTGACCCCGTTTGACCTAGTTTGACTTGGATTGACTCCCCGTGACCTGGTATGACCTAGTATGAACCAGTATGACCCAGTATGACCTAGTTTGACCTAGTACGACTCAATTTGACCTAGATTGACCAAGTTTTGACTTAGACTTGCATTCATGACTTAAATTAGTTTCATTTTTCAGTATAAAACCCTGTTTAACTCATAGTATCTCATTTAGGTCTGTGATTTACTCTGAGCGTCTGTTCACCTTATCAGCTCAGGACCATAGGTGAGTACATTCACTGATAGTTTTCATTGTCTTGATATCTACTATATCCGATTTAGTTGTAGTGTCTTACTTGATTCTCGACACGATAGTTCACGGACTAGTATACGTCGAATCCTGTCATGAGATGTTATTCTCGAATTTTCCTTGGTATATTGGTGTGTGATATCCATATTTTATGTACTTATATAGACATTGATTTGGGAGTGGGCTGATCACCTGCTTTTGAATCCATGTCATGATGTGCCATATCCGGATCTATAATACTATTCGGAGATGGAGGAATTATTAGGGGTTATGTGATCAAAGCCTTCCTGTCACTATTTTGCTAGCGCCACCTTCACTTCACGTAGGGTGTAGCAGATACCCCATGTGTATGTTATCCAGGTTGGCCGGCATGACCCTTTCAGATTTTTATGTGATTGTCAGGCCAAGTGGATAACCCTACCATAATTTTCTAGCCGATCACATAGCGCTCTAATAATTCAATTCACATTTTTATATTTATTTATCCTAGAAGGCTACGTTCTGTTCGGGAGAAGGGTTACAACCCCGGTCTTTGTTTGGTTTAAGGGTTGTAACTCGGCTTCCGAATAGTTCCTAAGCAATCCTATAAATATATTATCGTCCTATTCAGTACTCACATCTATTATACATTTCCTGCTAATTTTACCCTGTATTTCACATATCTTTGTCTTGTATTTCATTACACTGTCTCTTATAGAATTTGTCAATTCATATGGAACTGATGTTGGTGTTTGTACTTGCTCATTTTCTTGACAGGATACCGTTGACATATTACAGATGATTCTGAGGCAGATTGCCTGACCTATTATGGGGTCGAGTCTGATGGAGTAGACCCAGACTGTGGCTTATTAGTAGAGCCACTAGACTTTGCTCAACCTGATTAGTATAGCTAGTTAGGTTTGCCTGGCCTACGAGCCAGCTAGCACTTTCAGTTTGTAGTAGTTATATATATTTTCTGTGACTCTGGGTCGTTTATGTATAGCTCTGGACTTGTGTGGATCTTTGACTTATTTCCTGTTCTCATCATTCGTATTTTCCTTTCCATACTATCTGCCTTAGTTTTACATTTGTGATTGAGACTGTATTGCTATGTCACCTCCATTCGGAGAGTATATACCGTACAGATACATTTATTTGTTTTAGTTGTAGTATTTACAGACCCTATATACAGCGTTCTACCGCCGATACTACGACGTAGGCTGGACGTAACCACGTGCTCGTGCCCCTCTTCAGGGTGCGGGTCGTGACACGGTCATTGGCACCCGACGGGTATTCCGAAATAAACTGAACGAAAATGGTTTAGTGACTCGTAATAAGGCTCGACTCGTAGCTCAAGGATACAATCAAGAAGAAGGTATCGACTACGATGAGGCTTATGCCCCAGTTGCGAGATTAGAATCCATTCACATGTTATGTGCATTTGCTTGTTTTCATAATTTTAAGTTATTTCAAATGGATGTCAAAAGTGTATTTTTAAATGGTTTTATAAAAGAAGAGGTTTATTTAGCTCAATCACCCGGTTTTACTGATTTTAAATTTTCTGAATATGTTTTCAAGTTGAAGAAAGCCTTATACGGTTTAAAACAAGCCCCTCATGCTTGTTACGATCGTCTAAGCTCTTTTCTACTTGATAACGATTTTTAAAAGGGAAAGGTTGACACTACTTTGTTTATAAAATCTTTAAATAACAATATTCTTTTGATTCAAGTCTATGTAGATGATATTATCTTTGGATCGACTGATGAATCTCTTTGTCAAGAATTTTTAAAGTGTATGCAGAATGAGTTTGAGATGAGCATGATGGGAGAGTTGAAATCCTTTCTCGGACTGCAAATCAAAAAAACCAACAATGAGACGTTCATAAATCAAGCAAAGTACACAAAGGATCTATTAAAAAAGTTCGACATGGAAGCAGTCAAGCCACTTAGCATTCCAATGGCAACTTCAACCAACTTGATATTGATGAACAAGGCAAACCTGTCGACATACGTAAGTATCGAGGTATGATCGGTAGCTTACTGTATTTAATTGCTAGTCGACCAGACTTTATGTTTAGTGTTTGTTTATGTGCACGCTTTCAGGCTAATCCTAAGGAATCACATCTGTGCGCAGTTAAGCGTATCTTCCGATACCTTAAAGGCACTTCTTCTGTCGGCTTATGGTATCCCAAAACCACGTCATTTGACCTAACCGGTTATTCTGATGTTGATTTTGTCGGATGCAAAGTAGATAAAAAAAGTACCAGCGGCACATATCATTTCCTAGGAAAAGCTCTAGTCTCTTGGTTTAGTAAAAAGTAAAATTCTGTTACATTATCAACAACTGAGGCTGAGTATACCGCCGTAGGACGTTGTTGTGCACAAATTTTGTGGATGAAACAAACTTTAGAAGACTATGGATTACATTTTACACACATACTCATTTTCTGTGATAACACTAGTTCTATTAATTTAACTAAGAATCCAGTATATCACTCTCGTACTAAACATATCGAGATTAGACATCACTTTCTTAGAGATCATCAACAAAATGGAGATATAGACCTTGTATACATAGACACTCAGAATCAATTAGCTGACATACTCACAAAATTTTTAGCGGAATATCGTTTCAATTATTTACGTCGAGAATTAGGCATTTTAGATGTCAATAATATTAATTAATTTTGTTCTATTAATTAATTTATTCGATACTCAAAAACTGTTTTCAAGACAAGCTTAAAAAAAGTCTGTCTGTCACCACGACTACGGTCGAAGCGAAGCAGTATTTAAGAGTTCCCCGGTGAACCTCCGTTAGCTGAGACAGTACTCCTACAGCTAATCTGAGACAAATGCCGAGTAAAGAATATTAATTTATAAAATAATATTAATTATATTATTTTGATATTTAAAATTACTAAACTCTGAATTAAACATTTGAAACAAATTAATGAAAAAGATTTGGCCCCATTTCTATTATTTTTGATATATATATATATATATATATATATATATATATATATATATATATATATATATATATATATATATATATATATATATATATATATATAGCCAGGCAACCCTTGGCGAATTCGACCCGAGCTCGGTCCGAATTCGGCCAGAGTTCGGCTGGGTATATATATATACCAGCCAGAACCCAAGGCCCCCATCTTCTTCATTCTTCCAAACATCCTTAAACAGCAGCAGCCGTGCCTCCAAACCCTAGCTCTTCTCCACCCTTGTTCTTCCAATCTGCGTGGAGATCTTCGTCCAAACTTTGGATTCGTGCGAAGAATTTCGTCCTCAACAACATATCCAATTCTTGGAAGGTATAATTCATTCTCTCATCCACTTTCAAATTCTTAGGATTTCTAGAATTTTTGGGAAAGAATGCCTAAGTTCAATCCCTTCAAGAGGAAGAAGACCAATGCCAGTGAAGAGGCATCGTATTCGGATCCGCATACGGATTCCCTCTTTTCTTCGGTCCAATCAGATGACGGTGCATCGGACGAGTTTTACTTCAAAATTTTCGACCAAGCTTTATTATGGTATACCGATTTCATTATGCGTAATATCTGTACAGGATCACCGATTAAATGGACTGTCTTTCCTGACCACCGCCCTTACTTTGAGACATTAGGGTTACAACACTTTGTTACCTTACAATTTTCTATTGCTACTAATGCCATTAGATTATTTTATTGTAATTTCGTGTTAGACACTTTTACCGTGAGAACACATGTCGGAGGGATCGATATTGAATTTACTGATAAAACGTTAGCGAAAATCCTTGGTATTCCAAACAAAGGTGCCCAGCTCGATGACATCACTGATTTTGATTTCTCCGATGGTACGACTCTCGTTAGTTTCAAGAATGAGCTTTGTGCGCCCGTACATGCTCATCCTAGAAAGTTCAAGGCTAATAACTTGAACTTGTTTAACTACGAATTATATCGCATCATCTATTCCAATTTGCTTCCAAAATCCACTTCCAAAGATGATGTCACTGCACTTGAGCTTTCTGCTCTATATCACATTCTTAAGGAGATTCCTTTTTTTGTCCCTAAGACTATCATTCATATGATGAGTAGATGTCGCGGAAGAGACCGCAACCTCTCTTATGCGATGCTCATCCCACGCATCTTTCAGAGATTTGACATTGACCTATCTACTTGTGCTGTTGACCATGAACCCAAGTTCCTCAAACTCTCTCGTCGCAGCATTGCCACTGTTCCTCCACCTACTGCACCTGCTCCTCCTGCACCTACTCCCACAGCACCTGGTCCTCCTCATTCTTATCCTATGACATTTGAGGGTATTCATCAGCACCTATCAGATCTGCAGTCATTTTATGTTGAGACTTCCATAGAACATGAGTTCTGTGATGTGACTCGGTTCTAGGCTATTGCCAACTCCTTCGCCGACCTGAGATTTGCGCAGACGGGTTACTCTGCTAGCTCTCTACCTCGAGACTATGTGGGTGAATTTTACGCTCTACCTTCTGATGATGAGGATGATGATTTTTGAGATGTTATGATTTTTGAGAATGTTATTATGTGTTATGTTTACTTGGAAATGCTCCTACATTCCAAGTTATTATCAGTACCTTTTATTTTTAGTTATTTTGTGACTCTTCATAGACATGTTTTTATTATGCCTCAGTTTGGCATACATTTCACTTAGTTTATTATTCAGCATTTTATTTGTTTCAGCTTTACTATAGCATTATCTCTCTTTTTATGCTTCCATATAAACTGCCTGTGACAAATACCATGCCTATGTTGTTTATACAATATATGTTTAACTGTTTATACCATACCTGTGATGAATGTTTTATATTTTTTTTTGTGTTTCTTCACTGTGTGGTACTTATGCATTTATCGCGGGGGAGCTTTCTCTTTTGCAATTATTTTGCTAAGTGACAACGGGGAAGAAATAGATCTAACATTTTCATGAATACAGGTTATGAACAATTTTTCGTATACATTTTTGAATTGATCCAAACTTAGATGTTATATCGGCAAGGTTTCTTAATTATCAAAATGGGAGAGATTTTTGGCCCGTTGGTCATGGTCAAACCTAATTTTAATAATTGATCAAACTCTGTCTCGATATAAATGCAAGTCAATTCAGATGTTTACCTACGACGTTTTGGACACTGCTCAACGATGAATATCTACGATGTTCAAGACTGAAGCTGTTTGCCAATCAGATTGTATTTCCTTCAAAGCAATGTAAATTTTTATTTTATTGAGTCTAGGAATACATTGTACACCAAGTCGTACTGGCAAATAGACTGTCTGGAATTGTTTTTCAAAACTGACCTATCTCTTTAAAAATGTCCCATGTTTTTGAAAAATATCCTTTTACAAAAAGCTTCTAAAGGGCTTTTCAAAAAAGACAAATTGATTTTTCTCAAATGAACTGGCAGAACCCTAGCAGAACTCGGCCAGAGTTCGGCCAAGATGAACGTTAGTGAACGTTTGATTTTGAACTTGGTCACCCTTCAGTTGCGGTTTGTTACAAAGAGGTATAAATGTATTCCAAAGCCTCCAAAATAAGATATAAATGTATCCTAGGGAAAATAATGAGCACATTTTGCATTTTTTATGTAAATCATTATTATCTTTTTGTGTTGTTTAGTCCGTTTCAATTTGAGAGTCTCTCGATGTATTTACTCCTCTTTTCTTGATAGTGAAACATATCAATGGTACAACTTGGTTTCTTTTTAACATGAACAGAATTATACTTTCTATTGATATTGATCTAATTCATCTTTTTATAGTGATATGGCAGGGAAATCATCACATGTCGTTTATGAAAGCCCACCTTATCTAGGTTACCTCATGATAGTTCTGGTGAGAACACTGATTCTGGGACAGAAGAAATATTAATGCTGGTGTTAAAAAAAGAGAACCAGAGGAAAAACAAAGGTCCCAGTTATTGCAGTTGGTGAAAAGAATCGTACAATGATTGAGTGGAATGAATATGGACAACCTGTGGAAAAAATATCAGTTAGATTCAGTACAATTGTTGGGTGTATTATTCGAGAGAATGTTCCAATAAACATAAATACATGGCACAACGTAGATAAGGGAATCAAAGAGAAATTATGGACTTTGATTATGGTATGTACTTTGTTTACGTATATTATTATTGTCCCTTCTTGTAAAGCATTTAATCAAATTACTTATCCTTGATTTTACTTGTAATTGTAGCAAAAATATGTCATTGAGGATTGTTACAAGAAGTTTATCCTGCGTTTGATGGGAAAGTCATGGCGAAATTGGAAATCCTATATATCTCAAAATTTAAGGAAAGTTATAGATGCTGGTGTGGATGTATCTCGACATATTACCCTCCTCAAACCGGCCGAACCTACGGACCGTGAGTGGGATGAATTTGTAAAGGTTCGAACCTCCGATCAATTTAAGGTAAATATGATATCTAATTGTTTTTAAATCATATGCATTGTATATTTGTATTAGAGTTATAAGCTTTGTCTTAACTTATTTTGTATATGAATTAAGTCAAATGAAGCAGGCTGCAAGAGCAAAACAAACGATGCCTTATACTTTGAGCCGTAAAGGTTATGCAAGATATGAGCATGATTGGGTATGAGTTGTACTTGTTTTTAGTTCATGTATCTTTAAAATTCTCTTGCTTGCAATAAACTTGATATGTTTCAATCATTTTGTCATTCGATTTTTGATAGAAAATTGAAAATGAGGGCAAATCTATATCGAGGGTAGACCTGTGGATCAAAGGACATAAGAAAAGGAAGGGCGAGAAGAGGGGAGAGCCGATCAACAATGTTGCAGATAAGGCAATTGTATGTAACTAAAACTTATTGATTTCAAATTTGTTATTATCTTGTGTTTTTATGATTCTTGCAATATGCTAATGCCATCTCTTTTTTACTCAGATATAAAAAAGTTTAAAGAGCTTTCAGATAGTTCAACCTCCATAAATGATGATGCAGTGAGTAAGTATTTTGGTCCAGAACGCTCAGGTTTTATTAGAGGCCTTGGATTTGGAGTTACCCCATCTAAAATAGAGGCCCACGTACAAAACAAAACATGGATGCAATCTGTTATTAATGAGTTAAATGAGGTTCACAAAATTCAGGATCTTACGCAAAAAATTCTAAGAGAGCTTAGGCCAGACATAGTAAGTTATGATAATTTTATCTTCAACTCATGTTTTTTCAAAATCCTATCAATCTTGAGTTTCACAAAACTCAAGTCATAAAATTGTTTTACAGTTTCCAGGAGAGCCTAGCAACAGTGGAGGAGAGTTGCCAACTACCTCAAGTCGACAGGTATTTTTTATGGTATGTTATTCATATTTAATGCTGAAATAGTAAACTTACTTTTAGCTCCTTGTTTCTTTGTAGTCCCGTCAAGAGAGTGTGAATGCTAGTGCTACTACAAACCTTATGGGCGCTAAGTGCGACCTGTTAAACTGGAATGCCACAGGACAGGTGGTGGCAAAGGCGAAAATTGCTTCCATGGATTCTACGTCAATGGTACATCATGTCATACTTGGGCCAGATTGCTACAAAGTTTCGGTTAAGCAAGTTTTAGTTCCAGATGTTATTTTGTTTAGAGCCTCAAGAGAATTTTTTACCCTTGATGATGCTATAGGAAGTACAATTGCTTGGCCACACAAGTATATTAGTTTAGAAGATATTCAGGTAATTAAATTATTAAGATGTATGTTTAACTTAGTTCCATTGTATTTGTAAAGAAGGATGTTGATTAGTATATTATTTCATATCGAGTATATGTACATTTGTGCTAATGGTTCAATCTTCCTTGTTTATTATTTTAGGGGAGTACCAAAAGGTTGTCAAGTTCTTGACCGGTAAAACATGTTTGTGTGGTAATAGTGAAGGTCAGAATTTGAAAACTGTTTAAGGTACGACAAAATTTTCTACAGTTTGGTTTGATTTGGAAACTGTTTGATTCATACTTAATAACTGCCTACTTATACTCTTCTGGTAACTGAACCAAGTGATGCTAGAAAGTAACACTCGTACTCTAGATTGATAGTAATAATCTTTCGACATCAAAATGCTCTGAAATTCAAATCCAAAAGCAGCAAAACTTTTGAAACCTTCAATGTTGATACTAATAAGAAGGGTTTCAAAACCAATGCCTATACAGATAGTGAAACTCAACCCGTATATCGTATATTATTGTTTTCCGACTTCTCTCTGTCATTCTCATAGCTTATTTGGCTACGAATTTGGCATCAATATAAAGAGAGTTCATGTCTGATCCATATTGGTCCTAAAATTTTGTAAAATTCTTTGTGGAGCTTAATTTCTTATGCTCCATTCGTGATCCATTTATTTTGATGGGATAATAGCTTCGGTGATAATGACAAACTCTTGTTGTCTATACTATTTAGACTATGTGGGAACTTGGATTGTGTTCCTTGGTTGCCGAAAGGTAAGTTTAGCAATGTGCCAATTGGTCATCTTGGAGTACATTGTCAACCCATACAAAATAACAACCCCTCTCTTAACTGTCAAAGAAAATGTACACCGAGAAAGAGTTCTTTTTGGTTTTCTCTGTTTTCACTTGATACTTGTTTGTGTGTGAGGCGTCTGACATCTTGCAGTAGAAGAGAAGAGAGCTCCAAAGTATATATCCTTTTACCTAGGGGGATTGGCGTCATGTTTTCTCCTTACTAAATCTCATCCCTTTCGACTAGAGTGTTGGATTCTTTATTATCCAAGTCAGACTCAGACAGACTGGAGGAACGAACACAAGCTAGCTAGCTCTATTCAGAATTTTACTCTACAAAAGCTTTAATGTTCCAATCAGCCGACTTGAATTATTCAACTTTTTTTTCTTCTTCTGGTTGTCTTCCTTTCTATTGGTTCGTTCCCTTTCTCTTCAAATTGATTGCTAAAGATATCCTATTCTTAGCAAAAGTGTGGTAATTACTGTCCAAAGCATGAGAATACACTTGACTTTACAAATGGGTAGTTCAATTTGCTGAAGTTATGTAGCAACTAATTCTGCAGTGCAAGCAAGCTACTATAGCCCTGATGTCTTCTTCTTGTCTGCAATCTCTCCTCTTCCTAATCATGGCGGCTTTTCTTATTTTTCTTCCTAGTCCTGCTGCTGCTGCTGCCGTCGCCTCTGACACTATCAAAACCAATAAGTTCTTGGACTGCTCTCCCAGGACATACCAATGTGGAGAGAGCATCGACTACACCATCTCCTACCCATTCCGGATGCATTTCATTATATTTTTAAATTAATGATCTAGGTAATTGTTGTTTCAGTTGTATATGCATGACTGGGTTCTGTCAAGTTGTATATGCATGACTGTGTCCTGCAGTAATGCCCCTAGATTGCAACCAGTTCAATCAGGCACTTTATACAATGAAATATGAGTTTTTATCAAAGTATTTTGTACTGTGTTGTATTCACTTCTTTTAATTTTTCATTAGTCATTATATGTTTGAAAGTTGAAATATTCATAAATTCTCATCTTTCTGTGTGTGCAGATCGATCGATGAGTTCTGAATAGATTCGAATTTGATACTGTAAAGGGTTGGACACTAAGTAGTACTAGTAGGAATCTTATATGTCATGTAATAGACTTTGTTGGTGTTCTCAATATTATTTTTTATTGAGACTTTTTATGGATTTGAGATATTGCAATATGACATTGTATGGATTTGAGATATTCAAATATATTATTATTGGTATCCTAAAGTTTTATAATTTGTGGAATTGGTTTTGGTTAATTATATGAAAATAAAGATACAAATGAAATTGATTTATATTTCATTTATTTTGATGCTATTATATAGGCATTTTAAAATGTGTCGTTGAAGTGAATTAGATGACACATATAAGGTGTTGTGACATGAATGATATTTATGATTTGAATGTTTAGATTGCACATAACAAATGTTGTGAAAAATATTTATAACATTAAGATGACACTAGTAGCATGTCGTAAAATAAGTATTAAACGACATTCCAGAAGTGTCGTCTTAAAATAATTACATGGCTATTTAAAATTACGACGACACTTATCAGGTGTTATTGAAACACGTTAAGATGGCACCAGCACAGTGCTGTGAAAACGTTGTTAACACGACATTCAGAAAGTGTTGTCATAAAGTTATTGTATGGCACTTACGAAGTGTCGTTGAAAAAAAAAAATACTTTCTATGACACCCCCTCTAGACTACACTCAAAAAGTGCCATGGAAAGTCATTCACGACATTTTTGAGTGTCGTTAAAACACTCTTTTGTTGTAGTGAAACTAACTATTGGAATAAATCCTGAGAAAACAGATGCCACAATATAATTATTACCAATAAAAATAGCATGTTTGATCATATCATGAATATCTGTATTGATCAAAGTACTAGGACCGGAGGATGTTAAAATATTCATATAAAAAATTGTGCAGAGTTTTTAAGAAAGAAGTTTACAAGAAGAAAAACAAAAAACCTCACTTGTGGAGTCAATCAAGAGTCTTCTGACTTCGGAAAGATTTTTTATTTTTTATTATTTTTTTTTTGGCAAAGAAAATGAGACTAGATGTTACTCAATCTATAGTCTATATAGGCTTGTAGTAAATACAAAAGAAAAAAAAAAGATTTTTGTGTAACAGTGAACAAAAGTTTATAGTAAAAAAATGAAAAACTGAAAGGAAAAATGTGTCTGTCAGGTCCACATGTTCAGTGGTTATTGTTTTGTATAATAGTGAACTATAGTCTATAGTAAAAAAAAAAAAAAAAAAAAAAAAAAATTGTGCAGACTGTCGTGAGCCTTGGCGGAGAAGTCGACATAGACCAGATCGCGCATTGGGTTCCACAGGCAGAAGTCGAGTCTGAGAAGCCGCAGTCCAGATCTAAGCTGGATATGTCGTCCAAACGGCGGTGAACGGTGAGCTTCCGGCAGATCAACAGATCTGGAAGGAGGAGTTCACGACGGAGCTCCGAATTAGTGCTCACCGGCTGGACGGTCGGACTTTGCGGATCCTGTGAAGATCTGTTTGGATCTGGCCTGGATCGGGGTCGAGAAGATGAATTGGAGGCACGGCGACCAAAATCAAGGGAAGTACGACACAAAGGCGGCACTTGGGGAGGGAGGCAGCAGACGAAAAGTTAGTGCCAAGGCTGTGATACCATGTTAGCAATGGAGAATGGAACAATTTTATGTCTTTATTAGTTAGAGGAAAAATCTCAATTTATAGTTATTACAAAGAAAACAAATGGAGAATGTACAAGAAAATTATGTAATGAACAATACAACTATGAATAGCTTTAAGTCTCTACTAGAGCCATCGCTCCAACTATACTATGATCTCTCCATGGAAACTGGGTTGGTTGGGTGACGGAGCGCCGGCCGGTGGGCGAGGGAGGGAGGCCAGGTCGGAAAAGACTGATGACTGTTCGAGAGGCCCAGCGGGAGAATGGAGTAGGTTGGAGTGAAATGGAGTTTGCCGTGCTGTGATGAGTTATATAGAGAGGAAATAGGTTGGGTGGGGGGGCGGTGAGCTTAGTGCAGGAGTGAGTATAAGGAAGTCAGTTTAGGAAATGTGAGGGAAGGAGGTGAGGATAGAGGAGAGTACGTAGGTGGTTTGTTTGTTTGTTATGCACACGGTGGGGGATAGGGTTGAGCCGATTTTGGACCGAAAATTGAACCGACTAAGAGATTTGGTCTGGTTTAAACAAATATGTTCGATTTCGGTCAAAAACCGAAAACCAAATTAAAAAAGATTATATATATATATATATATATATATATATATATATATATATATATATATATATATATATATATATATAAGCGCAAATAAACTAAAAAAAATCGAATGAACCGAATAAATCTAAAACCGAATCGATTTAATTCGGTTCGGTTTGAATCGATTATGGGCCATTTCGGTTCGATTTCGATTTTGTTTATTCAATTTTTGGTCCAATTCAATTTTAGCCTATTCGGTTCAGTTTGAACCGAATTAATCGAATCCTCACCCCTAGTGGGGGAGGGTTTTCTCATGCACAGAGGGCGTGCTCTGTACGTGTGCAGTGGTGGAGGGGTTAGGTTTGCACTATGCAGGGATATGATAACATGGCTTGCATGAAAATGACAAAATCAAGTGTGGGGGTTTAAAAAAAGAATATATAGGCTTAAATATAATAAAGGTTGAGGGTAACCGCATGGCGAGGAGAGGGAGATGTTTTGTTGTACATGCATGCTGGTGTGGTGTTGGTGTTTTCCTAAGGGAAGGAGTATCCCTTGGGAAAAACATTTTTATAACTAAATATACCTTAGGTATTAATTATATTCTCCTATTCTTTTAATTGGATTTAAGTTCAGGGGATTTGAAATAAGAAGAAATGACAGGCCTAGATTAGGAATATTAAATGGAAATTCATTTATAACCTTATTTATTCTTTTTATGTAATATTGCTCATATATATATATATATATATATATATATATATATATATATATATATATATATATATATATATATATTGTTGAAATTTGCAAACAAAATAAACAAAAAATTAATAGTTATCGGCCTCCGGGGAAGTCGCGTATGAAACACTGCCCTAAGAGTTAATTTGGGTCTATGTGCAGATTTTTTTCGAATGCTCCTACTTGTAAAACTCTCGCTCTACTGGTGTCCCGTCGTCGCACACAAATCGAAAAGATTGACCCTAACTTAGCTCTGCCCAGAGAGAGAATATGAGGAACATAAAGAACTTAGGCAAGAGAAGAATTTGAGAGAGAGATTCTGTAGAGATTTTTTCTGTGTCCAAAGAGAAGAAGAAATGCTAATTATATAGGCGTAAAATTTTGTAACCGATGGATGGACTTTACGGACGAAATTGATGCTGGATGAAGGCATATAAAAAATATGTTGAAACATTTGGATTAATGTGGGAAATCAATAGGTGTAACGTTTGGATTAATATGGAAAATCAATAGGTGCAACATTTGGATTAATGTGAAAAATCAATAGGTGTTTACTGTCCAACGTTCAAATATTCATGATTCACAAACGGTCAAAAATTTAATAGAAGCAAAAAGATTTTTAGGGTCTCAACCGAACCCAAAAAGGAAATCCGATCGGCATTCGGAAAAGTACCCCGCACACGTTCCATACGCCGAACCGAACCAAACCAAACCAAACCGAGCCGGGCCGAACGACAGCGGCGGTGCGGATGTGTCCCATAGGGACCCACACAATACTTCACAAGAGAGCAAATGAGAGAAGTTAATATATACACCATTCCTTCTTAGTGCCCAACCGATGTGGGACTAAAAGTTGTGAGGAACATGAGCTTTTGCTCATGTGTGTGTGCGTGGACACATACACACAGCCAACAATCCCCCCCCCCCCCCAAAAGGTCAAAAAGTTTCAAAGTAATAAAAGGAAAAAAATAAGAGAATTCCTTGGCAGTTATATACTATGCATAGATGCGATGGAATACAGCGTTGAATTTAACGTAGTGACTATTGTCTTTGTCTGAAGAAGAGCTTGATGGACTACGCCGTGATTAAGTCTTCTTGAACCAGATTCAGAAAATAGCACACATAGTACTCTAAAGGTACTTGGTTCTATCGGGTGGCGCGTTTGTTTGGTCATGCGCACTTTTTCACATTCATGAGAGTTGTCTAGGATCATCCTTCCTATCGTCATGACCTTCAAGACCTCTCATATAGGTAATTCCTCAAGGGTTGGTGATAGGAGTCAACCATGCATATCATGCTTGGACTAATTAAGACTTAAAACTCACCCTAACCATATCACTCCGGAACACTGTCACCATAGGGATGGGGTATCCATATACACATGTATAGCCTCTTGGGCATTTATTTTAAGAGACTTAAATCTCAGTGTCAGTGTTCAATAATAATGACCTAAGTCCAGCTTGTTCCTACCCATTGAACCGGCTTCTTGGGATCTTTAGTCAGACTCGGTTCGGTTGCCACTGCTGGTGACTTACTTATGGGCTTCACTTCACCCCCCTCGATGATTCTAGGATTAATTTCATAGGCAAACTCTTCGTCAAGAGTAAACAGACTCTTCGTCAAGAGATCTGTAAAGTTCTTTTATGACTTTTATAGTCAAGAACCACATTTTTGTCTTTTAGGCTCTTCTAATATCTTGAAATGCATCTGTAGATACATGTTCATCTTAGAATTCACAAGATCGTGCTTTAGCAGTTCTTTAGCATAATTTATAAAAATAACAGGTACTAAAAAATCTAGTTCATGTATATGCATAATAAGATGCTTGATCTATTCAGTTTAAATATATCATGAAGTCATAGCAAGGGTAAAATTGGCCTTGATCTATTTGATATATACATAGTTAGATGTGTGAGCCATTCAACTTCAGCACAAACTATATTAAATATGCTATTTTAAATTCTTTGATACTCCTAGCTATGCTAGTTTGTCACAAGGACCTATCGACTTATGTGTATCTAAGTTCTTCCATAGGTGAAACGTTACAATGGATTTTAGTAATTTTTGGTGTTTTTATATTTGAAGAAAATATCATATAATGACTCAAAAATACTTTAAATTCTATGAAACCAATTGTAGTCCATTTATTTAGGAACTTTTAATTTGACTAAGCCAAGTGTTTAGATTACTCCTAAATTATACTCTTTGTCATCAGAATCCATTTAGCAAATGTATGATTCCACTAATAGTTGATATAAGCCTTAGGATAGTGAGTCAAAAAATAGCTGACTCTGTCACCTCTTAAAATAAGACACAATATCTTTCAGCCATGGCTCTAAAGATTTATCTTTACTAGCCATGTTTGCAAAAATGGCAGTCTAAATGTCACGTCCCAGAACCAGAATACTGGCAAGTGGGGACGGACAAGACCAGCTATGTAATGCCAAAGTACACCAGTACTCTGAAATCACGTATAAGCTGTCAAGACATGGAGGTCACTTCTACAAGCCAACAGTCGATCCTATGTCAAGCAATCCTAGGTATCTCAATCACAAGCAATTATACAAAGAACAAGAAGTATGATCATCAGACATACAATAGTAAAGCATCCCAAACCATATACACATGGATGATCATGAAGCTAGTAATACAAAATGGAGAACTAGCAAGAGTAATAGTCATACATGATAAGCTCTAGCCATAGTCTAGAATATGCACATCATGTTTAGGCCCATAGGCTAAATGTCAAGAACCAAAACACGAGCTAAACACGTGCTCGGAGGCTAAACGCCACAAAAGAATAATGTACATATCAAGTGGAAGAATGAAATAAGAAACCCACTCAGGTACTCTGGTGCTCCGGATGGTCACCGTCGAGTAGATGGTATGAAAGATCCTTCGGGCTCCTCTATTAGATCTGGCCAAACAAAACCAGTAGGGTCAGACCCCAAATAGCAAGTACCACAAAGAAACCAAATTTATGAACTAAAACCAGCAATAACTAACATATCAACGGTTAGAGATACAAATAAGTAGATGTGGATCGAGACTCGTGTACTACCAATGCACTTATCCCAAGAATAGAAAAGACAATAAGTAAAACGTTATGTGACGTAAAGTAATTAACATATGACATAATGTAAAGTGTAGACATGCTAAGTAAACGAAAGCTTGAGAATATGTAAAATCAACTGGTCATGTAAGCATGTAAGATAGCCGGGTCATGAGAACATGGTGACCCAGCATAGGGATCATATATGACTTGTAAGATAACTGGACTTGTGAGCATGAGAGGTAACTAGGGCATGAGAGCATGTGAGAACTATATAGAACGACAGTGATAGGATGACTTAGAAACTATTCCAGAAGTCAAATTATAACCCGTAAACTAAACAAAGACCGGGGTTGTAACCCTTCTCCTGAACAGAACTTAGTTTCAAATCATTGTATAGCATAAGGATCATGTATGGCGTATGAGTAATGAATAGGACGAAAAATGACAAGATGACTAGGAAACTACTCCGGAAGTCAGGTTACAACCCGTAAACTAAAAAAGGACCGGGATTGTAACCCTCATTCTGAGCAGAACTTAGTCTCTAATCATTTATCGACAAAAGTAAAGCATAACAATAATGTACTAAAATAAACATACGGACACTGCTTAGACAAATCTAGACTAGACTGACTCCATCCATCAATCACGGCCAAGCAATGAGTATGGCTTGATACGTTAACTAACTAGGGTTATCACAAGCCTAGTTATTGACAAGATACAATGAGATATTCCCACAGTCACATGCCCTGCAGACTATCCAGGTTATCTAGTTGCAAGTTGAGAGAGTTGTATTAGGTGACTTGGGGGTGCAACACATGACAGTGTGCTGGAAATGCGCCCTACTCGTCAGAAGGCTACAAGTCCAATTAAAGTGCCCAGATAACGGAATCGCCTGTGACTGAGAAATCTCTCTATATGAACAACTTGATCAATCTAGTCATTAACCTAGTCAGATTCAGTATGAATTCCTGACCGTGGTAACCAGAAATTTATATCCTAAGCATGATGCAGACGAGACATGTAGCTTGTTCGCGCATACACTATACATTCAACCACGGTATCCAAAAGAGTTACATTAGAAAGGGATGATAGTCGTCGCAACAGCATCTTGATTAAGCATGTCATGTTAGGTTTACTTGTCATATAAAGCATACTTGTCAAGAGTGCACCTCTACGGGCCACTATTTGTAAGCAAGGAAAGACATGTTCAAGAGTGCACCGCGACGGATCACTATCTAGTAAACAAAGAAGGCATGTAACATAAGTGCACCCTGACGGGCTACTATCTAAGAATAAGCAAACATGACAATAAGGATCTCATGTAGAAAGAATTAGATAAAAGACGTATCATGGCATGGGAGAACAAATAAATGAAAGTACTACTTGACATAAAATAATAATTGAATCTGTGCTAGTGTTAAGAATATAAGGGGCTACAATTATTTTCTAACTGTACAAAATCATCTAATCATGATAAGAATTTATTACAGTCGAAGGAAACCTCAAAAACGTCAAGTACAGAAAATATGCCAAAAAGATCAAAACTATGATTGAAATTATCAATCACATATGAACTCTAATTAAAGTTAAACAATAAGATTCGTGAAGCCAAGACAAAGATCTACAAATTTTATGTTTTGAGTTTTTCAAGATTTTAGCTACAAAATAGCTCAAATGGGCAAAAATAGTTATTTCGAGTCACGTTGCGTGCAAGCACGGCGAGCGGCGCGCGGGCAAAAGTGCCCACGGCGAACGTTGCGCGTAAGCACGGCACGCGACATGCAAGTAGCAAAAATTCTGCGTGCGGCACTGTTCATCGTCCCGACATCACCAAAAGGTGTGAGGAACCCATGAACAAGAAAATGGCATAACTAACTCAAAATAAATCAAAATCAAGTGGTTCAAAAGCCAAAATTGGGTAGAATGAATTTTTCTACAATATGGAACCATTAGTTTTTGAAAATAACAAAGTTTAAGAGATCAAAACAAAAAAAAAAAGAAAAGTTACAAACTTAGATCCAAAAAAATGTAAGCTTTAAAACCGAAAACTTTAAGTTCTAAAGAGGCTTAGAATCATACAAGGAAGAGAATGAAACAAACAAAAATAACATTGTTGCCTAGGTTTTGGAGGAGGAGTAAATAGAGAAGAAGGAGTAAATAAAATAAATGGAGGAGAGAGAAGTTGGTTTTTATACAAAACCCTTCTCATCTCAACCCAACCCAAACCAACTCATGCCAAGTTGAACCAAAACAAAATAAACCAAGTACAAGATTAAACCAAGGCAAGGCTAAGAAAGATAAGTCAAAACATGGGTAATCTGACAAATGTCAGAAATCCGTATACGTACAATGAAAATACGTACAACGAAAAAAATAGGAGTGACAGGTATGCCGTCGGTATACACTGGTATACTGGCGGTATGCCGGTCAAGAAAAAAATCTATAAGTTAAAAAAAATTTAAAGCGTTCCGAAAATCAAGAAAATACAAAACACAACACAAAAATACGTATTCGTATGTAAATACCGATACAGTGAGACGAGTCTCACACTAAAGTACTGGAATAATAGTTTAAGTGATTTTGCTAATCAACCTTAAGAAATCTTTAGTCTATCAAGTGTTAATTAACTTGGATTAGTTTTAGGGGCTGGTTTCTAGCTAGCGGAGGTCCACAGGAGGACGATTAAGTACCGTATCGCTTAGGACTATTTATGTCCGGTTGACAGAATGACCCTTTCGGATTATACCCAAAATAACCTCAAGTTTTAAAACTTTAGATTTAAAAAAATTTACAATTTTACTAACTATTTTCTTGTGAATAAATTGGTTTTAATAAGTCAAAAGAATTATAGCGTCACAGAATATAAGCAAAGACAAAGTTTGCCTAAATATTGTGACAGCACAATATTGTGATTTCTTTCGGACTAAAAATTCTAATATTGTGATAATATAGTCATTTAAGGTTCAAACATGTAAACCGGTCAAGGAAAGAATATCATCCATTATCACCATATTCTACGTACAGAAACCAAGAATGATGGCTCACAGACTTTCATATATTTTGTGAAACCCATATTTTGTGATTAATTATTATTAGTGATTTAGTATTATTATTAGTAAATCTATTATTATTATTATTATTATATTTTCTGAGTGTTAAAATGATTTCGAAAAAAATAATAACAAGGATCTTTGGATTCAGACCCAGACCCGAGTCCGAACCCAGACCCAGGCCTGAGCCGAACCCTTTCTTTTTCCTATTAAATCTAACTTGGTTTAATAGTTGTTTAATTATTAAAAAAAATAATAAATATTATAGCTGGTCCCGTAGGACCAGCACCCCACTCACACACTCACGTATGACTTCCTCTCCCCATCCCTATTCTTACTCACCCTCTTTGCTCCTATCCACACAAATCCTCACCACCACTCCTTAATAACTCCTTTCCCCACTCTCTGTTCACTCACGAGACCAACTTCCCACTCCTTCTCTCATTCTTCACGGAGAAAAAAACTCACGCACTCACTCTCAGAGAACTCTCCTCTCTTCACACCCCCAAACTTCCTACCTCTCCCTTCTCCCCCACTCTCCCCGAGCTCCAAACCCCGTGCCAGCCCGAATCCGACGACTCCTCGACCGACCGCACCCCGCGGATCCGCCCCCAGCGCGCCCCTCTCCACTCGTTGCGACCGCTGTTCCGCCGGCGCCCTCGGCCAACCGTCGACCCGCCCCTTGCGCGGCCGCCCCCGACTCCCCGACAGCGCCGTCCCCCTCTGGCCGCTGTCACTCCGGCCGACCGCCTCTGGCCCGCGCCCCCGTGCGGCCTCCTCCCCGCCGAGAACCCCTTCGGCACCGACCTAGCCGCTGTCCCGCCGACAGCCCCCTGTCGCGGCGAACCCCGCGCCCGTCCCTCTCGCGCGCCCAAGTCCGACGACCCCCTGTGGCCGCTGCCCACTTGGCCGAGCTTTTCCCGCTGTTCCAGCACCCCCTGTCGTGCCCTAGCTTCTGCGTTTTTCAGCGTTCTTCGACGACACTGCTGTTCCAGCGCTGTTTCGGGAATACTTTCGCTGTCGGAGCTCATTTCTTTCTTATTTTTACATCTGAGAGCTCTAGCCGAGCAACCCGAGGTATAACCCCTGTCCCGCTCATTTTTGTTTTAGTCGATGATGAGAAATGGTCCCCGATTCCCTTTGGGAATTCGGTTTTAGCGACGTCGTAATTTTTCGGGACTTTCGGAAAGGTCCTGTGAATTATTTTGGATTCCCGGAATATTTCGAGAACTGATTTTTGGTATGTTTTAGCTTTCCAAATTTTTTCGGTAGCGTTCTGTGATTTGTGGAATTGGAATCGGACTCCGAAATTATTTCGGGTCATCCCGATTATTCTGTGGATTGGTTGTGGATTTCATATATATAAATTCGATTTTTTTCCCTGGTTTGGGATTTGCAGGAAATTATCGGCGCCAATTCCCAGTTTTGGGTTGACCAAAAACAGAGAAGATGCTGCCAGATTTTTCCGTAAATCCTGGATTATTTTTAAAATGGATTTAAAATGAATTTCGGAATTTTATTTGATATTTGGATTTGGGTGACGACCGTATCGGTCAATGGACCCGGCTAAGTGCAAACAAAACCGGTCCCGCCCGGACGTTGAGGCAATTAGCCAAGATGAGGATTGGACCATATCTGAGACTCTATTTACATTTATTTTTATTAATTTTTGTTTAAATTTTATTTAATATTTCTGTTTAAGACTAACGGCGGTTTTGTCTTATTTCAATTTATGTAAATAAATTGGAATGGGCATAAGCCCAGCTGGCTGTGGTCTGTAACTGTAATTGGTAGATTATATTTTTGTTATTTCTGGTTTTGCGAGTTTTTCTATTAAACGATTAAATTGAATAAAAGTATTTTTGTATAAAAATAATTAAGATTTTCTCACCTAAAATTGACAAGTTTTTATTTAATTAAAATCATGTATTTCTCACTAAATAAGAAAAATTAGCTTTATATTTATATACTATGAAAATACCAAGTTTTAATAATTAATCTGGCATCGACGAGTTTTCCGAATTCAAAAGTTAAAACGATCTTTTCCTCGTATTAAATCAACGCATTAATAATCACGTTTTGCTTGTGTTAGCTAATTAAAAGATTTAAAATTGACTAGGGAACAGTTTAGAGATTGCAACTAGCTTAGTTAGTATTGACGATTCTTGGTTTCTGAGACAGCTTATCGAATGTAGGATTTCGAGGAAGAGTCCGAACTTCCATCCCGACGTATCAACCTTTCTAGTCCAGTCAAACCTGAGGCAAGTACATTTCGTGTTAGTTTACAATTATTTAGTAATCGTTTTATTGCAAGTTTAAACCACGATGCAACACGAGCACTGACTGTAACTACTGTAACTATTGGGGACTGGGGAAATAGTGTAATGAGTATGACCATACTGTAACTTTACTGTAACAAATCTTATATCCTTTACTGTAACAAGCCCAAGCCGGTCATATTTCATTGCCTATTCACATCACAGAACTGTAACTATTTTAAAACTGTAACTGCTTAATTGTTGATTTCAAAACTGTTTAAAAGTGCATGATTCTATTATTATTTCAATTGTCAAATTAGCATAAATTGTACTTTGCTCCCTCCTGACTGGAGACCCAACATTTTAGGTATCACTGATGAGGCTTTGTTCCGCCTACGACCCTGTGTTGTACCCAGTTGTGCTGCCAGAGTCCCTACAGGAGGACGTTGGGACTGAGACCGATGATCCGGCCGATAGATAGATTTTCTTTCTGCATTGTTGTTTTATTTTAAATTCTGTATTTCATTTCAGAACAATCTCCTTTTATATTTAAATTTCAAAGTTTAATAAAGTTTATTTCCGAAGTTGAGTTGTGACAAATATAGTGTTGTTGTATGGTTACCTGCTACTGAACAGCTTACTGTCGCCGTCTCAACAACGGTGCAGGCTGGGCATGATCCGGTTTGATCCAATTAGTTGGGATCGGGTCGTGACATATTTGTCCAAGTAAACTTAGTAATCAAAATGAATATAATGTATGAATTGTAAATGTAAGAAAGTTACATTTCCACATGTTCGAAGAAATTTTGTACTTCTAGCCTTGATTTTGTCTTAGTAATTATATTGAGATAGTTCCATTATTTTTCTAAACATCCATCATCCAAGAATTTGGAAAAAAAGATTTACAAATATCAAGTTAAGAAAAATAGAGGGAGGGACTTTTGTATTACTTACCATCATCCTTAGCAGGTTTGAGCATTTTCTAATAAGTCATAATCTCTAATGCTTTTGAATTGAAGAGATAACATTAAAAAGATCATGTTAAAAATAAGTGAGTACAAAAATAAATTTATATTATCGTCACCAATAACAAGATGCCCCTTTCCTAAAATTTAAAATATTTATAATGATCATGTCTTCAAGAAAATAGAAGTCACTTTGTATATTAATAAGAAATGTAACGATGCACAAACTTTTGCAACAATAATTTTTTTCACAGTTTTAACCATGCATCATTTATATAAAAAAATCAACAACAACATATATTTATATATTTGACAAAACGTTAATGATGTATTGTGTTAGACTAGTGGACTAAAAAAGGAAGGCTTTCCTATTTGTATGAAGTGTTCTACTTAACAGTACAAGTCCAACTAAATATCCACCAAGGGTTATGTTAAGATATAAAAAAATTAATGGATTTAATAAATTTCTTTTATCAATCCGATTTCATATAAATAGATATTGAGTTTAATGCACGATTATTCTTCTACCGTTTCTCTATTTGATAATCAATTGAATGATTGGTATTCTAATATGAAGAGGGTTCATGGTTATTAAATTTAAACCATTAAATTCTCAACCAGGTGGGGAATTAAAAGCAACCAATTGGTAAATATTTATCACATTTAAAGAATCCAAAACATTCAAGAGGTAGCCATTTGCTAATGCCACAACATTAAAGAAGCATTGATGTGCTTAAGAGCAATAAATACTCATAAATGATGACAGTGATTCACAATTGATTCAGGTTTTGCAAGAGCACACAAAGCCGATAGAAATGAATATCGTTTATGTACTAAAACATAATAATTTATATTGAAGTTTATAAGAAGAATGTTACCATACTATATTACTTATAAATTAAAAAATTGTATAATGTTAATTAGAAACTATAAAAAAAAAATTGATAACAAGAAACTACAATATAGGATGTCGGTAGCTTATTCACCACAAGACATGAAAGAGATTTTTTTTGTAAAATTTAACATTGTAACGAAACTAACATATTGCTCCATCAAACTAACATATTGCTCCATCAAACTAACATAGTTCTCTATTAGTAAGACTAGCAATCTCAACTATAAGATGAGTATGGTTAAAATAAAAATGTTTGAATATAAAATTATAATACTATCATTGCAAAATTTACAAGCATAACCTATAATAATAGGCAGATTTCATAATAAATTATGAAACCTTTTTCTTCTTAGTAATCATAATACTATCATTGCAAATGTTACATAGAACATTAAATGGCTGGATGATAAAATAGTTTTGTATATACCATTGAGAAGTCAACATAGTAAATTTATTTGCTCTAATATTCTCAATGTCAACGTTGCACTTAGCAACTTATAGTAGGAATGTATATATTCTAATAGCAATATTATTGTGTTATGTATCATGTTCGTATCTGTTGTTCCATAGCATTCTTTCTTTTCTAGCATTTTGTCTTTTGACATAATAAGCATATGGATGACAAAAATGCCGATTAATTAACTAATTAAAGCTCATAATTAATCTCATATGTATTTGTCAAGAAGGTTGAGCATATTACCAATATTTCTACGGGAACAAAGTTAACCTTATGTGCCTTTGTATTGAGTCAATAACTAAAGGAGGAAAAGTCGTAAGGCCACACCCAAAGAGGTGAAGACTATTATGTGATTATCATTATATTTGTTTGCAGAAGAAAAAAAACAATGGAAGACTAAATCAAAATAAATCAATATGAAAGGATATAGAAACAATAGTATATAAAGTCTACCATGCATTAGGTAAAAAATTAAAAGAAAATAAATCTAGCATACAGATCCTAGGGTATAATAATACACTTCCACTCCATCCATGTGGACAAATTTAGTTTAGTTTCTTTAGCATAATTAGCTAGAAAAATATTGGTTAACACATTTAATTAATCCATAAAAGAAAATTATGAGCCCTCACAATATCATCATTCATTAAAACGGTGAGCACCTTATTAATCAATGGCATCATTCAATACAATTGAAATTCAATGGCATCATTCAAGTTCCACAGTAGAGAAACAATCTCTTACCGACTATTCGAATATTACCAATTTTTAAGTAAGAAACTATAAACCAATTCGATGCTAGATTGCTAGTATGTTTCTGGATGTATGTTTGAACAAATACTTAGATATGAACAAATACCAATCTAATGTCGATGAGTCATAATGAGGCTTATAAGCAAATGCAATAGTAAGAAAATTCAAAAATTGTATGGATAAGCCAGTATAATATATATATCATATTGCAAGAATTCTATAAGAATGAGTCCAATATTATTTTTGATATTGTGCTAACTACCCCAAGAGAAAGCAGAAAATTATTTTTCATACACAAACGACTCTTATCAATAGGAAATATATTGGAAAACATGTTGAAAATACTAAAGTACTTCCAAACTAGAAATACGCTCTAGTCCATATTGTACACATACTTTCTAAATATTAATAATCAAATTAAATACAATATTGCATATGAATATCTTTAACTAAACTCCAGTGAATTAATTATATAATGACGATCTAACTCTTATATTGTTAGACAAATATTATTTTTTTGAAAGCTGCAAACAAAATAAAAAAATAATGGTTGTCGGCCTCCGGGAAAATCGCGCACGAAGCACTGCCCTAATAGTTAATTCGGGTCCATGTGCAGACTTTTCCGAATACTCCTACTGGTAAAACCCCTGCTCTACCAGTGTTCCGTCGTCGCACACAACTCGGAGATATTGACCCTGACTTAGCTCTGCCTAGAGCGAGAATATGAGGAACATGACGAACTTTGGCAAGAGAAGAATTTGAGAGAGATTCCGTAGAGATTTTTTCTGTGTCCAAAGAGAAGAAGAAATGCTAATTATATAGGCATAAAACTTTGTAACCCTGGACTTTAAGGACGTAATTGATGCTGGATGAAGGCGCATAAAAAAACATGTTGAAACGTTTGGATTAAAGTAGGAAATCAATAGGTGTAATGCTTGGATTAATGTGGAAAATCAATAGATGTAACGTTTGGACTAATGTAAAAAATCGATAGGTGTTTACTGTCCAACGTTTAAATACTTATGATTCACAAACGATCAAAAATTTAATAGGAGGAAAAAGATTTTTAGGGTCTCAACCCGAAGCCGAAAAGGAAATCGGATCGACATTCGGCATCCGTAGACGTGGGCACGTACCCACACCCGTTACGCATGCCGAACCCAACCGAACCAAATTGTCACTCCCCGTTCCCGAAATATGTATTTTAATACGTATACTGCTTGAATGTATTTATTTAATATTTATCATACATTTGTTCTGTATTTAATTCCTTTAATTTTTTCGCTAATTATTTTCTGTATTTTATTTTCTGCTCTTGGGTTCGGCTTGGTTCGGTTTATTTCTGAATTTTGATGGTTCATCATGAACCGAACCCAACTCTCCACCTACCACATCTTCATTTAAAGCCCTAACCCCTTTCTCTCTCTTCATTCTTCTTCTTTCTCATTTACTCTTCTTCTTCCTCATAACTCTCTCCACCTACCAAACCCATAGGCAAGTACATCTTGCTTCCACATGAGAACCCATTTTTATGGTTTATTTATCTTTCTCTCGTGATTCTAAGATAGTTTAGAACTTGGCACTTTGCATTTTGAAGTCTCATTTTAGTAGATCTAGAAATTACTATTTTTCGAATTTTATTGGTTTTGATTATCAAACCTCCTTATTGCCAAGTTTTGTTCGTTCCAGATTGTTGAGATTGTGTTATACGTCATTTTGACCCGTAGAAATCCTATTTTTGGCTGGGAATGAAGGTTCCATGGAATTTGGAGTTCGGGAAGAGCTT
The DNA here is from genome assembly GCA_029216955.1 of Iris pallida. Classification (NCBI taxonomy): domain Eukaryota; kingdom Viridiplantae; phylum Streptophyta; class Magnoliopsida; order Asparagales; family Iridaceae; genus Iris; species Iris pallida. The sequence goes on from JANAVB010003200.1 coordinate 10,390,931, forward strand.
TACGCCCACGTTTTTACGTGCTCGCTGTCACGCCCCAGTCCCAAAATATGTAGGACTAGGAACGTAGACATGTCAGCTGTATAAATACGAAGTACACTCCAATATATAGAAACCTCGTATGAATACATAAGCTGTAAAATGCAGTAGAACCATAACTAATCTCATCCATACAAAATAAATGAATAAAAGATATCATATAATGATAATGAATTGTCTTGATACAATATGTTGGGCAGAAACAAATCCACTACCAACAAGTAAAGGAAAAAAATATATAAGAAAAGAAATGATTTTGGCGAGCGAAGCAAAGACGATCCAAGCACAATCATCCGCGAAAAAATATAGATGGTCACGGCTAAAGCTAGAGCACTTGCGAAAGACAAGAGCACACAACTGGAGAGATAACCAGGTCCTCAGAGGGACGTAACAAGACACATAATATCATACCATATAAACTGAATAAATATGCTCAAATAAATAAGTCAACTGAATTATAACATGGTCCAATACGCACCTATTTAACTAGCTTACCATCCCCCCAACCAAACAAGGACATGAGATGGTAAACTAATTCACGGTGACGTATCTTTCCATGCTATAAATCCAATATGGTATCCGGACCCCAACAAGGTTCAATACCTTCTCATCGAAGTAGTAAGTCACACCTACAACCAAACAAGGACAATATGTGACGAACTAATCCGCGATAAGTTATTGTTCCAAGCTACGGTCAGACACAAGTACCCAAACCAAAAGTACTCATACCTAACGGATAAAGGTAGCTTAACCGTTCTAAGTGAAATGTAGTTAAGAAGAATCATTCCTGCGCATGGGCCCTGGCTAAATAAGATCGGCGTAGTCCCCCCTTGGGGCACCAGAGGCCCAATCAATAAGACCATAACGTTCTGCAGAACGTCAGTGGCCGTCAGTAATCATGGGTCATCAACCCCGTATCTCCAGCGGAGCTTCCGGGTCACAAGGAAAAGTGCATCGAAGCCCATACGCTAAGGAATTGTCCTCTCCGCCCAATGCCTACTATGTTGTATCCACAACAGAAAACCTTTATAACCACTAAGTCAAACTAAGCATGCAACTTCTATTAGCGGTTATTCCTATCGCACGACTTGTACATACTGGTGGACAGCCAATCACGTACGTCCGTATTTTACATGCGACACAACTTCGTGGAACAACGTGTCAAGGCCATGAATGCAACACACAAAGGTGGTCCCTTAAATCTAGGTTTAATGTGTAAGAAAAATAAAAAATAGCAGGAAATATAATTGAACAGTAAGTTCTAACAGGTTATGCCATGTATCACAGTTTATTTTGCATAAAGAAAATAATAAATAATGCAAAAAATATGAGCTAAAATAAATAATGAGCAAATGGCAAGGTGTCTTGCCTGGTAGTACGCCTGGTGTGCTACAACGATCAATGTGGCACGAACTGCAACTTCGTATAACAACTACACAAGGAGACCTCTGATGGTGGCACGGACAGTTCCATTGGGTCCAGAAGGGTCAATTTAGTTAGGGTCGACATAAAGTATTACGAATTTGACGAGGGAATAGGAATAACGGGATTGGTTACGGACGGAAGGATAGTCGAAGTAAAATATATATACAATTTAGAAAACTATTTATAATAATCGAAAACTAGTTTGAGTCTAAATATTTATTTAGAAAAAAAATACTTAAAGTCAATAAGAAATCATTTTTGGCTAAAAAAACTCTAAGTTCATTGAAAATAGAATTGGTAGAAAACTATTTTTTTTTTACTTGAAGATAGTTAAATACTTATTCGAAAATACTTAGTAATTATTCTGTAATTTGGAAACTAGGTTTTTCTTATTCAGAGCATTTATATAAATACATAAAATCTCAAAACAAACAAAATCAACAAAAAACAAATTTTGCCAAAATAATTTGTAGGTCAAAATTTACCTATGAGATACTATAACCTAATTTAATAATATATTTCTTACAAATATTTAAACATATAGATATATATTTTTTATTCCAAAACTAAGAATAATTAAAATAATAATTAGAGATAGATATGTACCTACTGTAATCAGCAAAATATTTAACAATGAAATAAAAGTAATAAATATAACAGCAATAGAAAATAAACTTAATAATAATAATAATAATAATAATAATAATAATAATAATAATAATAATAATAATAATAATAATAACTACAGTAATAACTCTATCCAAGTAATAATAATAATAATAATAATAATAATAATAATAATAATAATAATAATAATAATAATAATAACTACAGTCAATAAAATCGTCCAAGTCCAACTCGTGCTTCCTCATGAAGCATGAACCTAACAAATGAAAAAACAAGAATAGATGAAGAAAGAGACGGAGAGGGATCCAGAGAGAGGAAAGCTGGAGAGAGAGGGAGCTGCGGGAGGGAGTCGAGAGGGAGGAGTTGACCGGGCGCGGCCGGTGGGATAGCGCCGGAAGTGGCAGCGGAGGATCGGAGGACGAGAGAGGGCGGTTCGGCCGAGAGGAGTGGAGTCGCCGGACGCGGGGGTGCACTGCGCGGTGGTCGACGGTATGGGGGCGCACGCGCCTCCGGCGTGCTGGCGACAGCGGGATCGGGTGGCCCGCTCGCGGTGAGGTGGCCGGAGCGCAGCTCGGGATAGCCTTGGTGGAGGCGTGGTCGGGCTGCGGGATCTGGCGGAGAGACGGCGGACGGGCGCGACAAAGCGCGGCGGCCAGGACGGAGGTGAGGGGTGTGTGTGTGTGTTTTTATTGATTTGGGTTTTCTTGGAAAATTTTGGGGGTCTTTGGTGGTGGCTCCGGCGAGGCCGTGAGGGCGGTGGTGGTTTGTATTGGTGCGGTCGGCCGGTCTGGCCAGGCTGTGGTGGTGATGGCAGCGGGTTTTCGGCCAGTGGCCGTGGTGGCAGGGATGAGGGTGGTGGTGAGGATCGATTGGTGGCCGAGTAGGCAGACGCTAGCGGGAATGGGGTTCTGTGGAGGTCCGGGGTGGTCGAGAGGAGGGGTGGCCATGGTTACGGTGGTAACGGGCATTTGCAGGGGATCGGTGGCGGGTCGGATTCCGGGGAGATGTTGCGGCCAAGCAATCCTGGTGATGGTCACGGATTTGACATGGAGGTGTAGCTTGGCCGAGAAGGATGTGTGCGGTGTAGTCGATGGAAGATTCTGGGTTGGCCGGGGAAGAGACACGGATTAGAACTTTGGTGTCGGGGTTGTGTCCGACACCAAGAAGATGAAATTGTATATGTAAATTATGGAATAAGAATTTGGATGGACACAGACACGATGCACGACATTGATGTGGTGGTGGAGAATTTATGGATGTGAGGAATTTATGGAGGAGTACCTGCCTATTTATAGGATGTGAAAATTCTCATTTGGATAGCATTAGGAATATTTTAAACCAAAAATAGATAATTCGCAACTTAATTTAAAATCAATCAAATTCAAATCCAAATACAATTCCAATTTAAATCTAATTAAATTCTTTTAGTTTAAAATCAAATATGATAAATCAATTTTTCAAACATAGATATTATTTAACTATTTAGATAAATCCATAAAATTAAATCAAAATTTAAATTGCCACAAAAAATCAAAATATATTTTCCAAAAATACTAATAATAATAATTTCAAAAATTATATTATTATTTAAAAATAAATTAATAAAATATTATAAAATATATATGTGCAAGCACGAGTAATATTTATGCTTTTCTAGTATACAATAAGAATATTATTTATTATTAATAACTGCATAAATGAAGGCTTTTAGTAAATAAAATAACAACTTGGTAATGATAGCAAAAATAATTATTATATACACTATTTTGAAACTTTAAAATACAAAAATATTTTCCTAAAAAATATGTATGCTTGCACATATTCCCACTCGTCGAGCCATTACGAAAAACGACCGTGCGCGACGTACAATACGACTACGCGACGTACAATACAAAATTTTAAATCAGTACCAAATTTTTTTAAAAAAATAGTAGAAATTTAGGGGTTTTACACTCGCGTAATATCAAGCTCTACGCCCACGATCATTCGTGTCAGCGTGAATCTGTTTTACGCAAGTCGACTTAGCTTGGCGTATTACTCCTTACGCGTATTCATTCGTGCGTAAACCTGACTCTTTACGCGTGCAACCTTTACGCGTGGCTCGACCCTTTACGCGTACAATGTTTCGCGCTTAATACTATTCTTTACTCATACAAGATTCATGCGTAAACTTTGACTCTTTACGCAAACAATGTTTTACGCGTAATGTTACTCTTTACGCGTATGAGTTTTTACGCGTAACTCTATTTTTATGCGTACTATTCTGGCTTGGCATAAGACGAGTTTTTACGCGCAACTTTATTCCTTATTGAGCGTATCCCTTTTGCGCGTACTCCTTTACGCGTAAAGATATCTTTTACGCATACATGTTTTACGCGTAACGTTACTTTTTACGCGTACAATGTTTTATGTGCGTACAATGTTTCATGCGTAACATTATTCTTTACGCAAACTTCCCCCTTACGTAAACTTCTTTACGCATAATTTATTGAGCGTACTCATTTTTACGTACATGGCATTTCCCTATTATATCCTTACGCCTTTTGACATGAACCCTATATAATCATGATATGTTAATATTGTTAATACAGATTGTTATGTAAAATGTGCCTTGTGTCTCGATTGATTCATGGATACCCAGAATGACTAAACTTAAGCCTGAGAGTTATAAACTCGACCATACTAAATACTAGTTTGACTTTCATGCCTTGGCACGAATTGACATTAATTTTTACCTTGACTAAATGATTGATCATGCATTCCTAGTTGGAACTAAAGAGACTGGCTAGTCGTCTTACTGAAACTGAATGAGACACGTTCATATTAACTATGAACCATTACAATCGACTAGCCGATTCTGAACATTGGCATATGGACACGTGCAGGCTTCAACTGATTTTTTTACAAAGCGGCATGTGTAATTTACAGTCAAGGCATGATTATTCTGTGGTAATGTTTGATTGTTGCATTACGCTATGTAAGACCTACAACCTAACCGTATGGGCATCGCAGTAGAGTTGTGCATATCATACTTTGTATGAAAGTACTCATTCTGAATGACCATGATCCACAGCATAGGATTTCAATTAACATAGGGACTACTAAGTTAAATAAAATAACGATTGCATGGAGAGAATAGATTTTCGAGTTCTTACATGGCAGCCATCCTTGGGTCAATTAGTGCCCCGACATGCCGGATAGTTCCCACATATACTGCAAATCTGCCACACGGGCAGGGAGCGGTATCTGCTTATATTTATTTACTATATACTGATGACGGGCGTCCCGCTGGGACTCGTCTAATTCATGACTGACGTAATTGATTATTGGGTAGACTAGCTTTGCTTGTGTATAGTAAGAAATGAGGAATCCTTATTGTATATTTCTAGGATAACTTAGAATTCACAGTTAGCAAGCCGTAGTAGTTGTATTGTCATTTAAATCGATTTGTCTGTGTACTGTACTTACTTCGTTAACTAACTGAGATGATCAGAATGTCAGGACATGACGGGTCAACTTCTATCCTAGTTTGGTTGGAAAGTTGGTTTGAAGTATCGTGATGTTGTATGAACCACAGTAGCAAGCGGAGACTTATTATTATATTCTTAACTATTACCACTGGTTTTAGTTCTTATGCCGTACTTTCTTGTGGTACTTGCTATTAGAGGTCTAACCTCTCTGGTTTTGCATGGCCAGATTTAGAGCCAGTTCCGGAGGACTCAGCTTACTTCTACCTCCAAGATGGTCAATACTAGAGGGATGATCGCAGGAGGACACGAGTGGGTTCCTTGCTTCCCTGCTCATTTTGCCACTTACTTTATATTTTGCCGCTTGGCACCGACATGTTAGTCGTATTGTCTTGTACTTACTTTTACATAATTTTAACTAAGTCAGACTGCAGCTGATAACGATTGCATATACCTTGTTATACCATCTGGCTATATTTTGTACAGCCAGATCTCAAGAACATTTTGACTAAGCGTTTGGGATGCCTTACTGCTTTATCATACATGTTCTCTATTATTGCTTCTTGTTTGAATGATTGAGACAATAGATATTGAGTAACCCTAGCGAGACTTTCATATAGTATGTACCCCTTCGTCTTTTAGACAGCATTGATCGTATTATACGGTATTCATCTACCCGTAATACGTAGCTGGCTGAGTCACTCCCCCGCTCTCTGGTATTCTGGTTCTGGGCGTGACAAGGTTTCAGTGGTGGCCCATGCAGGTCTGATTTCAGACTTGTGGGATGTTTTAATTTATAGGATGTCTCAATTACACATGTTTCTCCTTGATCTCATGATTCGTTACTCTCGACTCGAGCTTGTCATTCTGGTATCCTTTGACTTTATTGATCTTTCCTGTCCGATTGTTTGATTGTTCTCTTGTCCCTTTTTTTAGGGGCACCTCGTCTGCATCTGTCAGAGCTGGACAGCAATAACAAGGACAATAAGGGCAGCATGAACAACATGACCATGTTGGTCAGCAACGAAGGCCAGTGCTACCTCGAGAGACCATCCAAGAAGAGGTGATAGTGGAACCAGCAACTGGACCGCAGTATCCGGAGGTTCCAACACCACCAACAGTTCCACTTACCCCCGTGGAAGTCGACACACCAGCCCTTCTGGAGAACATGAGAGGGATGATGGCTACTCAGCAACATCAGATGTTGGCCCAGCAATGCATGCACACTCAGCTGCAAGAGCAGAATGTGTTGCTCAACCAAGTATTACAAACAGATTTGGAAAGAGAAGTGAGGACTGATTCAGGGGCGTTAACCAGATTTTGCAAGTACAACCCCCGTCGTTTCGAGGGCACGGAAGATGCCATTGCAGCAGATGCATGGCTTAAGGACATCGAGGCCATTTTGACAGCGGCTAAGGTACTGGTAGAAGAACGTGTGGATCAAGTGAAGTTGTTACTTCAGGACCTCACACGTGATTGGTGGAAATCAGAAGAAGTGGGCATCAAACGTCCTATAGCTTGGGATGATTTTATTGCGAGTTGTGTAGCCTCCCTTCCTGAAAAATTTTTGAAATATTTTTTTATTATTTATTTGATTTAAATGGTGGTTTTTTTAGATTTTTATAAATGGTTATTTAGTTAATTATTACGATGGATGACTTTAGCCATGATAGACTTTTGAAGTACAAGACGGCTAGGAATCATGGCACGGATAGTACAGTAGCGTGCGTTGACTAGTGTTTAGCCATGGTAGGGGAATGCAAAGCTATAGGAGTGTCCTAACTAGGAAAATCAGGCCAAGTTGCGACCTAACCTCTAAAGACGTTTTTAATTATTTATTATTATTATTATTATTATTATTATTATTATTATTTATATTACTGACTGTTAGAAGACTAGGTTTTTCACTAACCCGAACCCAACCCAAACCCGTGTAGGCGTAGTGAGACCAAAGGCGTCAATGTAGACGTATGTCGTATCACTATTCCAATTTAGTGACCGGGTAGCCGATTTCGCAAAGGTGGTTGTACATATATTATAAGTCCTTAATACTAAATATTGTTTATTGATAATATAGTAAATAATTTCCTTAACAAATATGTTGGATTTTGGGATTTTTCTAGATTTGTGTATATATATAGAAGTATATTCATAATATGAATTAGGCTTTTATAATATGTTACAATATAATTTAGGTTATATAATTTTAGTATATAAAATTAGGAGTTATATATGGCCATTATTGATCAAATCTAGAATATTGAATTGCTTATATTCGGATTTATGGTGTATATGCATATATCATTATATATAGATATAGGTATATGTGTTATATATATATAGAGATAAATTTATAATAGATAATTATATGTGGATATATAATATATATATAATATATATATATATATATTATATATTTTATATATATATATATAATATATATATATAT
>JANAVB010003200.1:10405605-10567896 GCA_029216955.1 Iris pallida
TTCATTATCTCGTTGCTGTTCTTTTCCTTACATTCGTGATTGCTTTATTCCATGTCGAGTACACTCATCCTGTTATAGTTTTACTTTACATGTTTCTAGTTGCCTGCACATTCTTGTTCCTTTGGTTATGATATTTCTATCTGTTACACTGTGTCAGTTTCATATATATTCCTTGATAGAGTCATCTAGTCCTACACCACGATTTCCTCGACTTGATTATAACTTGACTTGACTTGACATGACTTAAGTAGGACTTGACTTTGACATTCTATAGATTGTGAGTACTTACCTTGACTACGGTCTATAGGATTTTATACTAGGATTGGCTACCGTCTTGGTTGTGAGTACTTGTCTTGGCTGCGATTGAGACAATATAGATTGTGAGTACTTGCCTTGACTGCAGTCTATAGCTTTGACCTATTAGCCATTTCTAGTATGGCATGCCAATGTCTTAGGATCCTTGTGTTTAGATCTTGTGTCTTAGTTCACTTGGCCTCGTTGGATATCCTTGATTGTTCCTTACTTCTTTGTATATTTGTACTGTTACATGCTGGCTTGTATATTATGTATCTTGCTAGTCCTCTGAGGACCTGATGATCTCTTCAGGTTTAGCGACTGCATGGAGTTAGTTAGCAGAGCGGGATGGTAGAGGATTGCGATGCATGATACAGGTATTTGCTTGTGATATTTCTTTATTATCCTCTCGTGCTTTATATTCCGTACCATGATATATTCTGCTTATATTATAGACTCATATCATTCTTGGAGTCTAATCGGACAATATACTAGTGGGCTGCAGACCATGACCCATAATTGTTCATTCTTGTTTATATGATTCATGTGGATTAAGATATAGTTTAGAATAGACATGATACCCTATTCTGACAGCTTATACGTACTCGAGTCGGGCTGGAGTCCGCTCGATACGTAGCTGGCTTGCTCACGAGCTCGCGTCTGAAAACCGGGTGCGGGTCGTGACAAGTTGTGGCACAGTTTGAGCTATAACAGAAGTTTATCAACCTCAAGCAGGCTGGCAAGACAGTGGATGCTTATGCAGCAGGGTTTTGCAGACTGAGTAGGTTTGCCCCAGAGATGGTAACAACAGAGAGCCAGAAGGCTATAAGATTTCAGCAATGGTTTCATCTTGAACTATTGTAATTGATAGAGGGACATAACTACCAGACTTTCGATGAGGTGTTGACGGCAACCCGAAGGCATGAGATCACCATCCAGAGGATCACAGCAAGGACTGGAGGTCAGAAGAGATCTCACAATCAGATTGAAGTAGGAGGGGGAGTAGCATCCCGAATAACAACTCCATCTCATGGCGTTCGTATTTACGATGTGGCGATGCGAGGGCCAGCACTACCAGTCAGACAGCAGTAGCAGCAGAGTAAGAACCAGCAACCCCCAACGGGCTGCACTTATTGTGAGAAGGCAGGGCACACTAGAGGTGTGTGTCGGATATTTAACGGACAGTGTTTGGTATGTGGAAGTCCAGATCATCGGGTTTCCATCTGTCCCATGAGCACGAGGTCAGGAGGCCCAGTGCAATAGTATCCGGCTCTGCCAGCACCAGAGGTAGGCCAGTATCAAGGACCAGCGGTAGTAGTAAGACTGTTAGCATAATGCCCGTTCATGACACAGGCTCAGATGTTTCGGCAGCAGGGACCGCTGATGCAGCAGCAACAACAAAGACCACCCCAGCATCACTAGGGCAGGGGCCAGCAGCAATACCAGACTATACCACAGCATGGGAACCAACAAGGAGGGCGGGGGCAGGCATTCAATCTGTCCTTGGAAGAGGCATTGGCATCGGAAGATGTTGTGGCAGGTAACATTCTCGTTGCCTCATATCCTGCAGTAGCATTTTTTGATTCGGGAGCATCACACTCATTTATATCGCCTAGTGATATAGGAATTCTAGCGAGTCTACGAGTTCAATCCGACTTGGCAGACATGATCAAGACAGCTCAGGCACGAGACCCAAGAATTCAGAAGCTTAGGACAGAATGTGAGTCAGGACTCAGGAAAGAGATGAAAATTCACGAAGATGGTACACTTAGATTTGGATCACGTCTATGTGTGCCTAGTGGAGATATCCGACAGAAAGTTATGACAGAAGCCCACAGTTCTCAGTATTCTATACATCCCGAAGGGACCAAAATGTACAAAGATATCAAGCAACACTTCTGATAGAAGGAAATCAAGAGAGAGATAGCTAGATTCGTTTCTCGTTGCTTGATATGTCAGCAAGTGAAGGCAGAACAACAAAGGCCAGCTAGATTATTACAACCGCTTCCTATCCCGAAATAGAAAAATGAGCACATCACAATGGACTTTGTGACCGGTTTACCGAGATCACCAAGTGGTAAGGATGCTATTTTGGTAATAGTGGATCGGCTTACGAAGGTGGCACATTTTCTTCCTTTTAGAGTAGGGCAACCTACAGAAAGGTTGGCAGAATTATATATGCAGCAGATAGTCAGGCAGCATGGGGTCCCTGTCAGTATAGTATCATATAGGGATACCCATTTTATGTCACATTTCTGGAAGAGTTTACATCATAGTCTGGGTACCAAGTTAAGATTAAGTACGGCTTACCACCCACAGATGGACGGGCAATCAGAAAGAACAATTCAGACTTTAGAAGTTATGTTACGAGCTTGTACCCTAGATTTTGGAGGATCTTGGGAGAGTCACCTGCACTTAGTCGAATTTTCGTACAACAACAGTTACCAAGCCAGTATCTAGATGGCGCCATTTGAAGCACTATAGGGCAAGAAGTGCAGGTCGCCACTTGCATGGGATGATATTGGGGAGAGAAAGATGTTAGGCCCAGAGATGATTGTTCAGACGGTTGAAGTGGTTAAGAGAATTAGAGAGCGACTTCGAGTTGCGCAAGATCGACACCGTCATTGGGAATACCAGCATCGTAGGTCGCTAAAATTTTCTGTTGGGGACCACGTGCTTTTGCGGATCTCACCTACTCGTGGGGTCATTAGGTTTGGCGTTCGCGGGAAGTTGAGTCCGCGATACGTGGGCCCATTTGCTATCCTTGATAGGGTAGGCGATGTTGCTTATCGTTTGTCCCTTCCACCTTTGTTACGAGAGGTGCATGATGTGTTTCATGTATCTCAGTTGCGTAGGTATGTATCGGATCCAAGCCATATCCTCAATTATTCTGAACTGGTTGTTGGTACCAACCTGTCTTACGAGGAACAGTCGGTATCCATTTTGGACCGAAGGGAGAAAATACTCAAGAACTGAACAATTAGCCTTATCCGTGTTGCTTGGTGTCATCACTCCTTAGGCGAGTCAACGTGGGAACGTGAGGATGATATCCGATCACGGTATCCGCACCTATTTGACTCACAAGGTATATCTTTTTCCGCGTACCTTGATTATCTTAATTCCTCATGCTTATCACCCTATGAGTAGAAATTGCTTGATGTCGTAGATTGATAAACATAGATATATTACTTGCTATTGGTATTGTAAAATTATTGCTTGATAGCTAAAATTGTTGTACTTAGATTAGTTTGGCCCTGATATTTCTATCCTGCTTGGATTTGAAATTCCGAGGACAAAATTTTTCTAAGGAGGGTAGAGATGTCACTCCCCGTTCCCGAAATACGTATTTTAATATGTGTACTGCTTGAATGTATTTATTTAATATTTATCATGTATTTGTTCTGTATTTAATTCCTTTAATTTTTTCGTTAATTATTTTTTGTATTTTATTTTCTGCTCTTAGGTTCGGCTTGGTTCGATTTGTTTCTGAATTTTGATGGTTCATCATGAACCAAACCCAACTCTCCACCTACCACATCTTCATTTAAAACCCCCAAGCCCTTTCTTTCTCTTCATTCTTCTTCTTTCTTATTTACTCTTCTTCTTCCTCATAACTCTCTCCACCTACCTAACCCATAGGCAAGTACATCTTGCTTCCACATGAGAACCCATTTTTATGGTTCATTTATTTTTTTCTCGTGATTCTAAGATAGTTTAGAACTTGGCACTTTGCATTTTGAAGTCTCATTTTAGTAGATCTAGAAATTACTATTTTTCGAATTTTATTGGTTTTGATCTATCAAACCTCTTTATTGCCAAGTTTTGTTCGTTCCAGATTGTTGAGATTGTGTTATACGCCATTTTGACCGGTGGAAATCCCATTTTTGGTTTGAAATGAAGGTTCCATGGAATTTGGAGTTCGGAAAGAGCTTTACGCCCATATTTTTACGTGCTCGCGTAATATCAAGCTCTACGCCCACGATCATTCGTATCAGCGTGAATCTGTTTTACGCAAGTCGACTTGGCTTGGCGTATTACTCCTTACGCGTATTCATTCGTGCGTAAACCTGACTCTTTACGCGTGGCTCGACCCTTTACGCATACAATGTTTCACGCGTAGCACTATTCTTTACGCATACAAGATTCATGCGTAAACTTTGACTCTTTACACATACAATGTTTTACGCGTAATGTTACTCTTTACGCGTAACTCTATTTTTACGCGTACTATTCTGGCTTGGCATAAGACGAGTTTTTACGCACAACTTTATTCTTTATTGAGCGTATCCCTTTTACGTGTACTCCTTTACGCGTAAAGATATCTTTTACGCGTACATGTTTTACGTGTAACGTTACTTTTTACGTGTACAATATTTTATGCGCGTACAATGTTTCATGCGTAACATTATTCTTTACGCAAACTTTCCTCATGCGTAAACTTCCTTACGCGTACTTTACTGTGCGTACTCCTTTTTACGTACATGGCATTTCCCTATTATACGCCTTTTGACATGAACCCGATATAATCATGATATGTTAATATTGTTAATACAGATTGTTATGTGGAATGTGCCTTGTGTCTCGATTGATTCATTGATACCCAGAATGACTGAACTTAAGCCTGAGAGTTATAAACTCGACCATACTAAATACTAGTTTGACTTTCATGCCTTGGCACGAATTCACATTGATTGTTACCTTGACTAAATGATTGATCATGCATTCCTAGTTGGAACTAAAGAGACTGGCTAGTCGTCTTACTGAAACTGAATGAGACACGTTCATATTAACTATGAACCATTACAATCGACTAGCCGATCCCGAACATTGGTATATGGACACGTGCAGGCTTCAACTAATTTTTCTACAAAAGCGACATGTGTACTTTACAGTCAAGGCATGATTATTTCGTGGTTAGGTTTGATTGTTGCATTACGCTATGTAAGACCTACAACCTATCCGCACGGGCATCGTTGTAGAGTTGTACATATCGTACTTTGTACGAAAGTACTCATTCTGAATGACCATGATCCACGGCATAGGATTTCAATTAACATAGGGACTACTAAGTTAAATAAAACAACGATTGCATGGAGAGAATGGATTTCCGAGTTCTTACATGGCAGCCATCCTTGGGGCAATTAGTGTCCCGACATGCCGGCTGGTTCCCAAAGATACTGCAAATCTGCCACACGGGCAGGGAGCAGTATCTGCTTATATCTATTTACTGTATACTGATGACGGACGTCCCGCTGGGTCTCGTCTAGTTCATGACTGGCACAATTGATTATTGGGTAGACTAGCCTTGCTTGTGCATAGTAAGAACTGAGGAATCCTTATTACATATTTCTAGAATAACTTGAAACTCACAGTTAGCAAGCCGTAGTAGTTGCATTGCCGTTTAAATTGATTTGTCTGTGTACTGTACTTACTTCGTTAACTAACTGAGATGATCAGAATGTCAGGACATGACGGGTCAACTTCTGTCCTTGTTTGGTTGGGAAGTTGGTTTGAAGTATCGTGATGTTGTGTGAACCACAGTAGCAAGTGGAGACTTATTATATTCTTAACTCTTACCACTGGTTTTAGTTCTCATGTCGTGCTTCCTTGTGGTACTTCCTATTAGAGGTCTAACCTCTCTGATTTTGCATGGCCAGATTTAGAGTCAGTTCTCGAGGACTCAGCTTACTTCTACCTCCAAGATGGTCAATACTAGAGGGATGATCGCAGGAGGACACGAGTGGGTTCCTTGCTTCCTTGCTCATTTTGCTACTTACTTTGCATTTTGTCGCTTTGTACCGACATGTTAGTCGGATTGTCTTGTACTTACTTTTACATAATTGTAACTAAGTCAGACTGCAGCTGATAACGATTGTGTATACCTTGCTATACCATCTGGCTATGTTTTATACAGCCAGATCTCAAGAACATTTTGACTAAGCGTTTGGGACGCCTTACTGCTTTATCTTACATGTTCTCTATTATTGCTTCTTATTTGAATGATTGAGACAATAGATGTTGAGTAACACTAGCGAGACTTTCATGTAGTATGCACCCCCTCGTCTTTTAGACAGTATTGATCGTATTATACGATATTCATCTGCCCATAATACGTAGCTGGCTGAGCCACTCCCCCGCTCTCCGGTATTCTGGTTCTGGGGCGTGACACAAATCAAACCGAGCTGGGCTAGACGACGGCGACGGTGCTCATGTGTCCCATAAGACACCCACACAATACTTCACAAGAGAGCAAATAAGAGATGTTAATATATACACCATTCCTTCTTAGTGCCCAACCGATATGGGACTAAAAGTAGTGAGGAACATGAGCTTTTGCTCGTGTGTGGGTGGACAGACACACACACACACACACACACACACACACACTATATATATATATATATATATATATATATATATATATATATATATATATATATATATATATATATATATAGTGGCTATCCAATAAGTATTGTTCAAGTTAATCTAACAATTAAGAATATTAGTATATTATTTAAGGAAGGTTATAATTTATTGACAATCAAAACAATTGTTATGTATGGTTAATGAATAATGCTATTTGTCCCGCCAAATTAAACCGTCCCTCCTTACGTGACAGCTAACGTGGCATATTGATGTGGCAGCTGACGTGGCAAATTTTAAAATTCAAATCCAAATTAACATTAAAATTAATTTTAACATTAACATTAACAATAAAAATTAATATTAATATTAACATTAACAATAATATTAATATTAACGTTAGTATTAAAATTAAATTAACATTAATTAATATTAATATTAACATTAACATTAAATTAACATGGACAAAATTGGGTAACTAAGTTTTTGGGTTAAAATTTGCCATGTCATCGGCCATGTTAGGTGAGACATAATATTATTCAACATGCCATGTCAACTGCCACATAAGGAGAAATGTATTTGAGGAACAATTTGGAGGTATGAATAGCATTACTCATAGTTAATATCTTATTTGAGGAAGGCTATAAATTGATTTTTAAGATTTTGACAAATTAAAATCAGAGTTTTTAATAGGCTATAATGGATAGTTTTTGCAGGTAGGGGTAAGCATTATTTGATTTTGCACCAAAAACTGAACCGAATAAGAGATCCGGTTCAGTTTAAAAAAAAATTCAGTTTGGTTAAGGTTTTGAAAATACTAAATTTTCTTATTCAGTTTCGATTTTGGATTATTCGGTTCGGTTTAAAAAAATCAGTTTGGTTAAGGTTTTGAAAGTACTAAATTTTCTTATTCAGTTTTGATTTTGGGATTCGATTTCGGTCCAAAGCCGAAAATTGAATAAAAAAATTTATTTATATATATATATATATATATATATATATATATATATATATATATATATTTGAAGAAAGGGTACTTCAATAGATAAAAAAATAAGTAATTACAAGGGTCATGATACACAGCATCTCAACTTCCAGAAATTTAATTGTCTAATCTCCCATACTATCTATATCAGAGGAAATATTGTTAATAATTCCTCTGATAGACAAAGTATGATTTTCGAATATCCGTCTGTTCCTTTCTCTCCAAGTGTGCCAACTGTTGCTAGAAGCCATTTACGAGCCCGGATAAACACACTATTCCTGTGAGTCTTCAGATTCATAATGCCTCGATAATTCCAGTTAGCTCCGTTGCATTCACACCCTGGACTCCAGCTTCCTGCAAGCATAGCCTCCATATTTCCCCCGAAACCGAGCATTCGAAGAATAAATGGCTCATCGTCTCGATCCTGCTGCCACATAACGCGCAAGTTAAATTCTGAATTTGAATTCCCATGCGATTCATTCTCGATTTCGTGAGAAGTCGATCCCGCACTGCTTTATATAAGCACAACTTCATTTTCATGGCCCCTTTCTTAGCCCAAATGTGAAACCCATAATTTTAGAATTTTTAATTATTGGTTTGTAGTATAACTTTATTTGTAAGGTTATTATTATTATTATTAATACTATTACTATTATTATTATTATTAATGGTGAGTTTCAAAAATTAATTTCAAAATTTCTGGCTTTTGATTGCTGACATGACCCGATCCCGGACTAGTTCCCGAAACCCAGACCCGACTTGAACCCCCTCCCTTCTTTTGAATTCTGATTTCTATTATTATTGAAAAAAATATTTAAAAAAAAAACACCCTTGAGTTGGTCCACCCGTTGGACCAACTCCCCCACACGTTCTCCCCTCTCCTCCTCACTTCTCTCCCCAACGTTCACTCCAGCCCACACACCTCTCCACCTATTTCTCCCCACTTCCTCATTTAAACCAACACCACTACCACTCTTTCCCCATTACTCCCCTCTCTACTTCCTCCTAACTCCTCAAACCCTCTCCCCGAGCCTTTCTGCTCGACGCCGGACCATCCGCCCCGACCCCGCGTGGTGCGTCTCCAGCCAGCACCCCGATCCCGCGCGGACGGCCGCGGCTCCCTCCGGCCATCTCCCGGCGCTCCACCACCCCCGACCCGCAGGCCCCGACCCCGCGGCTTCCCGCCAACGTCGCGGCTCCGCCCGCCGGACCCCCGATCCGGCCGCGCCCCTTCCAGCGCACCTCCGCCCCGCTGTTCCGGCCGCGCCCTCGGCCTCTCCGCCAACCCGCGAGCCACACGTCGCCCGCCCGTCCAGCTGATCGCGCCGTGCCCTAGGCGATCTGCACTATTCCAGCGCCCTTTCCAGCCGCTGCCGCCCCCGGCAGCCCCATCTGCGCGCGCTTAGCCCCGTCCCGAGTGGCCAGTACCTGCGTGTGCTTTCGGCGTGGTTCGATTCCGTTTCTGAGTTCGTTTCCGTGGATTCGCGTGTCCCGAGTCCGAGGCAACCCTTCGGATTCCGTCGTTTTGGGTAATTTCTGGTTAATCACAGTAGTTCGTCCCTCCAGTGATTGTCTATGATAATTTTTGGTCCCCGATTCCTTTCCGGAAATTCGGATTCGTTTTACGTTATAGTTACGGAATTTCTGAAACTATTTTCTATGTTTGGTTCTGTGGGTTTACGTTTTTGCTCTCAGAATTTTCGAGATTAGCCTGGGAAGGTTCTGAGATTCTGGGTGAATATTTAGTTTTGGTTGTTTTCCGAATATTAATACTTTGGTTCATTGATTCTGTTCCTATTTCGGATTTTTCGAATATGTTCGAAAACGTTTCTGTGAGTATAATTTTTGATATATAAAATGGTTATGGAATTTAATTTATGGGTTTCCCTGGTTTGGGATACTTGCAGGAAAATATTGGCACATTTCCCAGTTTTTGGGTCGACCGAAAATAGAGGAAGTGCTGCCAAATTTTTCTATAAAATTTAATTATAGTTTAAAATGATTTTAAAATGGTTTTTTTTGGAAAAGATTATTATTTTGGATTTTGGGCGACGACCGTATTGGTCAATGGGCCCCGGCTAAGTGCAAACGAAACCGGCTTCGCCCGGACGTTGAGGCATTAGCCTATATGACGATTGGACCAATATCTGAGACTCATTATTAATTTAATTTATTTTAATTATTAGTTTATTCATAATTAAATTGTAGGATAATGTTAGAACTAACAACTGTTTCTTCTTATTTCAATTTATGTAAAATAAATTGTAAGGGCATAAGCCCAGCTTTTCTATTTTTTTCTCCGTGGCCTGTTATTTTTGTAGCGTAGGATTTTCTTTTACTTCTGGTTTTGCGGGTTTTTTTAGCATACGCGTAAATTTAATATAAATATTATTTTGATATAGAAAATTAATGAAGTTTTCTCACATTAAAATTTACAAGTTTGTAATATTTAAACAACGATCATGTTTTCTCATTAAAACAAGAAATTGAGTTTTATATGTATAATTACGAAAATACAAAGTTTTAACCCAATAAATTGGTAACTACGAGTTTTTCCAAAAATACAAGTCAAATTGATCTTTCCTTCGTTATTAATTACAACGCACCGATAATCGCGTTTTTGTTTGTGTTTGCATAAATAAAGATTAAAATTGATTAGGACACAATTAGAGATTGCAACTAGCATAGTTAGCTTGGTAACTCTGGAATCTGAGTCAAACTTCTCGAATGAAGGATTTCGAGGACGAGTCTAAATCCCATCTCGAAGTCTTCAACCCTTCAAGTCCAGTCTAATTTGAGGCAAGTACATTTTGTGTTAGTTTACAATTATTTAGGAATCGTTTTATTGCAAGTTTAAACCACGATCCAACACGGAACTCTCTCTGAGAGCACTGACTGTAACTACTGTAACTACTGTAATCGTTTGGGGACTGGGAGAGTAGTATAATGAGTATGACCACATCCAAAGTAACTTAGAACTGTATTAGCTTACCCCTCATACACACGAGAATAAGCTGTATCGTATCAATAGGATACAACTGTACAACCCAAGCCGGTCATATTCATTGCCTATTCAAATTATACTGTTTAACTGCTAGAAAACTGTTTACTTCAAATTGTTTAAAAGTACATGATTCTATTATTATTTCAAATGTCAAATTAGCATGAATTGTACTTTGCTCCCTCCTGACTGGAGATACATTTTTAGGGGATATTGAGGATGCTGAGCAGTTAATCAACAGCTATTACGACCCGGTTCTGTACCCCATGGTGTTGCCAGAGTCCCCTTTGGAGGACGCAGGAACTGAGGCCGATAAGCCGAATGCTTAGCTAGATTTTCTTTTTCCAGTTTTGTTGATTCTTGGAAAATTCTGTTATTTTGAATTCAGTATTTAATTCAGTTCATTTACTTCCAGTTGTATTTATTTCAATGATTAATAAAGTTTTAAATTCCCGAATATTGAGTTGTGACAAATATAGATGTTATTGTGGTTACCTGCTAATAGAACAGCTTACTGCCGCCGTCTCAACAACGGTGCAGGCTGGGCATGATCCGGTTCGACCCAATTACTTGGGATCGGGTCGTGACATGTTTTTAGTGGTGGCCCATGCAGGTCCTGAAACAACAACTTAGGAAAACATACCTAAAACAATTAGAACACTAGAACATTGACTTGTCACAACATAGGTCCGAATTATATATACAAATATTTTTGTTTGATTATAGCCTGGTAGGATACCTTGCTTATGTTTGCCTCCTAAACCTTTCAGACTATGACTAGAGGAAAGACAACCCGTTCCAGTCCTGCTGATGACAAGGTGATAACTCCTGACCACACCCCTCATTCTCATGCCCGTTCCAGTCCTTCTCCTTTGCAGCTCATCAATCCCCCTTTGCTGCACAAGTCCCTAGTCCAGCTCATACTACAGCCGAACCTATTCCGCCCACGGCAATTTCACCATCTCCTGATATGATAGTTACTCATGTCGCCCCACCAGTACCAGCAGACACCTCCCGAATGGTTGCCCTACTTCAAGAAATCCTGGAGTCCCAAAAGGCCCAAGCCGAGGCCCAGCAGAAACAGATTGATATCACGAGAGATGTTATGAAGGATGTCAATGACGTAGCCTTAGCTATCTTAAACTAAGTTGGTGCGGAACCTCACCCTAGGAGGGGTACCCCTAAATCTAGAAGATATTTGGGTCCCATCAAGTACTCTACTTTCCGGCAGTCTTGTCGTAAGAGACTTTTGGCTTGTGACTACTGCAAGAGGCCTGGTCATCAGGCCGTTAGTTGCCGCAAGAGATTGGGACAATGTTTGGCATGTGGATCCGCTGAACATCGGGTAAAGGACTGCCCCTTATCTCTCCATCGTACTAGAGCACCAATCCCAGCAACACCTGCTACGCCGCAACCTAGGGACTCTCTTCCTATCGAGCAGACCTTGCCGCCTACACCCACTGCAGAAAGGCATGATGTAGACTCGGGGATCATAGAAGAAGATGAAGCAGTTGGAGACTGCTCGTGCAAGAGCCAGAGCTATGAAGACTAGTACCTAGAACTGCTGAGTAGCATTATCTATTGTTATAAGAAGTTGTAACAGGATGTCCTTAGAATTATTATGAGAGTCTTGCTGTAATTCTCCAATATGAATAAAATTCTTGGTTACACCTTTATGGTAGATATTTTTCCAAAGTCTTTCCCCTACAATACAATCTCTGAAAATTGTAATCTTAATGAGAAGGTATGTAAGGCGATAATTATCAAGGATATATTGGTGATTAAGAATTTGAAGAATAGAATTTTGGAACACCCAGATATTAGTTAGTACTTATAACAATTGGGAGTGATAGTGACATGACTAGTGAATTTTGACCTTAACCAGTTTGGGCCGACTGTATGATGGTATATGTTACTACATATTTTTTTCTAGGTTTTTGTATCTTTTAGCACCCCATGATTTTCGGGAATTATTTCCTTTCCATATCTTTAACAGATTTTAGCATCCTTTAGGATCTATACTTTTTCGCTATTTATGGACCAATATTAGAACTCTTCAACCTCCTTCGTCAGCAAACCTATTTTTCAAACTTCTCCACTAGTCGATCAAATCTTATCTCTCTACCTTTATTTGGAATCCAGACTCGTTCGCTAGCTAGAGTTTCTAAATCTAATAAACCCTTATCTATCCGAATACTTCTACGACGAGTGTATCCAACCAGTCGCCTTAACCTCATTTTTATTGACTTTCTCGAAACTAATCCTGAACCAAATTCTCTATGCAACTTCTTGATCAATTCAAGGCCTAGACAGCTTTTAAACTCAAAGCTTGAGTATCGTGAAGCACGAACGATCAGAGAATTGATTCCATCCTATTATTAAATTTTTTTTAGTCATTGAAAAACTTTTGAATTGTTGAACTATCCCCTGGTTGGCTTTGCTAAACCATTTTAACCTGACTTCCTTGAACCCATAAAGACATACTTCTTTTGTGTCAACCCTACTTACCTATCACATTCTCAAAACTATCATTGGATAAGAAATTATTTCTTCAAATAATTTTGGTGAACGTCTGTATCCTTTAAGTAATTTGTTGGGAATATTCTCACTGGCTTCTTCAAATCAACTCAAAGCTCTGATTCTTCTACCTTATCCTGTGTCCAACTCAATTGGTCATACTCAAGTTTGATCAATTTCTTCAAATCAATCTTTTAAGTCTCAAGAGCTACTGGAACACATATTTATCCTGATAAATTTTCTTGAAACCAGAAGAACCTACATCAACATCTCTTCCTATCATGACTAGAACCTTAGAACTCGTTTGAATTTTTCAGAAACTCCTTTGAAATTCTTATGGACAAAGTTTGGGAAAATATTCCATGACCTAAAATGATTTCGCACATTGCGTTGTCTGAATTATGAAAACTGCGAGTTTACTGCAGCCAATTGCGCACTGGCGAGACAAAAGACTCTAAAGTTGAAGTGATTTTGGGTGTTCATAGATTTTCGGATATTATTGTGACTGTCCTAAAAGCACCATGTTGATCTTCTATATTGCTTAGCCATGAAATGGATAAAGTTGAAAGATTACTCGGTAACCTAAAATTATTCAAGTTATTGGGGCAAAAAAAATTTACTGCAGTCAGGTGCACTCTGGCGAGGCAGGAATTTGAGACAAAGTGACTTCAAACATATTTGGTTTTCGAATATTATTCAGGCTATATTCATACCATGGTTGTCTTTTGCACCATCAAATCATTCTGACTTTTGCCTGATTAGAGGATTTACATTTCTAGCGGTTGTCTCCATTTCCAGAAATCTCTTGTCACAACCAGAAAGAAAAGATTCCCTATAAGATTCTACTTGATTTTTCCTAGAACTTATTAGGACCATATCAATCTCCATTGGCTCAATTCCTTTCAAGGTTCCATTTTTAGGGTGTTGCATATTTTTGTAGGTAGTTATATATTTTTGCAGCTATATAAAGTTGGTTGATAGTTATATGTGGAGAAAACCTAGATAGTCACCTAGCAACCTTATTGCATTAATCTGATAAAAGCACACTTAGGGGATCAATTTTATTCTATGGGATTAGATAGTTAAGGGTACCAAAGGGTAGCATGGCAAGACACAAAAGCAAGTTAGTCTAGAGAGAATTATAAATTGTGGTTCATTTAGGAATGAATCATTAGTGGAGCATATTAGTACTTGGGTATTGGATTTGGTGAATGAAAGAAGGTGATGATTTTGAATTTTATGATTTGGAAAAAGGGTGATGATGGTGAGAGCTAGTAATTATGACGTACAAGTAATTGAAGGAGCGTACGTTGCAAGCAATATGGAATTGCATCGCTTAGTAGCTATCAAGATGAAAAATTTTAGATCCTACCCGAAGATTATAGATACGGATGCAAGAGTAAGTTCGCACAACCATTCCAGTGGCTGACAATTCAGAAATAGAAGCAAAATTTTAATTATGGACTATGACTGTGTTTCTAAGGAGGGAAGACTGATGACTCGAAGGAAGTGCATGAATTGATCAAATTAGACTATCTAGAGGTGGTCCACATTACTAGAGACAGTAAAGGAAGCTTTGGACTGCATGTAGAGATTTTGATCATTCCCTTATTAGTACCCTGCCTTTAATTTCGAGGACGAAATTTCTAAAGGAGGGAAGATTGTGAAACCCATAATTTTAGAATTATCAATTATTGGTTTGTAGTGTAACTTTATTTGTAAGGTTATTATTATTATTATTAATACTATTACTATTATTATTATTATTAATGGTGAGTTTCAAAAATTAATTTTAAAATTTCTGGCTTTTGATTGCTGACCTGACCCGAGCCCGGACCAGTTCCCGAAACCCAGACCCGACCTGAACCCCCTCCCTTCTTTTGAATTCTGATTTCTATTATTATTAAAAAAAATATTTTAAAAAAAAATACCCTTGACTTGGTCCACCCGTTGGACCAACTCCCCCACACGTTCTCCCCTCTCCTCCTCACTTCTCTCCCCAACGTTCACTCCAGCACACACACCTCTCCACCTATTTTTCCCCACTTCCTCATTTAAACCAACACCACTACCACTCTTTCCCCATTACTCCCCTCTCTACTTCCTCCTAACACCTCAAACCCTCTCCCCGAGCCTTTCTGCTCGACGTCGGACCATCCGCCCCGACCCCGCGTCGCGCGCCTCCAGCCAGCACCCCGACCCCGCGCGGACGGCCGCGGCTCCCTCCGGCCATCTTCCGGCGCTCCACCACCCCCGACCCGTCGGCCCCGACCCCGCGGCTTCCCGCCGACGTCGCGGCTCCGCCCGTCGGACCCCCGATCCGGCCTGCGCCCCTTCCTGCGCACCTCCGCCCCGCTGTTCCGGCCGCGCCCTCGGCCTCTCCGCCAACCCGCGAGCTACTCGTCGCCACCCCGTCCAGCTGACTGCGCCGTGCCCTAGGCGACCCGCGCTGTTCCAGCGCCCTTTCCAGCCGCTGCCGCCCCCGGCAGCCCGATCTGCGCGTGCGTAGCCCCGTCCCGAGTGGCCAGTACCTGCGTGTGCTTTCGGCGTGGTTCGATTCCGTTTTCGAGTTCGTTTCCGCAGATTCGCGTGTCCCGAGTCCGAGGCAACCCTTCGGATTCCGTCGTTTTGGGTAATTTCTGGTTAATCACAGTAGTTCGTCCCTCCAGTGATTATCTATGATGATTTTTGGTCCCCGATTCCTTTTCGGAAATTCGGATTCGGTTTACGTTATAGTTACGGAATTTCTGAAACTATTTTCTATGTTTGGTTCTGCGGGTTTACGTTTTTGCTCTCAGAATTTCCGAGATTAGCCTGGGAAGGTTCTGAGATTTTGGGTGAATATTTAGTTTTGGTTGTTTTCCGAATATTAAAACTTTGGTTCATTGATTCTGATCCTATTTCGAATTTTCCGAATATGTTCGGAAACGTTTCTGTGAGTATAATTTTTTATATATAAAATGGTTATGGAATTTAATTTATGGGTTTCCCTGGTTTGGGATACTTGCAGGAAAATATTGGCACATTTTCCAGTATTTGGGTTGACCGAAAATAGAGGAAGTGCTGCCGAATTTTTCTATAAAATTTAATTATATTTTAAAATGGTTTTTTTGGAAAAGATTATTATTTTGGATTTTGGGCGACGACCGTATTGGTCAATGGGCCCCGGCTAAGTGCAAACGAAACCGGCTTCGTCCGGACGTTGAGGCATTAGCCTATATGACGATTGGACCAATATCTGAGACTCATTATTAATTTAACTTATTTTAATTATTAGTTTATTCATAATTAAATTGTAGGATAATGTTAGTACTAACAACTGTTTCTTCTTATTTCAATTTATGTAAAATAAATTGTAAGGGCATAAGCCCAGCTTTTCTATTTTTTCTCTGTGGCCTGTAATTTTTGTAGCGTAGGATTTTCTTTTACTTCTGGTTTTGCGGGTTTTTTAGCATACGCGTAAATTTAAAATAAATATTATTTTGATATAGAAAATTAATGAAGTTTTCTTACATTAAAATTTACAAGTTTGTAATATTTAAACAACGATCATGTTTTCTCATTAAAACAAGAAATTGAGTTTTATATGTATAATTACGAAAATACAAAGTTTTAACCCAATAAATTGGTAACTACGAGTTTTTCCAAAAATACAAGTCAAATTGATCTTTCCTTCGTTATTAATTACAACGCACCGATAATCGCATTTTTGTTTATGATTGCATAAATAAAGATTAAAATTGATTAGGACACAATTAGAGATTGTAACTAGCATAGTTAGCTTGGTAACTCTGGAATCTGAGTCAAACTTCTCGAATGTAGGATTTCGAGGACGAGTCTAAATCCCATCTCGAAGTCTTCAACCCTTCAAGTCCAGTCCAATTTGAGGCAAGTATATTTTGTGTTACTTTACAATTATTTAGTAATCGTTTTATTGTAAGTTTAAACCACGATGCAACACGGAACTCTCTCTAAGAGCACTGACTGTAACTACTGTAACTGTTTGGGGACTGGGGGAGTAGTGTAATGAGTATGACCACATCCAAAGTAACTTAGAACTGTATTAGCTTACCCCTCATACGCACGAGGATAAGCCGTATCGTATCAATAGGATACAACTGTACAACCCAAGCCGTTCATATTCATTGCCTATTCAAATCACACTATTTAACTGCTAGAAAACTGTTTACTTCAAATTGTTTAAAAGTGAATGATTCTATTATTATTTCAATTGTCAAATTAGCATGAATTGTACTTTGCTCCCTCCTGACTGGAGATACATTTTTAGGAGATATTGAGGATGCTGAGCTGTTAATCAACAGCTATTACGACCCGGTTCTGTACTCCGTGGTGTTGCCAGAGTCCCCTTTGGAGGACGCAGGAACTGAGGCCGATAAGCCGAATGCTTAGCTAGATTTTCTTTTTCCAGTTTTGTTGATTCTTGGAAAATTCTGTTATTTTGAATTCAGTATTTAATTCAGTTCATTTACTTCCAGTTGTATTTATTTCAATGATTAATAAAGTTTTAAATTTCCGAATATTGGGTTGTGACAAATATAGATGTTGTTGTGGTTACCTACTAATAGAACAGCTTACTGCCGCCGTCTCAACAACGGTGCAGGCTGGGTATGATCCGGTTCGACCCAATTACTTGGGATCGGATCGTGACACCAAACCACCTCCGCCCATGCAACGGATGTGTGCCGCGTACGTACCGCGTCATAGACCTCCTTAGACACGAGTCCGCCTCCTGAACTTCCTGCCCATTCCCACCAATCCTCATCGCCCTCCACATCAATATCAATATTGGAGATCTCAGCCGCGTGGCTGTGAAGAATGGCTCGGGTATTTAAATCCCATACTCCTCCCTGAATCAGCACAATAAGGCTTTCATCCGCGCCACAAAGTTCAAATACCGGCCAGCCCATAATATCGATAAGGCTCTGATGGTTTAACCAAGGGTCAAACCAGAGATTGGTCGAGCGACCATCATGAATGATACGACGAATCTTAGCCTTCAGAGAGTTCCGAAGGCGGAGAATATTTCTGAATGTTACGGAATAATTATTATCAATCGATTGCACCCAAAATTTTTTGTCTTTTAAGTACCTGTTCCGAGACCATTGCGCCCACGACGAGTTTCCTTCAAGGAATCTCCACGCCAACTTATGGAATGCGACCTCCCGAAGCGTACGTAGAGACCGCAGACCTATTCCTCCTTCCTCTCTCGGTCTTGTCAGCTCTTCCCAGCTTATAGTGTGTAACCCACCTCTCCACACAAAATTTGCGCACAGTTTTTCAATCTTCTGTATGGTCTTGTCTGGGATGTATATGGCTTGCATCCAATAATTAGCTATCGCATATATTACTGATCGGACAAGCTCTATCCTTCCTCCGAAGGATAGCAACTGTGCTTGCCAACCCTCTAGTTTTGTGTGAATGTATTGAATCAAACCATGGCACTCCGCATCCCGCGCATAATTAACAGAGAGCGGTATACCCAGATATCTTACCGGCAACTGCCCCTCCTCAATTTGTAACATCTGGGACCATTTATCTTTTTCAGGGCAGTCTCTGTTAAGAAAAAGTTGGCTCTTTTCTTTGTTGAGTGACAATCCTGACATAGCTGCAAACTCTTCAAAAATATTATTCAGTGCGGTGATGGATCGCTCTGAAGGCTCAATAAAAGAGATTCGGTTCGGTTTAAAAAAAAATCAGTTTGGCTAGGGTTTTGAAAATACTAAATTTTCTTATTCAGTTTCGATTTTGGGGTTCAGTTTCAGTCCAAAGCCGAAAACCGAATAAATTTTTTTAGTTTATATATATATATATATATATATATATATATATATATATATATATATATATATATATTGGGTGTCCCCTTCTTAGTGGAGCTTGGGAGCATGCTCCCAAGGAGGCTCGACCCACGCAAGGGTGCCTCGCCGCTCCCCATGTGCTACGACCTCGGGGACATATATATAGTAAATATATTTGTTATATTTAGTTACTATATATATTAAGAAGAAGAAAAAGTGCAAATAAACCAAAAAATCGAATAAACTGAAAACCGAACCGATTTATTCAGTTCAGTTTGATTCGATTATGGGCCAATTTGGTTCGATTTCGGTTTCGCTTATCCGATTTTCGGTCTAATTCGACTTTCGATTATACGTTTTGGTTTGAATCGAACTAATCGAATGCTCACCCCTTTTTTGCAGGTGCTACTTTAGGCGCACAAAGTGCACCAATCTCTACACCAAAAAAGAGGCAAATAGATTGTTAGGACTAGGCGAAGGACCAAATGCATCACCACACTTAAGTCAATTAGAAGAAGAAGAAGAAGGAAAAGAGCTAATGCGTGTTACTTAGGCTGTTACCTACAGGGCTTTGTCTGTACTAACGGAGGCATGGAGCCTTTTATTAAGATCCATAGCGTGGGATGGGATGGGTGGTGGAAGCCCTCATTTAAGAGTTTGTTTCTTTCTGGTCACCAATTTGTCACTGATGACACCGCACCATATATATATACAAGTCATGGTGGAGCAGCAGCTGTCTCAACTTATCCGAATCTTCAGTTCATTGGGATTCTATTTAACATCTGAACTCGATTTAAATTCATGTTGGGCTTAACATGTTGCATTTTGCACAAGGGAGCACGACCAGCAAATATTTTTGAACTCGATTCAAATTATAGATTCATTTTTACGTTAACTATCCCTATGTTTTACACTTATTACAGAAACTACCCCTACTTTGAAATTAATTACGCGGACCACCCTTATAGTTTCTATTTTCTATAAAAATATAACACTAACTACCCCTATGTTTTATAAAATTTCTAAAGGAGAGGGGTGGTGAGTGTAATTAGTTTCAAATAGGGGTAGTCTCTGTAATACTCATGAAACATAGGGGAGGTTGGTGTATTTATTTCTTTTTTTTGCTTCAACATCCGGATCCGACTTTTCGGCAGATTTAGGTTAGACAGATGAATAATGAGGGAACACGATAAGAAAAATAAAAAAATGTTTCATAACCTTAAAATATATATAACTGCTGGAAGCCAACAAGACTTACATTGTCATACTCTCCATATTTCTCTTTGGGTGCGGCTTTACGCACCCCATGACTTTCTAAGCACATCCCATATAACTTAACTTGAAAAATAGATTAATGTTAAAAGACTCATATAGTCATATGACCTTCCTATCACACCCCATCATCCTCCTTCTTCTTCTTTCTTTCATTTTCACATTCTTCTCCAACCAAACCCCAAAACCCTAGAAAAATCCTACTTTGAAATTATGAAGAAAACATCATGGAGGAAGGAAGTCTACTTCAAAGACACAATTCTTCTTTCTCGGTTTGAAGCACTGTATGTGAATCGTTGAACCAAAAAAAATTTCGCGATAAGCACGATCTACACAGGTCGAACGGAACACTGTCTGCTCGACCTGTGTCGGCCGAACATTACATGTTCTGTTCGACTGGTCGAACTGAACAAAACATGTTCGATCGAAGAAAGTCGAACATATATAGGGCAGTTCGATCTGTAATGGTCGAACAATAGAGCTTTGTCCGACTAGTTGTGGTCGAACATTGTGTTTTTCTATTTAGTTTTTCGTTCGACTAGCTTTGGTCGAATGGTAGCAAAGAAGTTCGACTGTTGTGGGTCGAACTTTAGTCCAAGCTTCGACAAACCAGGCTCGAACAGAACCGTGAAAACCCAAAAAAATTTAAAATTTATTTCGTTTTCACACGATTGAAGGGATTCGAAAAACCTTAGCAGTGATCCTAAGCGAAAAACCCTAGCAGTGATCTTAGGATTGGTCTTAGGAGGAGAGGAGATCGGAGAGGAGAGGGGGCCGATCGATTGGAGAGAGGATAGTAGAGAGGTTAGAATGATTTGGGGTGTGCTTAGGAATGATAGATAGGTTTTAGGTTAGAATAAAAAAGAATATTTTGGTCACTTGATGGGGTGTACTTAGCATTTATGTTAATTTTAATCAATTAAAATGTGGTGTACTTAGCACTTAGGATATGCTAAGTAAGTCATGGGGTGCATATAGCATCATCCTTGCGTATAGCATCATCCTTACGGCTAATGAGGAACATATATAGGGTAGAAATACCTAACCTCGTCCCTTGCACGTCGTACGGCTAATAGCAGTGAAGTTGTTGCTGTATGTAGCCGATGGTAAAACGGAGACGTCATGACCGTCACGGGTGAGAACGAGGTGTGCACCAACGCGGCACGACAGATGGCTCGGTCTTAGCTTGGGCTCGGTTCCTGTTCGTCCGAGCTCGTTAGCTAATTCGAGTCGAACTCTATCATTTCGAGCCTCTTATCGAACCGAGTTCAAACGCCATTATTAATTCAATTTTATGCTCGGCTAAAACTCGTTCAATAGCTTAGTCGAATCGAGTTCGAACACAATTTGTTCGTTCAGTCCTAATGATCACTATAGGTAAGGAGACTAGTTTATGTTTTATCCATGGCTGAATCACTATAGTACTTCGGGCTGTATGGGATGGTGATATTTTGAATTGATTGTGAGTGATATTTTTGTTAGTAGTACCACGATTTTATGAAGTGACTGGTGGAGATAATGGGGGCAATTGTTAAAATGAAATTATGCTCTCTCTTTTCTTTTTTTTTTTCTTTTTTATAAAGGTGAATCCTAACCGTTTGGTGATAAAACAAAGACTAACGATTTATGGTGTTCAAGTTGCATATTTGAATTGTGGCACTGCGGTCGAGATCCGAGATCACTTGCTTTTTTTTTACTGCTATTTCTTAGGGGTTGTTTGGTTAGGCGGGACTGTGGGGGAAGTGGGGGTTTTTTAGGGGAGTTGCTGCATAAAGGGGTTGAGTTTGGGACTTCCTCCGTTTGGGTTGACGAAGAAAGTGAGGAGGAAGTGTGGAATCTCTGCCACCAACAGTGTCTTGTCCCCTCCAAACTTTACTCCTCGACCTACACGAGAAAAGTGGAGTAGCTCCACTGCAGTTGGTGTGGCTTCCCTCACTTTTGTAAAGAAAGAGGAGTTCTCCCCCCTCCCTAGCTCCGGTCATCTTCCTCCAGCGTTGGTTTTTTCCGTTTGTTCAGGTAAAAAAATTTCCCTTCAATTTTTTTTGCGAACAAGCGACCAAGATTGCTAGAAATTTGGTACAAAAGTGAGATTTTTCGGATGAAATCATGCTATTTGGGTTCTATTTACCAGATATGGAATTTTCTTGTAGTTCCACATAATTTAGTGAGTGTTTTCTTCTTCAACCTACATAATTTGTTAGAGTTTTGCTATTCCTTTTTTATTTTACTCATGATTTCGGTCGTATACCACAGATCTGTGTGAAAAAGAAAAACAATTGTAGATCTGAAATTTGTAGCCATGGTTTCGGTCGTATTCCCTTCAAATTTTTAGATCTAAAAT
Source organism: Iris pallida (assembly GCA_029216955.1). Lineage (NCBI taxonomy): Eukaryota > Viridiplantae > Streptophyta > Magnoliopsida > Asparagales > Iridaceae > Iris > Iris pallida. Next base: position 10,428,201 of record JANAVB010003200.1, read on the forward strand.
TTTTAGATCTAAAATTTGTAGATCTGAAATTTTTCTTTCAAATTTCTAGTCATGAATTCGGTCGTATTCCTTTTGATAGATCGAGTGAAAGTTGTAGATCTGAAATTTGTAGATCTGAAATTTACCACTGATCGAGTGAAAGTTGTAGATCTAAAATTTGTATATGAAATTTTCAGATCTGACATTGCTAGAATAAATTTTAGATCTAAAATTTCAGATCTAACATTGCTAGATCTATATTATTTGCATGAAAATTAATTTTTTAATAATGATTGTTGATCTTAAATTTGTATATTAAGTTTTCAGATCTACAAATTGTAGTAATTTTCAGATCTGACATCCTTATAGAAATTTACGCTTGTTTATTTTGGTTTTATGTAGATGGATTTGTCGAATCCTAATGATCCATTACTTAATTCTGCAATTGCTAGTATAATTACGGTCATAACTATAATTATGACCCTAATTGAAAGAGAGGAAAATGATCGACGAGGCATTGCAAGGGAACCCTCCCTGATTAGAGAACAGTGGAGACAAGCACACATGTATCGAATTTTGATCGCGGGACCAAATAATCGTGTCCATTATCTAAGGATAAGTAATGCTGCTTTCTACGATCTGGCGCATATTCTTCGTTCCAATGGTTCACAGCATGACACGAGATATGTTTGTGTGGAGGAACAACTTTCCCTATTCCTTTACATGCTGGGACATAAGTCAAAAAATAGAATATGCTGCATTGAATTTATTCGGTCTGGAGGAACAGTTTCTCGTTACTTTAATAAAGTTCTAGGTGCTATATTTACCATTACAGAACGATTTATGAAACCAACCGGTTCCGAAACTCCATTGGTGATAAGGAATTCAGCTGAATGGTTTCCATACTTTGAGGTAAAGCTAATTCTATGAAAGTCCAATTCTCATTAATGTAATCTAGTAGTACTATACGTTAACGATGCATTTCATTCAAATATAGGACTGTATAGGAATGATAGATGGAACCCACGTCCAGGCTACCCTCCCAGCCTCCATAGTAGCGAGGTTGAGGGGTAGAAAACAAATAACATAAAATGTGTTAGCCTCTTGTTCTCCCAACAAGATGTTCACGTATATCCTCGCCGGGTGGGAAGGTTATGCCAATGATATGGCAGTTTTAAAGGATGCCCTTTCTAGGCCATCTCCACATTTCCTAAAGGTCATAACAGGTAAATAGTTTGAGTCGTTCGAATATTATAGTTTCCCTTTTATGAATGTTGCTTTTGAACGTATAAGAATGAATTAACCTGCCAATTTTGTAGGAAAGTATTATTTGGTTGATGCTGGATACACGACAATGCCTGATTTTATTACTCCTTATCGTGGAGTTAGGTACTACTTCAATCCTAAGAAGGATCGTCATCCTAGCAACTCCAAGGAACTGTTCAACTATAGGCATTCAAAGTTGCGTAGTAAAATCGAATGTGCCTTTGCTACCCTCAAGAATCGGTGGTGCATTCTAGGGAGAAAAAATTCCATGACTTTCCTACACATGTTGATATTGTAATAGCTTGTTGTGTTTTACACAACTATATTCTTAAAGATGACCCTAAAGATGAATTAGTTGTGGATGAGCCGACCAACTTTGAAGGGGAGGTAGTCGAGGAAAACTTGTTCCAATATGAACAATTCTCCCAGATAAGTACACAAGTCCAACGAACTGCCAAGAATGCTTGGGAAGACATGTGTGATCAAATTGCACAACACATGTGGCATGATTACTCTACTGGAAATGGTAGGGTAGAAGTTTAATTTCAATGACTTGTTTGATGTTTTTTTGGGCTTTTTTTGTGGGCTATTTTTTGTGGGTTGTTTTTGTGGGGTGTTTTAATGGCTGTCTTTGTAATTAAAGTACCCTATCCTTGTATGTTGTTTTCAATTAACTGCTGAATTCTGTAATTTGTCATTATGTCTCAACAACTTAAAATCTGAAATGTGAACAGGTGAGATGGGTGGTAACTTTCCTAAATATTGACACTTTCAAACCCATGCGGGTAGTCCTTTTGCACCTCCTCAATTGAATAGGAGACGGTCGTTAGGGGAAACTACGGATAGCCAAGGGCAAGATCAAGAAGTGTTACAGGAAAGGGTTACACCACCAAGTCCAATACGCCCCATTCTAAACCTATTCCCAGACATCAATTGGGGATTTAATGTAGATCCTTACATGGATACATATTCATACATTCTTAGTGAAGGTTCAAATCCCCAAGGTAAAGGAAAGGGTGTGGCACATGTTGACAACCAAGTCGAATCTCCTCGCAAGAGACAACTAAAGAAGCATGTGGCACATAAGGGTAGGAATGACCCTAAAGAAGGAACACCCAACAAATGTTGGAAGGATGAACACACGGACGAGCTCCTCAACATTCTTGCAAAAGAAGCGAAGGAGGGAAAAAGTGTGATAAAGCTTTTAGAAATAGTTCATACCAACTTGTTGTCACAGTAGTCAATAAAAAGTTTGGTACCAATTATAGTGTTTGCAATGTTATCAATCATATGCGTGGATGGAAGGTGAAATGGTTACAAATTCTAAAGGAAAAAGATTTGTCGGGTGCGGGTTGGAACGACGAACTCAAGATGATTATTTTGGATGAAGAAAGCCACGAGGACCTCAAGAAGGTAAATATATTTAGTTTTATATGTTATTACTATGTATGTTTAGTTGGGTATTTTGACAAATAATGATTGTGTCCTCAATTTTGATCTCCCTAGGCCAAATCAAGACTAGCACCTTGGATTAATACTCCAATTAGGAACTACGATTTGCTACGTATTGCTTGTGGGGACGACCACACTAGAGGTGACCATGCAAAAGTACATAGTAACAAATTTGGATCAAGAGACGACTACATCGATCTTGATGCCCCTCCAACAAGTGTCTCACAAGATAAGGTTGGGATGTCCCAAGCTTCCAAATCCTCAAGAGGAAAACGTCGTAGAGAGTCCGACGTGGCTAGTGAAGCCATAGCCAGCTTGGTCAATCATGTTTCTACCATGGCAAGCGCACTTACTATGGGGTTCATGACCCCGATTGAGAAGATGAGTGCAAAACTATTTGCTTTAGAGGGTTATGAGTCTCATGTGCTTAAGAAGGCCTTTAATTATCTTTGCAAGGATAATTTTGAGACAACGAAGTTCATAAGTTTGTCGGAGGAATTTCAACGAGAATGGTTGGATAGCTTCACATTGGAAAATGAGGACAATTGAGGGTGGCAAGACTAATGTCCTTGTAATATTTTGTGTGCTTCCTATATAGGTTGAACTAATGCCTTTGTCTTATTTTGGGGGCATCCTATATAGCTTGAACTAATGCTTATGTAATCTGCTGATGCTTCTCTTATTTTGGGGGCATCCTATATAGGATGCTGCTGCTTCTGTAATCTGATGATGCCTAAGACTGCTGCTTCTGTAATCTGATGATTTCTAAGACTACTGCTTCGATAATCTGATGATTTCTAAGACTGATGCTTCTGTAATCTGATGATGCCTAAGATTGCTGCTTTGTTGTTCATATTCTGCTACTTTATATATGCCTAAGACTGCTGCTTTTTTGTTGTTCATAATCCGCTACTGTATATTCCCTGTTTCGTATCATAGTTGCTTATATTTTTTATTGTGAAAATGTTATTAACTAAATGTCATACTTTCTAGCATGTCATACTATATAGTGTTGAAAGGAAGAAAGTCGGGAGTTTACACAAGTTGGCCTGAATGTTTCATGTAAGTTAATAGGTTTAAAGACGCTTGCTATTTCAAGTGCCAAGACTGATGAGGCGGTGAGTTACTTCGACTCGAAGGTTAAGGTTGAATGAAATAAAGTTAAGGAGGAAACTGTTGTTAAAGGGTACCCCACGGGCAATGTTGTTTTCTTTGGTTGCCTTGTATTACTTGCATCGATTATTGCCCTGGCTTATATTATGTAAAATCTATTACGAAGGAGACTTTTGTACTGGTCTTTTGGAGACTGATGGTGAATCCATACTATCAGTTTTAATCCAACTATTTGTAGACTATGATGATTAATCCAACTATTTATGCTTTTGTACTGCTTATTTGCAGGGATAGGGTCCCAATGAAGATTACAAGGGTGTGGGCGCATTGCAAAGATAAAGTTGGTGGCCTCCCCCACCAATTTGGTAATAGATTGAGGTAGCCAACTTATACCTACACTGTAGACTATGATGAGGAAGGTGCAACCTTTGAGTCTACATTATAAAAATTGGCAATGATGAGTCATGGTGAATCCTTTGAGCCAATTTAACTTTCAATTTGTTGTTTTTGTTTGTCATTGTGGTTCACTTTTTTCAGGTTTATGAATTATACTTTTTTCTACATACCTTTGACTTATATTTTTTTTCGAAATGGGCTATGATGAGATTCTCATGATACATGTTCTGATACATGTTCTTATACATGTTGATATGTGGCCTATGTTGGTTCAGTGGAATTTTTGGCAATGAGGAAATGTTGGTTCTGATACATGTTCTGATACATGTTCATATACATGTTATGATACATGTTCAGTGGCTAGGTTGGTTCTGATACATGAGATTCAGTGGCTAGGTTGGTTCTGATACATGTTGATATGTGGCCTATGTTGGAAATTTTAGAAATTTTGGCAATGAGGAAATGTTGGTTCTGATACATGTTCAATGGCTAGGTTTGTTCTGATACATGTTCTTCTACCTCTGAGCCCATTTCAAACTTTACTTCACTTTTAGTTGTTTTCATGCTTGAAGTTCAACCCTTTGTTGTTCAATTTGTTGTATTTTGTTAGTCATTGTGGTTCACTTTTTCCCAGGTTTATGAATTATACTTCTTCTACATCCCTTTGAGTTATAATTCTTTTTCGAAATGGGCTATGATGAGATTCTCATGATACATGTTCTGATACATGGTCGTATACATGCATTGTTTGGAAATTTGGGAAATAATTATGGCTTTCAGTTGTCTTCTACATCCCTTTCAGTTATATTTCTTTGGATAATTGTAAATGTTGGCAGTAATGATGGTTTCATATGGGCTATTATACAGTTATATTTCTTTGGTTCAATGGGCTATTATACAGTTGTCTTTTGATACATGTTATACATTTTGGAAAATTGGAAATGTTGGCAATAATGATGGTTTCATATTTGTATGCAACAATGTATCTATTCTCTGAATTTTGAGTATCACTTGGGAGTCGTATTGGTTGGAAGTCATATTGGTGTTCAGTTGGTTTCAACTTAATTTTGAGTATCACTTGGTTTCAGTTGGGATGGGTTAAATTCATACTGTGTCTCATGTATCAGTATGAAATGAAGAAGTATGATGCTAAGGTTTGATAATCTGCCACTGTGTATGAAAATGAATGAAAATATTAGAATTTTTGGAAATTTTGGCAATGAGGAAATTCTTCTTGTGTATGATGCTCGGCCAATATAGCCCCGTATGCTCATGATATTTCGTATGCTATTATGATAATAATAGGAATGTGAAAAAGAGAATATATTTAATAATAATAATTAATTTAATTTATATTATCCAATTTGTCATAATGGCTGTGAAACTTGAAGTGTAATATTGATATAAATTTGCTAAATTAGTTTTTTTTAATCTATACAAAAAAAGTAGGGGGTAACCATACCTAGCTTTGCCACATCTCCAAAAAACTTCCACTTTCAACAATCCAAAAAACTGAACTATTTTTTTTTTCACTTACAACAATCATCCAAACACCAAACCAATTTTTCTTTCACTTGCAGCAGACAAAACCTACTCTATCCAAATACATTTTGGAAAGTGCCACTTGCTGCAAGTATCCTGCAACTCATCTTACTGTAAGTCCCACTTTCACACTTTCAAAGCGTTACATCTATCCAAACAGGCCCTTAGAGAGAATTAGAGGAGATTTCTGATGTAAAAATTAAAGTGAGGTGGGTGGAAATAAGAGGAGATTTTTTGATATGGGAATTAAAGTAACGTGTGTGGGAACTAAAGTGAGGTGGGGACTTTTGATATGGGAACTAAAGTGAGGTGTGTGGGACTTAAAGTGAGGTCGGAAGAAGTACTTTAAATTCTGGGAATTAAAGTAAGGTCGGTGAGAATTAAAGTGAGGTGGGGAGAAACACTTTAAATTCTTTGATGTGGAAATTAAAGTAAGATGGGAAGAAAGCACTTTAAATTCTTTTGTGTGAAAATTAAAGTAAGGTGGTGCAGTGCAGGTGGAGGAGATTCTTTGATGTGAAAATTAAAGTGAGATGGGTGTGGTGCAGGTGGAGGAGGCCTTTGGGTAGAAAGAATTAAAGTGAGGTGGGTGCGATGCAGGTGGAGGAGACTTTTGGGTGGAAATTAAAGTGAGATGAGTGCGGTGTAGGAAGCCTTTGGACTGTGATTGTAGGCATTCGGACCAGAATAAAAATTACCTTCTTCCAATATATATAAGAATATAATTTTTATTCTGGCCCGAAGGCCTATCACCACATCCTAAAGGCCTACAAATCCAGTTTGAAGGCTATATCATGGTCCGAAGGCCTCCTCCACCTGCACCGCACTGCACTAGCACCTGTGCCGCACGTCCTACAACTTAGAGCAACTCATCCTCGTAATATATACAACTCTACGCCTCCTAGTACATAGCTATTCTAAGTTAACCAACTATGATATCCTTGGTGCTTCGGGCACTAATCGGAATCCTCTCTCGATGCACCTTCAACTTGTATCACGAACGAACTCTCGTAGACCTTTGCATAGGCTAAAGTTACTCCTCGTTCTTTTCTTGAATTTTGTTCCCATATGTGAGAGATTTTTTATATATGATAAATTTAGACAAACAAAATTGTGAACACATATACTAATATCTATGAATTTTGAGTAAATAATTAGAAATGGCAGTCGCAAATGAGTCAAATAGACTATCAATGATAATTCGAATTCATCATGTATTTGGACTATCATTTTACAGTGCAGTAGATTTCTTATTAATAATGTATATTGGTTAGTTGGTGACGGAACTTGTATCAACATTTGGACTGGTCCTTGGGTGCCCAATTTGTCATCTTATAAAGTCACTTGCAAGGAAGGATCGAATCTTCAAGTGAAGAGAGTTTGTGAATTGATCATTCAAGACAGCTTTTCCTGGAATCATGAACTTCTTCATCTGTTATTCCCTGCTAATGAAGTTGCGACAATTTCTCAGTTAGCACTCAGCTCTTCTAGTCCTTTGGATAGGTTAGTGTGGAAACACATTCCTAATGGATTGTTCAATTCAAAATCTGCCTACCGGTTTATGCTTGATAGTAGGCAACTTTCTTTGCCTTATTCTAGTTTAGAATTCAGCAGTTGGAAGATGCTATGGAAATTACACATATATATCCAAGAGTTCTGATGTTTATTTGGAGATCATTGAAAAAATCATTACCTACAAGAGAGAATATTTCTCGACGGATACATAATTTCCTTCCAGATTGTCCGTTATGTCAGGTACCCTCTGAAACTATAGATCATCTCTTACTTCATTGTCCTGTTTCAGGTTTGATTTGGCACAGCATCAATTCAATTGGAAGGTTCCTGCATCATAATTCCACTGTTCAAAATTTTGTTTATGAATTACTGAATGATGGTGATCAAGAAATTTCTACTTGCTATGGTCTATATAGAAAGCAAGGAATGATGTTACCTTCAATAACAAATCTTTTGACATTCAAAACATACTTCAGGCTTCGAACATTCTTCATGCCAAATACTCTACTGCATCTGTAATTCAAGCAATGCTTACTATCAACCCAACAATAGTCCAAACAGAGGAATATTGGCTGCCTTCTCCTCCTAGCTTCTGGAAAGCTAATTTTGATTGTGGTTTTTTTAAGACAAAATGAGTGGTGTAGCAATTCTCAGAAACAGTGCAGGAAAATTCCGAGGAGCCATTACAACTAAGCATGAATGAGGGTCTCCTTTAGAAGCGGAGGGTCTGGCTCTACGCTTAGCAATGGACATCTGTAAGCAATTTCGTAACTTCAATGTTATTATTGAAGGTGATTATAGAGTCATTATGGACGCCATTAATCACAAAGAATTTGATGTACTATGGCAAGCTCGGCATGCTATTGAGGAGGGACGAGACATCTTAAAATCTAACAATAGAATCTCCTTTCGTTATGCTCCAAGGAATGCCAACAAAGTTGCTCATCAACTTGCTTCCTATTCTCTTCAATCGAATCAGAATTCTTCAACTTATTTGTTTAAAGATGTTCCTTGTTGTATTATATCTCATATTAGTCATGATATGGATTTATACTATACTCCAGTTTTTTAATGAAATTGTTTTCAGTTCATAAGGTCAATATTTATGGGAGCGACTTGTTGTGTTGATACCCAAGCATCATTCGGGTCACGATCGTGAAGGCCAGCAATTTTTTCCTTTGTCAACCAAAGCCATTAAAGAACACTCTCTTGTTCCTGCTAGCTTCTCACTCGTCGTCGGCTTAAAAGTTAAAACCAAACCAGTTGCACTACTCCAAGAAGCAAAATCTAGTACTAGTTTGTCACGACCCGCACCCGCTTTTCGGATACAAGCATGTGAGCAAGCCAGTTACGCATCAAGTGGACTCCAGCCCAACTCGAATAAGTAAACGCTGTCACGGCTAGGGTAAGCTACTAATTTATGGCAAATAAATCTATATCTCAATCCACAATAAGAATAATAAACATGAATGAACACTATGGGTCTTGGTCTGCAGCCCACTAGCATATATGTCCGATAAGACTCTAAAGGAAATAACAAGAGTCTAAAACTAAATCTAGAAACGGGATATCTCATGATAAGGTATGAAAGCACGAATGGATAATAAACATAATAACGATACCTGAATCCCGCTAGCGTATCATCACATCTGTCATCCAGAACCACTAGCTAACTCCATGCAATCGCTAAACCTGAAGAGATCATCAGGTCCTTAAGGGGCATAGCAAGATACATAAAAACATGCATATCTAGCAGTTTATCATGCAATAAAGAAAATACAAAAAATAAACGAGAAAAGACCAATCAACACAAAAACAAGACTATATACACGACTAGAAGAACTACTACGCATAAACGAACTGCTGGAGAAGAACAAGCGAACACGATATCACGATGTCAACGGATAACCAATAGAATACTCAAACCCTCGCCCCAAGTATGGACTCGCAGGTTTGATCAACTACTAACCCTCGTCCCTAGTGTGGGCTCGCAGTTTAGCTTCAACTACTAACCCTCGCCCCTAGTGTGGACTCGTAGGTTAGCTTCAGCAAAATACCCTCTCCCCTAGTGTGGACTCGCAGGTGAGGACCAATAACTACTAACCCTCGCCCCTAATGTGGGCTCGCAGGCTAGCATCAAGAATCACCCTCGTCCCTAGTGTGGACTCGTAGGTACGGAACAGATAACTACTAACCCTCGCTCCTAGTGTGGACTCGCAGGTTAGCTTCACGAAATCAAGGTACAAAGAACTACTAACCCTCACCCCTAATATGGACTTGTAGGTTAGCTTCAAGAATTTACGGTACAGCAGTTCCGTTATGACTTATTCATCCTATGACACGATACGACTCAGTCCAAGTACAGGTGATGATACGACACGACCTAATCAAGATACACGAGAGAACCAATCTAATATGAACCACAAAATTAACTATAAACAAGGACTATATATATACTAGCATACACGATGTACAAATCCATGTCAATAATTAACCTGTAAAACTATATAATAATAGAAATATGCATGTAAATAAACTGTAGAGGGAGGCAAGGTATCTTGCCTGGAGGTTGCATGCAGATCCAACAAAATATAGTCAACTGCTAAGCCATGAAGTCCAAATCATCACAACTGTCTCCGAAAGCTGAAACAGACAATGCCAACATTCTTAGAATAGTCAAATTAGCTAGGATTTCCTGTCATTAAGTCCAATTCTGGATACAGGGGAAAAACGGTAATTTCGGGTCAAAACGTTGTCCGCCGTTGGACCCGCTTTGCACCAAAAAACGTACTAGAGTCAATGGTCTCTAAAGTCGTTAAACTCTATGTCTACTAATTTGTTTTGATGATACGAACTCAACGGTATGTCCAGTTTTGGATACCGGTGGACCGTGCACAAAATCGTCCGTTGAACTGGATCGTGGGACCCGCGAAACGGCGATCCAATCAACTGTCTCAGAATTGGACCAAACTTGGCATACATGACCAGAAAAATGATATGATCCTATTGGCGCAAGTTTCATCTCGATCTGACGAGCGTGCACAAAGTAATTGGGGAATTTGCACAGAGGCCGATACGGTAAATTTCGACGGATACGCATCAAACTCGTCGTGCACACGCAACCAATTTGAATTCCGTCAAAGCCCACATGCCCGCAATATTCGTATGCGCCATTTGATGCTTACGGTGCGCGAACACGTCGCCCAGATTGGCGGGACACATGTTGTATCGAGGGTTTTCTAAACTGTTTTAGACGAGTTTTTATTGACTTTGAACAACAGTTATCTCTCTACTCAATTGATGAAATTCCAAACTACCAATTTGATTCTACTATCCTATAGGTTGTCTAAAAGACTCTTTAAATAGATTTCTAAAATTCTTCACAGATCGATCAGAAATCGCCTTCAAACAGGAGCATATGAAATCCCAATTTTGTCAATGCGACAGTGGGTTTTATGTCGACTTCGTGTCAATTTTCTGGGGTCTCTATTGTTATAGGATAAAATCCATCTGAAGGGGTTTGAAGAGGGTCTAGTAGACTTTCTGTAACAATTTATGGATTGGAGATCGAAGGAATTTGTAACACCCATTTTTCTAAAATAAGGGTAATTTTGAACTTTTATAATTTTGATTAATCGATAATAAGATTTAACTCATGTTGTGATTTTTGGTAATTTTTTAATCAATTTAAAACTATTTAAAATGTTGAATTGTGATTTTGATGGTTAACTAGTTAATCCCTAGTTTTGCTAAGCTTAGAGACTAACCATGACCATGGGAACCTAACCATGTGATTAGAATGACTATCTACAACTTTTTAGGCTAAGGGTATTTTGGTCATTTTGTGACTTTTGAATTATTTAGAATTTTGATTAATTGGTAAATTTTAGATTATTTTAATAATATTTAAATTGATGTATTATGATTTTGGTCATTTTTTATATTTTAATATTTTAGGAAAATTTTATATTTTTAATATTGTTTTTATTGGATTTGTTTAGTCGGATTTGAGTTTCGTCTCGTTCCAACTTGTATTGTGACCCGGGTAGCTTGAACTCTAGATGGGACCCAATATTAAGTTAAGCATGGCTCACAAGACCCAACATTAAGTTAGTTAATTAAACTAATTTTTATCATGTTAGAATGGTTAAGTTAGAGACTCAAAACTAGATCATTTTGACCCCAAACTTGAACCTAGTCTAGACTTAACCATATGAGACTAGAGAGGGGCAATTAGGACATTTCCTATTAGCCCTAATGGACTCTTTATGGCAGCCACCTTTAGGAGAGAATGATTCATTTCATTCATTACAATCTTGTCTCTTTTATTTTCCTTTTGTTCTTCCCCAATTTTAGAGAGCCTTCCCATTGATTTGGTCTCCAAATCAAATCATTCTTTCACCAAACCTTCCCTCAATCATTCCCATTCTCCAAGGGAAGGGTGCTACCAAGGATTGGAAGAGGAGTGCAAGGAGGAGTGTCCACTTTGAGGGATCTTCGTATCGGAGTCGTGTCCTAAAGGATTTCATTAGGATTCCACTCCCAATAGGTAAAACCCATCCTCTAAATCGATTTCCTTTGCATATAAATTAGTTTTGAATCCATGGGATCCATCCTCATGCATGTGTCCCATTTAATTCAAATTTGAGGCCATTTGGAGCTCTCTTGAGGATTTTAGATATGTGTCTTGTGTCCTACTTGATAGATCCCAAATTATGACATCCCATGTGTATGTATGTATGATAATAGTTTAAATAGATATTTAAATTCAGTTTTAGAATGGTTAGAGAGTGGATTGATCTTAGTTAGAATGGTTAGAATGAGTTTCACTTGGATACCTATGTTTGTATCCAAGTATCTTGGCCTATATGTGTCCTTTTGTCCAAAACAACTCAAATTCGTCATAATATTCATCCACGTTTTTATTAACCAAAGCAACTTAGAAATATTATAACTTTTAGCTTAGAACTCCGATTTATCTTTTATTTTTTTAAAAGAACCGTATCAAAGTTAGCTTTCCAAATATATATTTTAATAGGCCAAATTCTTTCTGTAACTTTATGTATAATTATTTGAGTGTCAGCTGTACGAAAGACGAATGTGTTTCGGTATTTTCGCGATTTTGGGAGCTTTCGGACACGAAAATGTGATCCGTTTAAAGTTTCGGAAAGCTAACACAAAGGTCTACGACATACTTTAATCCTAGAATTTAGTGAATGCCCAATTGGTACAATATTGATTTTAAGTAGAAGAGTGACTAAATGATATATGCATTTTATGTAACCTATGAGCCTATGTAGTATGGATATTAAATGAATATAGAGTATGTAATGCATGATATGTTAGATGAAAGAAATAATATATATATGATATATTCTCTTTACATTAATGTATATATATGGTTGAATACAAGCATGTAGGAATACAATTAATATAATGCATATAAGCAATGCATGAATGAAAGAATGATATACAATGTATGCATGAAAGTATATAATGAATGCTAGATATGAATACTAGATATGAATGAAAGATATTTATGTAATGATAGATATGAATGCATAATGTATAAATATTGTAATGTAATATATAATGATAACATGTATGGTAATGTAGAGTATATGATGCAAGCATGAATGAATGGAGAAAATACATGTATATAGGTAATATAGAATATAATATATGAATGCAAGCATGCAAGATAATGTATTGTATCCATATATAATGTATTCAACTGAAAGATAATGTAATATATGAAAGGAATGAATGATAATATATAACATGATATGTAAGGTAATACAAGGTATGAAATATACGATGTGTGCATGTTTGTATGTCTCTATGTTAATGTATAAAATGATATGAATATACAATGTATGCATATGTATAAAACATGTAGATAATGCATAGATGCATGAATGAAATGAATGTTTGCAATATGTTAATATAAATACAAGTATCTAATATACATGAATGTTAGTATAATATAATACAAGTATACATGTATGTATCATGTAAATATAATATACATGATATGTACGTATGCATGTATACAAGGTAAGTATGTATGTATGCATTTCTATAAACTGAGTTAACCTATAACCTTTTACACACATGCATTCATACACCCTTTGACATCATGTATCCCATGTCGTATACACCTACCTATCACTAAATTTTAGAACATTAACACATATCCTTTCACACACATGCCAAACACACACATACTCACTTACTCTTTTACCTCTCTTCCTCTCTCTCTATATATATGTATGTGCCTATATATATATATCTATATATATGAATATGTGAATATGAATAATATATATACATTATATGACTAAGTTTGTGTGCCTTGTTAGCTTATGGTTTAGTTTTGTGCTTGGTTTAGCAAGTGACTTAGGCTATGAGTTAGTAGCTATCTTGGATACTTGATTTGCATATACTTAGTTTGTTTAGACCTAGAATAACTTATTTGACCTAATTTAGACTTGTTAGACCTAGTTTAACCATAGTTGACCTAGGTTTGACTTTCAGGGTTGACCAAGTTGACCAAGAGTTGACTTTGGTCTAGATTGACCTAGAATAATGTAGAATGCATAGTAGAACTTCATATTGCCATTTTGGACTTGTTGTGACTTGTGCTGTTCTGATTAGGAGCCAGACACCTCTCCTCGGACAGTATATTTACTTTGGACATTCAGACATCAGGCGAGCACATTCTCTGATCATTTCATATCATGTTAGAATTATTTTTCTGCTTTAGATTACTTTACTTGATGCTGTCACGTTGGTAACACGGATTAGTACTATATGGATCCTTTCTTGAGATGTTATTCCCTCAGAAAGCATCGGATACTACATGTTCTGTGCGTTTCATTTACATTATGTATCACTATGCTTCATGGTTCATTGATCACTTGTGACATGTATTCTCATGATCACAGAGTCTTCCTTGAATCACCCATTTATGGGCATTCCTAGAATCACCCACTTATGGGCCTACCATGTATCACCCTTTGTGGGCCATTGCATGGAATCATAACATAACCTGGCTGGATCCTTGTGTATTGATTGGGGGTACGGGGGAGTAGAAGTAGACATGTAAATAATATCAAAGTAGTGTAGTTCCCAGAATCACTCCATAGTATAGTTTCCAGAATCTCCTATGCCATTTACATGTTTATATTGTACTCTGACTCACTAGCCACTGTTAGTTCTCTATTTATAGTAGATATTTCTATTACAGTTCTCTCTCTGTTTACATTTTGTACTTTCTTTTAGTTTTCTGTATCTTACTCTTTAGCATGTTTATATTTTCTAGCCTGTTATGATTTGTTGAGATGTACTGTACTCGCTCCTGTCCTGACTGGACCTGTTGATAAATTTTACAGATAGCTTGGAGGTTGCCTGCTAGCCTAGAGGAGACACATTAGAGGTTGTTTAGATAGTTATTTCAGTTGTCTTGAGTTGTAATTACTTTATGGATTACTGTATTTGAGCTTTGAGATGTATTTCTGGGTTTGTGTATCTTAGACACTTAGACTTCTATCTGCTATATCTTTTTTGGATTTCATGTTTTATCTATCTTTTATCATGCTCTACCTTAGATGTGATTGAGACTGTATTGCTATGTCATCTCCATTCGGAGTGTATATACTGTACAGGTACCTTTATATTGTTATATGGTTGACCTAGGACAGCGTTCTACCACCGACACTGCGGCGTAGGCTGGATGTACCCACGTCTCGTGCCCTTACTCTTGGGTGCGGGTCGTGACACGTTTTTAGTGGTAGCCCACGCAGGTCGAGTTTGTGTAGTGGTATTCGAACTTGAGTATCACTACAGCCTGTAGTAGGATTAGGATATTTTGAAGGTACTCAATCACATTAGGAAAAAATCTTAATCGGATACCTTTTATCTAAATTGTTGCTTATTGACTTCCCTTTAATATAAACTGTTCTTCTTTGAATTTTTGCTTCATTCTCAGAAATTACTTCTTGTTTTGATCTGTCTTCAAGATGGTTATGGAGACACGATCTCATCGCTCCGGTTCGGAGATACTATTGATAGGTTGTCCACCTCTCGTCCTGTTCATCAGGGCCTCGAGACCGCAGCTCCTGTTGTACCGACTCAGGTTGGCGTTTCTGCTATATTGGAGGTGTACCTCTGTCTGTACAGAGACTTTTTTTGTCATTTTCGATTTCTCTCAGCAGCAGCGGTTCATGCAGCATCATCAGCAGACCAGGAAAAACCAGCAGGGCGAGCTATCGTTAGTACAGTCGAGGATGCACAGACTATTAGAGATCTTGCTGCAAGTTTCGTTCTTTTCTATTCCGTTCCCGCAATTGTCTCTTATAACTATCTTGAAATTCGACTCCATCTGTTCCTTGTTGACTGATCAATTTGTTCTGTTATTCCTGTGTTATGTTTGCTTTTTTTTTCTTTTGAGAAAAAAAATCATATGGGCTAGGTCACCTCAGTTATGGGATCTAGAATCTTCGATAGTCATGTTAGCTGGCATAGTGAGGACATATAGTCAGATTTTGGACCTATTTCTCGGGTGTGGAAATTTAAGGTTTTCGCCGTCGCATGCGACAATGCAAAAATTTTAAATACCATGAACCTAGAGGTATGTACCTTAGTCAAGGACTCTGTGATTATCGTAGCCTTGCTTACTAGTATGACGAAGATTTGGAGCACCATGATTTTGGATAGACGCATATGATTATCAGATTGTACCTTAAATGCTCTTGAACAAGTTTTCTCTACTTTTGTTCAGTCTTTCAAAAAAAAAATTGTTTTGTTTGTTTTGTTTCACATTATTTAACTTAGGAGTAGGAGTAGCTTTAGCTGTATTAGAAACCTTTGTGTAACTAATTACTATGAATCTCTTCTTAAAATAATGAATCGATGGTTTTACTAGACCTTATCTTGGATTGATATTATAGCTCTGGTTTCAAAATGGTTCCTTCTTTTAAACAGATAAGCAGAACAGATTTTATCGTTATTTCCTTTTTGCTATTATTCTTGTATTAAATAATAATAATAAAACTGTCTTGATTACATCAATCACCTGCTTTGTAATCTTGGTAGGAATCTAAATATTGGTCTTGATATAGAATTTGATTTTTATATTGGGACATGAGGATATATATAGTGGACACAGACACTTTGTCTGACACGTATGCATGCTACACTTTGATTATCATCCCATCTAAATGCATATTAATATGTTGTTGATGTTTAAATTCTTAAAACCCCAATATTCTGATACAGTACAGTATCAGAGACTGGTTCTCTGTTTTTCCAGTTTAAATTCATAATTTAAATATAAATTTTATGTTATTTGTTTTGTTTACATCACTGCACATGTATCTTATACACAATGTTTCAATTCTTAAAGAAATTGGTTGAGTTTTGTGTTTGAACTTGTCAAATCTGAGACTGTGTGCATATTAACCCTTAATACTGGATTTTAAATATTAGTTCAAATTGCTGTTTTTAAATGTAATATTTTGAGGTATATACATTGTTATATGTAGGGATATAATGTTAAGTTTCATATTTTTACATGTTAGGTTGTGATAAACATTGGGTTGGTTTGATGTTCGAATTTCTCCAAAATCCTAAAACTGAATACATGTTAACATTTTTCACATTGATTTTAAATATTTAGTTCAATTTCAGATTTAATATGTAATGTTAAACTGAACTGAATGATTGAACCCTTCATTTTAAGTTATAACCCCTGTACTCTTGATACTCTACACTAATGTACACTAATGTTCACAACTGCCATGTAAACCTAACCCTTCATCTCTATGTTATGTTTATATATATATATATATATATATATATATATATATATATATATTTATATATATATATATATATATATATATATATATATATATATATATATATATATATATATATATATATATATATATATATATATATAGTTTATGCATACATGTTATAATGTATATAGATACGTAACTAAATCTCTACCTCTCTATACATATAGATATATGTATATATATGGTTAGCCATGCATGTTATGAGTAAATAGGTTGTGCATTGTAGATTGTTTAACCAATATGCCATGAGTAGTGTAACTTGATAGCTATTGTTTTGAAACCCAAATCCTCATATACACTTTCATGTATATTTCACACGCACACACACACACGTCTACTATCTAACCTTATGAACATGTCCACATACACCCATACACACACTAACCACATCACTACAACAAATATGGCCTACAATAGCATGCGCAGAACGCTATAGAAAGCCTTCTATAGCATATTCTGTCTGCTATAATCGCCCACGCTATAGTATGTCCAGACATGTGAACGCTATAACATTATAGCGTTCATGAATGCTGTAGAAGGTTTATAGCGTTCGTGTATGCTGTTGATGGTTTATAGCGTTTATGAATGCTGTAAATACTTTATAGCATTCTAGAACGCTGTAGATGGTTTATAGCGTTCGTGAGTGCTGTGGATTACTTATAGCGTTTATGAATGCTGTGGATTATTTATAGCGTTTGTGAATGTTGTGGATGATTTATAGCGTTTGATGAATTGATTGTCATGGACGCTATAGATGGTTTGATTTATTATAGCGTTCATCATATGCTATCGTGGTAACAGCAATTTAGACGTTTTGAGTGCTATAAACCTGTTACAGAATTTCATATTATTTCATATCTGCTATAGAATTTCATATTTCATAACCTGTTTTGTATCACATATAAATAACAATAATCGCAAACAATTTCAATCGCAACTTGCATTTCGATCAATCAAGATATATGAAAGATTTGCCAAAATATGAAATGTTTCATTAGAACATTCAAGATGTACAAAAGTATTTGTCATTAAAACATTCAAGATGTACAAAAAGTAGTTGTACGCCTAGTAGTCCAAAATAATAATAAAAATGTCTGTAGGCCAAAATGCAGTTCGATCGTCTCTTTCCTTCTAGATATCCACAACCATCAAAAATTTACACGCCAACCTACACAAAATTGAAAAGAAAACGCATTATTATATTAAAAAATGGGAAAAAATAATTTTAGAATTACTAACAATGAGAGTAATTAAAATTATTTGTTTTTTCCTATATTTTAGTAAAAATGTGTACTTGCCTCACAACTTGTACCTGGTTGCTCCAGTATGAAATTAAAGTTGTTCCACTTCAAAAAAAACTCTCATGCATGCTAAGGGTTTAGAGAAAATTTATGTATGACTCAACATATACATTTTCATACATAATGCAAACTAACATGCATGGATGCATACATGAGAGAACTAAGATTGGACTGCTCAATATTTCTCTTGTGCTCTAAGATTTCCAATTTGCCGAAAAAGGGATAGTTGAGAATGAAATAAGCATGTAAGGATGAGTTGAAACTTTAATCTTCAGTTGTCCAGGACATAAATACCAGTATATATATTATTTTATTAAGCATGAAAGGTAGCATGGAGACGAAGAAGAACAGAAATGTGAAATGTATTAGTAAAACTACCTCTACATGAGGAGGAGGGTCTTGACCTCTGGCCACTCTCTGAAGGCACGAAAACTGAAACACATTCATCCAAACATTGATTTCATAAGTGCAACGATACACATTCATCAAAGCAAATTCAAATATTAGATATAATTAAACTGGTTAAAAAGAAGAAGAAAATAACTTGATATAATTAACACCAAAACAAGGCATAACAGTAGTAGCAATATCCAACATATCCATAACTGAGTAAACCTAAAGGTTTTTTTGCCATGCCGGTGGGCTTATGCAATAAAGGCGCACCCCCACCACGTTCCTCTATAACCAGAAAAAATTCAAAATGAAGACCTAAACTTATACACTTTGCTATTCAGAATTGCACTCATTTATAAGACATTAAGCCAGAGAGGTACAAGGAAAGACATTGTCAGTAATGTTAGTTCGCATAATAACATATTGTAGTTTATTCGATGGCCACAACTATGATATCCCAAATTTACTCATTCAACAGTAAATAGCTTATGATTTTAATAAGTGGGAAACATTTTCAATTTTACATCATGCAAAACTAAGCCGAGTGCAAAGCATGTGTATTCATGTATTCTAAGAACAGATTTTCATATAGAATAATTGATATTAAAATTGTAAAACAAAAGGCCAGCTTGTGTTTTGTACTTATCTAGACACTATTTTCAGGTGAGCATAAAGACTTAAGTTTATAATCATTACTTAGATAGCAGTTAATAACAGAATTGGCATAAAATCGTCTGTGCAAGGATACCTCAGAGGAAATTGCTGATATTGTCTTCTGATCAGCATTCCATATGATCGGTGTCATCTGGTTCTGTTGCACATCATTCGGTGCCAATGACATAGCTATGATATTAGATGGAAGAAGATATCCACCAAAGCTTTCAACTCCACAACCAACGTCCATGACTGTGTGAAGCCTTCCCTCATTGTTTAAATTACTGTCCGTGAAGTTGAGCATCTGCAGATTAAGAAGGCAAATGAGTATTTCCATTTGTCGGGCCTACTTTGAATCCAGATATAAAAAGAGAAGATGCAAGAGATTATGGGAAACAAAGGTAGCTCATTTTCCTTATCCGCATAACTCCATTTGGTAAATGAGTTGTTGAAAAGTCCTAAAGAGGACTCATTTGTCAACCAAAAGTTAGCCTAGGAGCAATTATCAACCAAAACTTACTCTTGCAAGTGAGGCTATATATTTATCAGCTCCATAATGGAAATGAGTGCCTCCACCTGGAAATTTAATATTTTTGCCTGCATCAATCATCCAGTTCTGGTCGGACTTCTCATGTACAAGGTGTGTGTGTGGTATGTTTTCTTTCCAAACTTCATCTCGACTTTTTGGCCACTTTATAGGCACCTACAAACAGAAGTACCAATATACTCGGCATAAGAACATGTCATATTTCTTTGTACCAATATACTCCAACATTCAGAAGCAGATCATAAGTAACACAAGCATGTAGAAGAATGTTAAAACATGAAGAACCTCTGTAAACATTTTCTAGTTTCATTTTTCCATAAAAGGACACAACAGCTGGTCCTGAACTCGCATAGTAGTAGACAAGCTGATAAAGACGGAATAATATGCTTTAACATATGCAAATAGAACTAGTGTGGTTCTAATGGTTGTTTTTGCATGATGTTATATTGAATTTCTCAAAGAATTTTATTTGTTTCTTCATCAAATTTAGGAACGATACCTCACAAAAGTATTATTGCCCAGTTCTGTACCATAAAATGCAGAGTATTGGTCCTCTGAGACCATCACAACCCTGAGACCATAAAATGCCCAGTTCTTTACCATATAATACTTGTAAGGAGTAACATTTCATATAAACAACCACTTCACTTTTGAAGCAACATTTCATCAATATTAGATTATCTAAAACTCATATCGTTTATATACAAATAATGCATACAAATTGAATATATTAACGAAAAGTCTCAGTTTGTTTACATGGTATAGGATCCAGGTATCATGCATACTCTTCAGTGTTCAGTATCAAAAGGAGAGGGGAAAAAAAAAGAACCATCACAGATTCCTTCCTTTCTCGGATCCTGAATTAAAAGGAAAGGAAAAAAGGCTTCTAAAGTTAGAAATAAGGGTAAATTATAACTTAGATGCATAAGCCTTAACATGAATAGCACAATTGGTCGAACGAGGCCTAAAAGATATTCCTACAAGATATTCTAACAGAATACATAAAAATTTGCATACTAGAATTCCTGGAAAGGCAATTAAAACATAAGAACACAGTGTTTAGACAGGGAAGACTAGGCTTTTCTAAGATTGAAAAAAAAAGTTTACTGAATAATTTATGGTTTTATATCACTAGAGAGTCTAACTATTGTAACTGTTTGCTATGTCAGTCCAACCACTTTTCCTCTTTATAAGGTCATTTCAGTCCTGGACGATCAAATAATTGAGTTTGACATTGACCATATTAAGTAATCAAGGAACCATTGCTGGGGAGGGTAGCAAAATCGGTTGGTATGGTTTGGACTTTGCACATGTACAATACTCCAGTAGTTGCTCCAACTATTACAATGATAAAATGATAAAATCTTAGTTAAAGAAACTACTAGAATTAGAGGTATATCAGAACTAACAAGGATTGAGTTATTTTAACAAGGACCGGGCAATAGTTGCTAGCCAAGAGGATTTTCCAGGTTGATTTTTTATTTTTAAGATCTGGTAGTTTCTCAGCTCCTCTAACTTACATTATAATGATCCTAAGACTTTGTGACATAAGTATGCTGTAATCAAATGCATCATAAGATGCATAAGGAGCCTACTTTTTTTTCCCTTAGCTTTTACTTATTTCCTCTTGATGCTTCTACATTCGGAACTAAGGGCCTAAGACATATAAGACATACTTACATATATAAACACACACCAATTATTTACTTTTGCACATTCACTAATGTTGTATTAAGGTCTGGTTAGTCGTTGATAGTTTCTATAGTTTGACAGTGGTTAGTTCCCTGTTTGAGAAATATAAGATCGATCCAAAAGAAATTGGTCGGCTGGAAGTTGGTAGCGAGACAGTGATAGACAAGAGCAAGTCAATAAAGACCTGGTTGATGCAGATCTTCCAGGTCTGTTTTGGCTCTCTTACTCTCTATGATAACTTGTTATAATAATAAAAATATGTGCCCTTCTACTTTTCTTGCAAATTCTAGCTATTGAGATGTTACCGGTTCCTATCATGAACCTGTTTGCTTGAAACATTTATCATAATTTTGTTCTTTCTATTTATCCAATTCTTCTTGTGGTGCTTTCCACATTTATGGAAACTACAGGAACATGGCAATACTGATATTGAAGGAGTTGACTCTACAAATGCATGCTATGGGGGAACAGCTGCTCTATTTAACTGTGTAAATTGGGTTGAAAGTAGTTCATGTCCACTGTACACTGGAATTAGCATTTGCAACAATAAGCACATAGTTTCCTACTCTTGACACCCATTTCTATTATACCTGGATACCATTACACTTGACATTCATGTCCACTGTACACTGGAATTAGCATTTGCAACAATAAGCACATAGTTTCCTACTCTTGACACCCATGTCTATTACACCTGGATACCATTACACT
This sequence comes from Iris pallida, assembly GCA_029216955.1. Taxonomy (NCBI): domain Eukaryota; kingdom Viridiplantae; phylum Streptophyta; class Magnoliopsida; order Asparagales; family Iridaceae; genus Iris; species Iris pallida. The sequence continues at coordinate 10,450,625 of JANAVB010003200.1, forward strand.
TGACATTCATGTCCACTGGAATTAACATTTGCAATAATAAGCACGACCTACTATGATAGGAAAGACAAAAAAAATATTATCCAGTGATATAATGGAGTTTATGGCAAGAACCCACATACTAATACCAGAATTGAGGAATATACAGAGATCCCAACACTAGATCACATTTAAAGATGGAAGGAAACTGGCATACGTGATACAACCAGATTAAGAAGCTATTGTTTTAGTCACAAGTATGGTCCAGTTGAGCATAAACCGAGTAAACCAACTGGATAAAAGTTCCATATTTATTTCTATTATAAAGTTGAAAATTTTGCTCCAAGACTCAGTCACAGGTTGACCATCCAACAAAAGAACCAAGTTCTTCTATACTTATCAATCAATCACCAAAAAAGTGCTTTTTGCACCAAACGCCTCCTAGAATAAACATTTAGTTTCTACATTCACTTCATACATGGCTAGGTTTTTGTTCAAACGCAATATTTTTTTTACTCGAAACTCGATTTCATATAATAATTTCCATAAATCGAGAAGAATCAGCCGCTAAATAAGCATAAAACCCCTAAACATCGCATTTTTCGTAGAGAGGAAGAGATGAATCGAGCAAACCCTAGCCAAATGAGAACTTTAAGCGAAGTAGCAGTGAGAATTAGGGGATTAGAGAGCAATACCGACGACGGAGATTGGGGAAAAGTCAAAAAACCCTAGAAAAATGTAGAGAGAGAGAACGTCCCCTTTGTTGTGACCGCCAACTTAGAGAGGGAGAGTAGAAAAGAGAAAGGGAAATGGGAGAATAAGAGAGAGAGAGAGAGAGAGAGAGAGAATGGGAGAATAAAAGAGGGAGGTTGCTGTGACCGCCAACTTAGAGAGGGAAAGCCAAATTTTTATTCCCAAATTTTTTTGGTCCCAAATTTTCGTGGAGTGTTGTTGCTCTGGCCGCCAAAAAATTGGCAAAAACTAGCTGTTGTAGCCAATTTTTTAAGAGAAAAAAATCAATAGATGAATGTTATAGATTCTATGGCATTCAGGAAATTCTATAGATAGATATTTTTATAACATTGCAGAAAGAACGCTATTGTTGATAATATTCTATAGCGGGGACACTTGAACGCTATAGAAAAACTGCTATTGTATGCCCTATTTGTTGTAGTGCATAATCTTTACATAATGCTAGCTTTTCCCTCTCAAACGCTCTATATATATATCTATATATATATATATATATATATATATATATATATATATATATATATATATATATATATATATATATTATGATTGGATTTCAATGCAATTGACTTTCATTCTTTAACTTTTGATTTTGATTTTTCTTTGAATAGTACTCCTTTATAGATAATTGATAGTTATCTTATTTTATTTTCTGATAAGTACCAGTTTTTATATAGGATGGTAGACTGCCTTACAGTTTTGATGATTTGTTATTTCTATATCTTTTCAGTTTAACACCCCTGATTGCTTGTATGTTTTGATACCCTATGACCGTTTTGGTTTAGCATGACTAGTATACCTAGATGAGACTTTCACTACCACCGCATGCCATGACCCTGTATACCATTCTTTTAAATTGTATGATTTAGGTAAGTTCTGAGACTTTGATCGTTTGGGACGAGACTCTAGAAGAAGTACGACCATCTTAATTTCGAGGACGAAATTTTCTAAGGAGGGTAGACTTGTAACACCCATTTTTCTAAAATGAGGGTAATTTTGAACTTTTATAATTTTGATTAATCGATAATAAGATTAAACTCATGTTGTGATTTTTGGTAATTTTTTTAATCAATTTAAAATTATTTAAAATGTTGAATTGTGATTTTGATGGTTAACTAGTTAATCCCTAGTTTTGCTAAGCTTAGAGACTAACCATGACCATGGGGACCTAACCATGTGATTAGAATGACTATTTACAACTTTTTAGACTAAGGGTATTTTGGTCATTTTGTGACTTTTGAATTATTTAGAATTTTAATTAATTGGTGAATTTTAGATTATTTTAATAATATTTAAATTGATGTATTATGATTTTGGTTATTTTTTATATTTTAATATTTTGGAAAATTTTATTTTTTTAATATTCTTTTTATTGGATTTGTTTAGTCGGATTTGAGTTTCGTCTTGTTCCGACTTGTATTGTGACCCGGGTAGCTTGAACTCTACATTAGGACCCAATATTAAGTTAAGCATGGCTCACAAGACCCAACATTAAGTTAGTTAATTAAACTAATTTTTATCATGTTAGAATGGTTAAGTTAGAGACTCAAAACTAGATCATTTTGACCCCAAACTTGAACCTAGTCTAGACTTAACCATATGAGTCAAAAGAGGGGCAATTAGGACATTTTCCATTAGCCCTAATGGACTCTTTGTGGCATCCACCTTTAGGGGAGAATGATTCATTTCATTTATTATAATCTTGCCTCTTTTATTTTCCTTTTGTTCTTCCCCAATTTTAGAGAGCTTTTCCATTGATTTGATCTCCAAATCAAATCATTCCTTCACCAAACCTTCCCTCAATCATTCCCATTCTCCAAGGGAAGGGTGCTACCAAGGATTGGAAGATGAGTGCAAGGAGGATTGTCTACTTTGAGGGATCTTCGTATCGGAGCCGTGTCCTAAAGGATTTCATTGGGATTCTACTCCCAATAGGTAAAACCCATCCTCTAAATCGATTTCCTTTGCATATAAATTAGTTTTGAATCCGTAGGATCTATCCTCATGCATGTGTCCCATTTAGATTCAAATTTGAGGCCGTTTGGAGCTCTCTTGATGATTTTAGATATGTGTCTTGTGTCCTACTTGATAGATCCCAAATTAGGACACCCCATGTGTATGTATGTATGATAATAGTTTAAATAGATATTTAAATTCAGTTTTAGAATGGTTAGAGAGTGGATTGATCTTAGTTAGGATGGTTAGAATGAGTTTCATTTGGATACTTATGTTTGTATCCAAGTATCTTGGCCTATATGTGTCCTTTTGTCCAAAACAACTCAAATTCGTCATAATATGCATCCACATTTTTATTAACCAAAGCAACTTAGAAATATCATAACTTTTAGCTTAGAACTATGATTTATCTTCCGTTTTTTTAAAAGAACCGTATCAAAGTTAGCTTTCTAATAATATATTTTAACAAGCCAAATTATATCTGTAACTTTTTGTAGAATTATTTTAGTGTCAGCTGTACGAAAGACGAACGTGTTTCGGTATTTTCGCGATTTCGGGAGCTTCCAGACACGAAAATGCGATACATTTAAAGTTTCGGAAAGCTAACACAAAGGGCTACGACATAATTCAATCCTAGAATTTAGTGAATGCCCAATTGGTACAGTATTGATTTTAAGTAGAAGAGTGACTATACAATATATGCATTTTGTGTAACCTATGAGCCTATGTAGTATGGATATTAAATGAATATAGAGTATGTAATACATGATATGTTAGATGAATGAAATAATATATATATGATATATATTCTCTTTACATTAATGTATATATATGGTTGAATGCAAGCATGTAGGAATGCAATTAATATAATGCATATAAGCAATGCATGAATGAAAGAATGATATACAATGTATGCATGAAAGTATATAATGAATGCTAGATATGAATGCTAGATATGAATGCAAGATATTTATGTAATGATAGATATGAATGCATAATGTATAAATTTTGTAATGCAATATATAATGATAACATGTATGGTAATGTAGAGTATATGATACAAGCATGAATGAATAGAGGAAATACATGTATATAGGTAATATAGAATGTAATATATGAATGCAAGCATGCAAGATAATGTATTGTATCCATATATGATGTATTCAACTTAAAGATAATGTAATATATGAAAGGAATAAATGATAATATATAACATGATATGTTAGGTAATACAAGGTATGAAATATACGATGTGTGCATGTTTGTATGTCTCTATGTTAATGTATGAAATGATATGAATATACAATGTATGCATATGTATAAAACATGTAGGTAATGCATAGATGCATGAATGAAATGAATGTTTGCAATATGTTAATATAAATACAAGTATCTAATATGCATGAATGTAAGTATAATATAATACAAGTATACATGTATGTATCATGTAAATGTAATATACTTGATATGTACGTATGCATGTATACAAGGTAAGTATGTATGTATGTATTTCTATAAACTGAGTTAACCTATAACCTTTTACACAGATACATTCATACACCCTTTGACATCATATATCACATGTCACATACACCTACCTATCACTAAATTTTAGAATATTAACACATATCCTTTCACACACATGCCAAACACACACATACTCACTTACTCTTTTACCTCTCTTTCTCTCTCTCTCTATATATATGCATGTGCCTATATATATAGCTTTCCTATATATATCTATGTATATGAATATGTGAATGTGAATAATATATATACATTATATGGCTAAGTTTGTGTGCCTTGTTAGCTTATGGTTTAGTTTTGTGCTTGGTTTAGCAAGTGACTTAGGCTATGAGTTAGTAGCTATCTTGGATACTTAATTTGCATATACTTAGTTTGTTTAGACCTAGAATAACTTGTTTGACCTAATTTAGACTTGTTAGACCTAGTTTGACCATAGTTGACCTAGGTTTGACTTTCAGGGTTGACCAAGTTGACCAAGAGTTGACTTTGGTCTAGATTGACCTAGAATCATGTAGAATGCATAGTAGAACTTCATATTTCCATTTTGGACTTGTTGTGACTTATGCTGTTCAGATTAGGAGCCAGACACCTCTCCTCGGACAGTATATTTACTTTGGACATTCAGACATCAGGCGAGCACATTCTCTGATCATTTCATATCATGTTAGAATTATTTTCCTGCTTTAGATTACTTTACTTGATGCTGTCACGTTGGTAACACGGATTAGTACTATATGGATCCTTTCTTGAGATGTTATCCCCTCAGGAAGCATCGGATACTACATGTTCTGTGCGTTTCACTTATATTGTGTATCACTATGCTTCATGGTTCATTGATCACTTGTAACATGTATTCTCATGATCACAGAGTCTTCCTTGAATCACCCATTTATGGGCATTCCTAGAATCACCCACTTATGGGCCTACCATGTATCACCTCTTGTGGGCCATTGCATGGAATCATAACATAACCTGGCTGGATCCTTGTGTATTGATTGGGGGTACGGGGGAGTAGAAGTAGACATGTGAATAATATCCAAATAGTGTAGTTCCCAGAATCACTCCATAGTATAGTTTCCAGAATCTCCTATGACATTTACATGTCTATATTGTACTCTGACTCACTAGCTACTGTTAGTTCTCTATTTATAGTAGATATTTCTATTACAGTTCTCTCTCTGTTTACATTCTGTACTTTCTTTCAGTTTTCTGTATCTTACTCTTTAGCATGTTTATATTTTCTAGCCTGTTATGATTTGTTGAGATGTACTGTACTCGTTCCTGTCCTGACTGGACCTGTTGATAAATTTTACAGATAGCTTAGAGGTTGCCTGCTAGCCTAGAGGAGACACATTAGAGTTGTTTAGATAGTTATTTCAGTTGTCTTGAGTTGTAATTACTTTATGGATTACTGTATTTGAGCGTTGAGATGTATTTCTGGGTTTGTGTATCTTAGACACTTAAACTTCTATCTGCTATATCTCTTTTGGATTTCATGTTTTATCTATCTTTTATCATGCTCTACCTTAGATGTGATTGAGACTGTATTGCTATGTCACCTCCATTCGGAGTGTATATACTGTACAGGTACCTTTATATTGTTAGATGGTTGACCTAGGACAGCGTTCTACCGCCGACATTGCGGCGTAGGCTGGACGTACCCACGTCTCGTGCCCTTACTCTTGGGTGCGGGTCGTGACAGAATACTTAGAGAGAAATCATACCTCAAAATGGTGATCGATACTTCGTTACTGTCGCGGCCTGCTATTGCAAACCACGCGCGCGTGGCATTTCCGGCCAGCGATGGCTCTCCCGTGGCGATGCGCGGGGTCAGGGTGGTCGCCCAGGGTGTCATGGAGGGTGGTGCGCCGTTAGGTATTTGGAGTGTTAGGATTTTCGTCGAGGAAACCTCTCAATTTTTCACGTTATACATATATAGAGCAGTCTTTGTTATAAACAGAGTGGGGGGGGGAAATCGGGCTTGACTCAACTGGTGCTGCTGCTGTGCTTGACTTGGTTGGGCCGAGGGAGTGGTGGAATCGGGCTGGGCTGGGAGAGCTTGCTTGTTTTAATTTACTGTGTGGGAACTCGGGTCTGGGAAAATCTCAGAAGGAGATCGGCTGAGCATGGGTTAGCTGAGATCGGTTTGGGCCTGGCTGTAGGCATGTGGGCCTGGCCCGAAGGGGCTTCTCAGCTGGGCTGGGATTTCCTCTTATTTATTAATAGCCCTATATCAATATATATATATATATATATATATATATATATATATATATATATATATATATATATATATATATATATATATATATATGATGGCTATATGTACCCCATATAATATGTATACACACATATATACGCTCACGTATATACACATACACGTATACTTCTATACACATACACTCAAAGCAAAGATATATATATATATATATATATATATATATATATATATATATATATATATATATATATATATATATATATATATAATATGATATCATATATACAATATCACTGAATTATCCCCAAAGGGTTTAAACATATGTAAAATCCCTAAATTTCTACTATTTTTTTATAAATTTGGTACTGAATATTTTTTTTTGTATTGTACGTCGCGTAGTTGCATTATACGTCGTGCGCGAAATTTCGTTTTTCGTAATTGCTCAACGAGTACGAATATGTGCGAGCGTACATATTTTTAGAAAAACATTTTTTCTATTTTTATATTTTCAAAATTATATATATATAATAATTATTTTAGCTATCGTACCAAAATTTCCATGTTTATTATTTTATTTATGAAAAGCATTTCATTTATACAGTTATAATAATAAATAATATTCTTATAAAATGGTATACTAGAAAAGTATATTTATGTAAATACTAATTGTGCATACATATATATTTTGTAATTATTTATTAGTTTATTTTTAAATAAAAATATAATTTTTGAAATTATTATTATTGGTTTTTATAAAATAAAATAGCAACAACAGTTGTGTAGCAATGAAAAGAAAGGGAATGGTAGGTAAGAATGTAGGCGTATAATTAGTATTTTGAAGAAAAATATTATGCTTACTATTAGTACTATTATTATTAATATTTTGAAAATAGTATACATATTTATTATTATTATTATTATTATTATTATTATTATTATTACTTCCATTAGTTTATGGTTCATTAAGCAGTATAAGATATTAATTGTATATACAGATACTTTCTAAGTTATAAGGATATAATAATTACTATTATTATTATTACTATTATTATTATTATTATTATTATTATTATTTTCATTTTGAATATTGTTGTTGTTATTGTAAAAAATACTATTTATTTACTACTATTATTATTTTTAGAAATTGTATGCACATATTATTTTCTAACCGTTTTCGAAGATAGTTTCACCAAAAATTTTACTTCAACAAAATTAGGCTCTTGTCTTAAACTAGTTTCTAGATTTGTAAATATTTATCAATAACTTTTTTACTAGTAAAATATAGTTTCTACCTATAAACACTATTTTTGCAAACTTATAGGCTTGGCCTAAAATGATTTTATCAAGTAAAGTATCTACCTAAAAATATTTTCAACCACTAGCATATATTTTACAAGTATTCCCTATATTTATCATACTAATTCCTTCGACTATCCTTCTGTCCATGACTAATCCCATTTTTCCTATCCTCTCGCTAATTTTAGACTACCTTATGTCGAAACTAACTAATTTGATCCTTCTGGACCCAATGGAACTGTCCGTGCCATCATCAGAGGTCACCTTGCATAGTTGTTGCACCGAAGTAGCAGTTCATGCCACCTTGATTATTGCAGCACCACCTCAGGCGTCAATCAGGCAAGACACCTTGTCAGCTGCTGTTTATTTATTTTAGCTCATATTTCATGCATTATTCATTATTTTCTTTATGCAAAATAAACTGTGATACATGGCATAACCTGTTAGAACTTACTGTTCATTTATATTTCCTGCTATGTATTATTTTTCTTACATATTAAACCTAGATTTAAGGGACCACCTTGTGTGTTGCATTCATAGGCCTTGACACATTTATACCACGTTGTTGTGAGTCACATATAGGACTCGTACATGCGTGATTGGCTGGCCACCAGTACGTATAAGCCGTGCGTTAGGAAATAACTGCTAATAGAATTGCATGCTAGAAGACTTAGCAGTTATGAGTTGGCATTGGACGGGGAGAACATAATTGGAAGTTGACTACCACCCTATCTATCGTAGACTCGCTCGCTACTGAGGAACGATAGGTAGACTATATGCTATAGACTCACTCGATACTGAGGAAAAGTATATGGTGTTGTGACTCGCTACTGAGGTACTGTATTAGTATTTTCCTAACTTGACCCGGTAGTCATGCGACCATGAACTGTTCTTAAAACTGTATTCAATTAGATTGGTTAGGCGCCCTTATCCGTTAGGTATGAGTACTCTTGGTTTGGGTACTTATATCTGACCGTGGCTTGGAACAATAACTTGTTGCGGATTAGTTCGCCCCATCTTGTCCTTGTTCGGTTGTAGGTGTGGCTTACTACTCCGATGAGAAGGTAAAGAACCTTGTTGGGGTTCGGATACCATATTGGATTCATAGCATGGAAAGATACGTCATCGTGAATTAGTTTACCATCTCATGTCCTTGTTTGGTTGGAGGGATGGTATGCTAGTTCAATGGTATGTATTGGACCGTGTTATAATTCAATTGACTTATTTATTTGAGCAATTTATTCAGTTTTATTGGCATAATATTATGTGTCTTGTTACGTCCGTCTGAGGACCTGGTTATCTCGCCAGATGTGTGCTCTTGTCTTTCGCAGGTGTTCTAGCCGTGGCCATGATCATCTCTATTTCTTCGAGGATGATTGTACTTTGATCGTCTTCGCTTCGCTCGCCAAACTCTTTCTTTTGTGATGTATTTCTTTTCATAGTTGGTAGTGGATTTATCTCCGCCCAACTACATGTACCAATGACAATTCATAGTTGATTATATGATATCATTTATTTTTTTATTTGATGTGGATGAGATTAGTCATGGTTCTACTGTATTTTACAGCTTACGTATATTTACTATACGGCTGGCATGTCTACGTCCCTAGTCCTACGTATTTTGGGACTGGGGCGTTACAACATATCCATGGCAACTATTTTATAACAAATCAGGCACTACTAATAATATCAATAAAACAATATATATCACTATACATAATACCTATATGAGATACATATATTTTAATAATTCAATTATTAAATAGGCACCATAAATCTATATATACACATTTATATAGTTTAAATGCTATAAAAATGTACAAGGATAATGCAAAATAAATAGTTATCCTATCTCCAAGAATAAATATTCAATCAAAATAACTGAATATTGATATTATATATATATATATAACATTTATTCTAGAAAAATATTATCAGATACTTAAAACAAGGTAAAAGTACACACTCAAAGTATATCGTCATGGACGTCTTAGGACTCATTATAAGCCTACGCGGGCTTGGGCTCGGTTCGGGCCCTGTCCGGACTAATTTGGTACAACCGGGTCTCCTATACGTCAAATAATATTAATAATGAATAATTAAACTATTTACAATGGTCATGTCACAACTTAGCCTGGTTTTTCTAGTTAGGACATCACTATGGCTCGGCCTTCCCTGGCATGGATAATACACTAGTCAAGGCACGTCACTACACTACCCATGCCACGATTTCTAGTCGCCTTGTACTCCAATTCCTAACCATGGCTAAAATCATTTACCGTAATAATTAACTAAATAATTATTTATAAAATTCTAAAATCCTCATTTAAATCAAATAAATAATAAAAAATATTTCAAAATTTCCGGAAAGGGAGGCTACATAGTTGGCATGGCCGACACTAGCCAAGAACAGATCGGGCAACCCAAAATTTTAAGTCCAAGAAGCGAAATATTGTACGAGTTGGCAATGCCAACCCTAGCCAACAAAAGATGGGACAACCAAAATTTTAAGGAACACATGTATAGTTCGCAGGCTCAAATGCTATCCTTCGGGGGTTTTGAGCTTATCAGGGCCATCAATTTGGCTATTACGATGTATTGGTTCCAGGCTATCATGATCAGGGGCGGAGCTAGGGATACTACAATTGCACTAGGCTACAGCCCAGTGCAAGCCCAAAAATAAGGTAATTTTCCCTATTAATTGGGGGTGTAACCAAGCGTAGTTCTCCAACATTCTCTCTTCCCTTACTCGCGACCCGACCTTGGAACTTTTGGCCCTACTGCCTCTCTAGCCCTTACCTTTTTTAAATGAAAGTGGAAGAAATCTGGCTGCAGCGGCTGGTCTCCTGCTCCCCCTCTCTAACCCGGCTGTCGACCAGCACACTACAGCGACATAGCCCCTCTTTCTCTCGGCTCTTCCAGTCTCCCTCTTCACCTCCTCTAGACTTCTGGTAAAAACCCTATCATCATCACTATTTATTATTTAATAGGCCTTTGGAAAACCCTAATTTTTTGTAAAATCCTAGCTCCCAAATTTTTGGTGTTTGATTTAATCTTAATACCAATTTAATAAATCTTAAAATATAATGAAAAATCATGGAAGCAAGAAAAAGAAAATCGTTTTTCATTCTTTAAACCAAGGCGTGAAACATCAGGAAGTGAAAATCTTCCACCTCCTTCGAATGTTAATGTTCCAACCCCAAGTGTTGATCACAGAGATAAGGTTATAGTTGATTTAAATTCTCTTCATCGAGATCCAGGTCTTCGAATTCTCATACACGGACATCTTGTTAATCATAGGGATGAGATTAGATGGACATATATGAAAATGGGTCCATATCAGCCGAAATTGACAGCATTTCTGCCGTCTGAGTCCGGAAAACAACCTCATTGATTTCGATACTCTTGGTTCCAACAATTTCCTTGGTTAGAGTACTCTTCTTCAAGATGCAGCATTTTATTTTCCATGTTATCTTTTTTAAATGATTATGCTCTCTATTACGCATTAACTGTTGATGAGTTTAAAAATTGGAAGAGAGTTAATGAGGGGCCTCGATGTAATTTTTGACACATATGGGAGGTCCCACATCTACCCATAGATATTCTATAAAAGTTAAAAAAGATTTATCAAATGTTACTCAACATATTAATAAAGTGATTAATGCATAGTCATCTGAAGAAGTTTTGAAGAATCGATTAGGACTTAAGACGACAATTGCGTGTATTCAGTGGCTCAGTTTGCAAGCATGTGCATTCTAATAATCGTGGAAACTTTGTACAGACAATAAAATTGATAGGGAATTTGAATGTCAATATTGATGATGTTCTATTGTAGAAAGCTCCAAAGAATGCACAATATACTTTACCAATTATTCAAAAAGTGGTTTTGCATACCATGACCAACATGGTGAGAACTAAAATTCATGAAGAAGTTGGAGATGCAAAGTTTTGTATTTTGGTTGATGAAGCCAGAGATGCGTCTAACAGAGAGAAGATGACTATTATTCTAAGATTTGTTGATGTTCATGGTATTCTGAAGGAGCTATTCTTTGAGAATGTGCATGTTGGGAACACCATTGCTTTAACCCTGAAGAAACAAATATCTGATGTACTTACTCGATATGACTTACATATCCACAATATGAGAGGGCAAGGATATGATAGTGCTAGCAATATGCATGGAGCATAGAATGGATCACATGCCCTAATATGCATGGAGCATAAAATGGATCACATGCCCTGTTTCTTAGAGTGTCCATATGCACATTTTGTTCATTGTTTTGCACAGACTACAACTAGCTCCATTTCCAGCGGCCTGTAATGAGACTTCAGTTCGGCTATTCTTTTCAAAATTGACTACCATTATCAATCTTGTTAGTGCTTCTCCTAAGCATCATACTAAGTTACAATCTGCTCAAGCTATTGAGATTGCACATATGGTGGCTAGTGGTGAACGTGATACTAGTAGAGGGGCTAATCAGATTGGCAGTTTGCAAAGGGCTAGAAGTACTCAATGGAGCTATTATTTTGATTCTATTTGTATTAGTTGATATATATCAAGCAACTATTAAAGTGCTTGAAAGCATGGCAGATGACGGATCCTCCAATTCTATGCATAGGGAAGCAATTGGTTCATTGCTTGTGATGAAGTCTTTTGATTTCATATTCATATTGTACTTGATGCATAAAGTCATGAGGATTACTGTTGGCCCATTGGTAAATGATCACACCTGATTTTGATAATCAACGTCAACTTTGGTCGATACACACAATATACATACTACTACAGGATTACATGTTTCAAATAAGAAGAACGTTTGCATCTACGACTTACTGTATCTACGTCCTACAGCTACGAAGTACAGACATCGCATCGTCATCAAGAACCAATCGCACTGGAATCAAGATCAAGTTTTTCATATTTTATTCTGTATTTTTACTTTTGTTGAGTCTAGGAATAAATATGTGAGATTGATTAGGATTGGTACTGACTTAGGTTTTTCTCAAGTCTACAAATAAAAATAAGCCTACCTATCCAAATTTAAAAAGTTCACACATTCAAAAGTCCAAAACCCAACAGATTTGGTTCAAAAAATTCTGACCTAACCTAGGAAGAACTCGACCCGAGTTCGGCCAGGTCCGTATGAATTTAGTCTTGAAACCCCCTCCAAATCTTTCTACAACGTTCGAATGCGAGATTTCTGCATCCAAATTCAACCCAAACTCTGTCCGAATTCGGTCTACAAAAACACTATAAATAGAGATAAACTTTTACCATTTCAAATCACTCATTTACTCTCTTTTCTCTATCTCTTTAAGTGGTTTCAATGAGCTAAAGCTTTCAAATCAAGCCTATACCACTCTTAGCCAAAGCCAGTACAATTCTGTTAATCTAGAGTTTTGGTACGGAAGATTTCTATCAGAGGCTGTATTCAAAAAATGTTCTAGTGTTCAAAATCATCTTCTGGATTCGGTCGTGCGCTCGCCACCAAGTACAGAATTATAAGAGACTATAAGCTCTCAAATAGCTTATGTCATAGTGGACTAACATCGAGTAAGAGTACTCGAGACTGCACTAGTCCTCCTAGAGGGATACCAGTATACATCATTGTGTCATTGAGTTTGATTTCTTGACTCTTGCTTTACCGTATTTTATCTATTGTTATTTATCTGCCATAGTATATAGCTGCTTATTTCTAATTGGTGATATTTTTTGCTGCACATGCTCACATTCTATTTATCTTCCTCCTCTAGAGGTGCTCAACGATCCTACAATTGGTATCAGAGCAAGTTATGCATATACATAAACATCTAGAATATATATTTATGGCAACCGTTAAATCTATATTTAATGGTGAAGGGCAATCCACAAATAGACCCTACTATTTGATGGGACAAATTACACATACTGGAAAACAAGGATGAGTTTCTTTCTTAAGTCACTAGACTTTGATCTTTGGTCGATAGTAATAGACGGTTAGAAGAAACCGCCTAGAGCAGTAATTGATGGTGTACTAGTAGAAAATCTACATGACAAATACACGGAGTATGAAAAGACATAGGATAGACTAGATGCACGAGCCATCAATGCACTATTCTGTGTAATTGATAAAACCGAGTTCAATCGCATATCAACCTGTACAATGTCTGATGAAATTTTGGAGACTTCTTAAGGTAACTCATGAAGGAACTTCACAAGTGAAGGAATCCAAAATCTGTAGACTAACACAGGAATATGAATCTTTCAAGATGAAAGCTAGTGAGTCAATTCCACAGATGTTCACTCATTTTCTTGATATTAATAATCCTTTACAGTCTCTTGGTAAGGATTACAGCAATCACGAGAAGATCAGAAAGGTTCTGCGGGCTCTTACCAAGAACTGGAATCCGAAGGCCACTGGGATCATATAAGGAAATAACCTCACCAAGATGACATTGGAGACACTAATGGGCAAGATAATGACCTATGAGCTGGACTTACAAGATTTAAAGAAGAAATTTCTAAGAAAAAAATCAATTACCTTCAAAGCACAAGCCAAAAAAGTCTTATGCAATGATTCTGACGAAGAATCATCCGATGGTGATGAACAGACCCTGTTGGTCAAAAACTTTAGAAAGTTCTTGAAGTTTGAGAGATCAAATCGAAAGAAGAAAGACATCCGTGAAAGCAACAAAGAAGAAATAATCTACTTCGAATGTAAGAAGTCAGGGCACATAAAGAAGGACTGTCCACTGAAGATCAGTCTCTAAGATCGATCAAGATCGAGCAGGAAAGCTGTAATCGGTCGAAAGTATGCTAACACAAGCATCTGGCATAAAAGTGAGGACAGTGAATCAAAGGAGGAGGACAGACCCAGCAGTAGTACAAATGTCTGTCTGATGGCATTCGATAAGGTATCTGATAACCCTCTATATAATGATTTTACTTTCGATGAACTAGAAACTGCCTTTAGCGAACTACTTGAAGAACTCAGAAATGTATTGGACAAGTATAAGCAATCTCGTAAAGAGATTAAGGTATACACAATCGAAGTAGCAAGATTGTCTAATCTTACTGAAGACATTAAATAGACATCTACTACCGGTAACACGAAATAGATAGCCAAACTTAAATTGGACTATCATGAGGATATCCTCATAATAAAAAAGAAAGAAAGAGACTATGTCAAGATACAAGAGTTATATGATATAGAGAAGAATAATAGACACTTAGTCACTGAGCAAAGACTCACAGATATGATTGCTAGATTTGAGGAGTCTTGTGCTATCTCTAAAAATTTAGAGATCAAGTTAGGCAAACAGGTCATCCCTGTTATATGGCCTAAGGTTAGTCCTAATACCGAACGTACGTCACAAAGGACTAAACCAAAGAAAGCAACTAAGCAACATGTTCCTTACAATCATGCTTTCATATACAGGTTTCCCAGAAAGACACATAAGAATGTCACACAAAAACAAAGAGGACAATTTTAAAAATCACATGCACATACTGTGGTACTCATGAGCACATATCACAGTACTGTAGAGCTAGAAAGCTAGTTGACACTAATTTACTTGCTCGGATTCCTAAGACTAATCATAAAGGACCTTTGAAGAAATCGTATCAAAGGATTCATTTACTCATTTTGTAGGTGGACCCTTAATCCTCTTATGCTAAAAGCAAGTGGATACTCGATAACAGATGTTTGCGGCACATGACTGGGGTTGCATCTTTATTCTCTATGTTATGATGAAGAAAGAAGGATATGTTTCCTTCGACAACAATTTGAGAGGTGATATTATTGGTAACGGCACTGTTGGTATGTCTTCCTATCCAGAAATAAAAGACGTTTGTCTAGTCACAGAATTGAAACATAACATATTTAGCATAAGTCATTTGACAAATAATGGTTATGGCATCAATTTTATGAAACACAAATGTTCTATACATGATATATCTACCGAAAATCATGTATATGAAGGGATCAGGAAAGATAATATTTATGTTTTCTTTATAGAACGTACTAACAATACAGATAAGTGTGTAGTAGTCAATCAAGATAAAAGCTGCCTATGGCACATGAGACTTGGACATGCAAATATGGACACTATCTCAAGTCTATGCGCCAAAAAGCTGGTAAAAGGACTCCCAGAAATTATTTTCAAGAGAGAGATGGTATGTTCAGACTGTTAAAAGAATAAAGCAACTAGGTCTTCTTTTAAATCCATCAATGTTGTAAGTACTTCGAGACCTTTGCAGTTAATTCATATAGATTTATTTGGTCATAGTAGAGTCGCTAGTCTTTGCAGTAAACTCTATACTTTTGTTATAGTCGAAGATTTCTCTCGTTATACATAGGTGTAATTTTATCAAACAAGAGTGATGCCATTTTTGAATTTCAAGTATTTTACAAAAAGGTTCAAAGCGAAATAGGCTTCATGATTACTCGTATCCGAAGTGATCATGGTGGCAAATTCAAAAATGCTGATTTCAAAAAGTTTTATGATGATAGTGGATATTACCACAAGTTTTCTTGTCCTAGAACTCTACAACAAAATGGTGTTGTAGAGCAGAAGAATTGTACTCTAAGCGATATGGCTAGAGTCATGCTGAATCGACATAATCTTCCTAAATATTTTTGGACATAAGCTGTTAGTACATCCTGTCATATTTTAGATAGGGTGTTAGTTCGACCTATCTCTCGACCTATCTCGAAGAAAACCCCTTATGAATTTTGGTTTGGAAGGATTTCAACATTCCTTATTTCGAAGTGTTTAGTTGTCATTATTTCATCCTGAACACCAAGGATAACTTGAATAAGTTCGACTCGAAGGCAGACGATAGGATATTTCTCAGATATGCTGCCAAGAGTAAGGTATATATAATTTTTAATAAAAGGTCTATGATTGTTGAAGAAACGATTAACATTACTTTTGATGAGCTCTGTCACGAGCCGCACCCGCTTTTCGGACGCAAGCTCGTGAGCAAGCCAGCTACGTATCAAGCAGACTCTAGTCCGACTCGAATACGTAAACGCTATCATAGCTATGGTAAACTGCCAAATCATGGCAAATAAATCTATATCTCAAATCCACAATAAGTGTATGAATCATGAATGAATACTATGGGTCGTGGTCTGCATCCCACTAGCATGAATGTCCGATAAGACTCCAAAGAATGTGGCAAGAGTCTATAAACTGAATTAATAAATAGGATATCGCATGATAATGAAGAAAATCACGAACTGGATAATAATCGTGATATCAGTACCTGAATCTCGCAAGCAATATCGTAATCATCTGAAACCCGCAAGGGTCATAAATCTTCACCTTCCAGAACTGCTAAATAACTTCTTGCAATCACTAAACCTGAAGAGATCATCAGGTCCTCAGAGGACATAGCAAGATACATAATATACATACCTATCTAACAGTTTTATCATGCACAAGAGAGTAAACAAGAAAAATAGGAACACGACAAAGGACTACGAACACGAACACGAACACTAGAACAACTACGCATAAATGAACTGCTAAAAGAACAATGAACACGAGGTCAATGGAATACCAAACCCTCATCCTGAGTGTGGACTCACGGGTTTGAAACAAGCACTAACCCTCGTCCCGAGTGTGGACTCTCTGGTTAGCTCACGACAAAACACCCTCGTCCCGTGTGTGGACTTTCTAGTGCAAATGGTCAACCCTCATCCCGAGTGTGGACTCTTTGGTGCCAATGAACATGAACACCCTCGTCCCGAGTGTGGACTCTCTGGTGCACTGATCAACCCTTGTCCCGAGTGTGGACTCTCTGGTTGAGTAAAATAATAATCAAGGGTTTAGCAGTTCACTACACGCACTCGTTCTATGACACAACTCAAGCAAGGTACTGGTAAGAAGCTCCAAGTATGAACCACAAGACCAAACATGAATATGGCTATATGCAATGAAAATAGCTCAACAGAATATGATACGAAAAGCACATATCCATAAACAAACAAAACTGGGAAATAAAATACAATGCATACAAATAAAACTGTAGAGGAAGGCAAGGTATAGTTGCCTACGGTCCTAACCTGCTGGCACGGGTCGAGTCCGAATCGAGGTCCAAGTAGCCTGTTTTAAGCACTATAAAATTAATAAGGAACAAAAGTGAAACTAGCTTTAGGTTATTGGTTTATTGGTTTATCACTAAGGCAATGCATCTATTAGTATTGTACCCCTACTTACTGTTGTACCTATAGTCTCTACCTGTTGCTACCCCCATTTTGAGACACCAAGTAGTTCCCCATTGTAGGCTGATTCATTCCCTTTGATATTTAACCCAACTATAACTATTAGCTACCACATTAATTCCTAGGTTTTCCTTCCTATTTCCAACTACACTATATGATCTTTCGATATGTAACCATACCTATACACTCACAGAGGAGTATTTCTGTACACAAGTTTTCACTATTTTGTATATATTGTTTGCATGATGAAGTTCCTGCCATGTACTGAATACACATAGACACTCCATTCACTCTAAGTGAGAATCATACCACTAGACCCAATGCCCATATTTAAGATACTAGATACATGAATGTATCTCTCACCTACTGGAATGAGTTCATTACTGTTGGCGCATGACTTCCAGTAACCTTCCTGTCATAGGCCATTTATTATCCCTATACTAGTTGGATACAGTGGACATTCCACATACCATCTGAACCTATATCCTACTGGCTTTATCTGAACCTATTTTCTTAAACTTAATGTGCCAAAATACAAACATGAAACCAGATCCTGAACTATTTCTTTTTCTCGTATTTCCATCACAGTTGGCACCCCCTGTCGTTGTTAGTTGAACCCAAAGGAGAGGTCCCATCTCAATAAGGAAATTGATATAGGAAATCAACTCTTGCATGCAAGAGAACTATGGATGTAATATTGCTTTAAACTTAACAAAATAACACCTAAAGCTCCTCTACTCAGTGCTCAAGGACCTGTAGACTTTTGACCTGTTTTTTGCCCAAAATATATGACTATTACACATCAGATACTAAAAGTATCTGTTTCAATTGGATTTTTACCTGGTATCCTTGAGGCTCCATTAATGATACACTGGTTAGGGGTCTGCTTGCAGCATACTCCTGTGCATACTACTGAACCCAAGTACTCCTTTCCTACTAGCTAGGTACATCACCTACTATCCTTAGACCTGATGCTCTTTGTTCTACAGGAACTTCCAAGAGAAAATTGCTCTTGTACCCATATTAGCTACAACTTATTTAATACTCTTACCTCCTGCTACATTTCTCCATTACTTAGACTGTTACTAGGCAATCCCTACTATTATTGTACTCAGGTCAATGTGGAGTGATGGAGTTTATACTTTCTCTTCACACACACATACAGATGTCTTTATTCACCTCTGTACACTAATTGCAGCAAGTAGTTTATAGGTTTTACTCTCCCCTGCTATAACCTCGTACTCTTTGTACCATATATCACATATCTATTTATTTACATATGGTTCCTGTACTGGTATCAGAGATAAGGCTATTTGATATCAGTCAACCACTACATCCTACCCTTCATTGTTCTTTACTGATACAAACCCCCCCTCTTGGAACTAAACTTTATTTCTGTTACTCAGACAGGTAGGGACTACTATCCCAAATAGCAAGGTATTTGCTATTTCTTGTGTCTAACTTGCTCGTGTATAAATAAGAGTACTTCACGCATGTGACTGTCATCCCTCATGTGTCAGAACTCCGTGGGAAACCCTCGACTCACTACACCCTGTACTCTGGAACACTTATGCCCCCTGACACAGGTATAGACCCTCATACTTCCCCTGCAGTATAATACCCTTCCTTCTTGTGTTACTGAAGCAAGACATAGAAAAATTTGAGACTGCACAGTCCATTTAGAACTGGACAACATGTGGGGAAGGATTGAACCAAATTGGTATGTGAATCTATGCAAAAGTGTAGGCCAATTGTGAGGAATGCAAATTTATGTAAGATATAAACTAAGTGGACTAGGTTATTCATTACCTAACTGTTTCAGGCATGAGACCAACCCATCTCATCATATACTTTCTCATATTGATCCTTAATCCCATACAGGGGACTTGTACCTTTAGCTAGGTGTGTCAGTCGAGTACCCTTCCTATCATATTCAAACATCATTGCTTGATGCGTACAAAGGATCCAACTGATATTGTTTCATGTTCCCTTGATATACCCAGGGGTTAGAACCTTAATCCCATTGCTGATGTTTCCATCTGGTTCTACTAAAAATTATATCAAACACCTATAATGTGGAAGTTGACAGCTAGGTTCATGGTTTTAGCAGAAAATAGATGAGTGCACAGGATTACCTGGTTGAAGAACTTGAACGATGCTCTTTCCCGAGTTATCCAAGATTGGTTCGACTGGAGATCAGATGGAGGCAAGGTTTCTAGGGTTTTCCCTATGACCGAACTCCTCATCCATATATATAGTTGGGAATTCAGGTTTTAAGAGATAGAGGGAATCCGATTTGAATTTGATTTGGAGAGATTTATTCTCTCGACAGAAACTAGGATTTGAAATTAGTTTAACAGAAAATTCGAAGATTTGATCCCAGCCTCTTTGAATAGAATTCAAACAGCACTTGAGAGTTTAAAACTCACATTTGTACTTAGATACCTACTCTTTTACATATTTTGAATTTCTCTTCTATTGCCATAACAATTTAGTGTTCCATAAGAACAATGCTAAATAATAAATATAAACAAAAACTTAACATAGTGGAAATTGATCAAGGGGTTTACAAGCTCCATAGTCAGAGATCCAGCGACAGTGATGATGAGGATGTACAAAGCAAATCCAAGACATCGAAGATACTGCTACCAACAGGGGCTATCTGAAAATTCTACCTAAGAAGATGAAGTTCATGCCAGACCATCCAGAGACACTCACTATAGGTGATGTATCTAAAGGAGTAAGTACATGTTCTTCTACTAGAGATATAACAGCAAACGTAGCTTCTATTTCTCAAGTAGAACCTAAGACAGTAGCAAATGCTTTTTTCTGATGAGTTTTAGATTGATGTCATACAAGAGAAACTTAATTAATTTGAGAGAAACCAAGTTTGGAAAGTTGTTCCTACACCTATTGGTCAATCGATAATTGGTACCAAATGGGTGCTCCGAAATAAACTAAGTGAGGATGGACAAGTTCTATGCAACAAAGCACGTCTAGTAGCACAAGGTTATAATCAAGAAGAAGAAATTGTTTATGATGAGAGATATGCTCATGTTGCTAGACTAGAATCCATTCGTATATTTTGTGCATTGGCATGTTTTCACAATTTTAAACTTTCTCAAATGGACGTAAAAAGTACATTTCTAAACGGATTTTTGAAGGAAAAAGTTTTTATAAAATAACCCCCTGGTTTTAAAAAAATTCAAAAACCTAATCACGTTTTCAAGCTTAGAAAAGCGCTTTATGGACTCAAACCAAAACTGCGTGCTTGGTATGAATGCCTAAGTACTTTCCTACTTGAAAATAGTTTTTCAAAATGAAGAGTTGATACAACCTTATTTATCAAATCTTCAGTTGACAGTATTTTTCTTGTGCAAATTAACGTAGATGACATTATTTTTTGTTCTACTAACGAGAAACTTTGTCAAGATTTTGCTAAGTGTATGCAGAGTAAGTTCGAAATGAGTATGATGGGAGAGCTCAACTACTTTCTAGGACTTCAGATCAATCAGCACTCGTGGAGAACATTCATCAATCAAGCCAAGTGCACAAAGGATTTACTAAAGAAGTATGACTTGACAATGTAAAGCCTATCAGCACACCAATGGCTACATTAACAAGACTTGACATTGATAAAAGTGGCAAACCAATCGACCAGCGTAAGTATCAAGATATGATTAGTAGTTTACTTTTAACTGCTAGTCGCCTTGATATAATATTTAGTGTTTGCATTTATGTACGATATCAAGCTAATCCTAAGGAATCACACATGTATGCCATTAAACGTATCTTTAGATACCTTAAAGGAACTTCTACATTCGTCTTATGGTATCCCAAAACTATATCTTTTGACCTAATCGGTTATTCAGATGCTAATTTTGTTAGATGCAAAGTAGATCGTAAAAGTACCAGCGGTACATGTCATTTTCTAGAAAAAAGCTTTAGTCTCTTGGTTTAGCAAGAAGCAAAACTATGTAGCGTTATTAACAACTAAGGCTGAGTATATCGCTGCAGGACGTTGTTGTGCTCAGATTTTGTGGATGGAGCAAACCCTAAAAGACTATAATATACACTACACAAAGATTTCCATTTACTGTGACAACACTAGCACTATTAACTTGACTGAGAATCCAGTATGTCACTCACACACAAAGCACATAGAAGTCACTTTTTGCGTGATTACCAACAACATAGGGATATCTGCTTAAAATTTATCGACACAGATTATCAACTAGTAGACATTTTCACAAAACTACTAGCTGAAGATCATTTTAATTATCTGCGTCGTGAGTTAGGCATACTTGAATTTTTAGAGTCATAATGCATTATAGTTAATAAAAAAATACTTAAAACTTGATATTCTATAATTTATTAATTAAAATTATTTTGGATAAAAGCCGAAAGGGCTTTTCTGTCATACATATGTAAATAGCCTGAAACAACACGGTGTACTAGTCTTCGGACTACCACTAGCTGGGATCTGGCCACTACAGCTAACCCAAAGTGATAAATATTAATTAAATCAAAGAATTAAAATTTATTGAGTTATTTTTATCATTTATACACATAAAATGACCTAAAATCTAAGTAGTCAAACTCAGACTGAGTTCTGACCAAGTTTGGGCCGAACTCGATGTTGGGTTTTTATATAATAGCGGCGTTTCAGTGCCCATTTTTCCTCTTCTTTTTATCCTCTTCCCAATATAACAGTCGCCCCGAGCTTCTAAACCCTAACCCTAGCTTTTGGTAAATCTCCTTCCAAGCCTCAAAACTCCTTCTTCTTGGATCTATCGACTTTAGGAAGGCATTCTCTACCATCTTTTTATCTCCATTAACGTATATATCTCTATTTTCCTCTTATTTCAATTTCATGGCTGCAAAACTTTTCAAGAGAAAGAAAATAGATACTATTTCATCCTCCAGATCGGAGTATGAACCAGTTAATATGTTCAGTCTCGCTCGCACTATGACCCTAACTTATTTGTGTCATCTGAGAGATCAACCGCTTGGTTCGATCAATTTCGGTACCAGAAAATTTGCCCAAGAAAATATATTAATTTTACCATTCTCTCGAAATATGCTGAAACATTTACAAACTTAGGGCTCCGAGACTTTTTAGAGACTTTGAGTCAAATCTATGAAAATGATGTTCGTATGTTCTATTGCAACTTGCAAGAAGTAGACGGCAGTATTTATTCATGTGTCAGTGGCAAGGAATTTGAATCCAACTCGACAGACTTGAGTGAATATTTCCATATGCCTGATAACGACAACGCTCTTGTCAATATTAACAAAGTTCAATTCCCCCTGACATGTCTCTTGAGTCTCTTAAGGTAGCGTTGTGTCATCCATGTCCAGTTCCCTGGACAAGGTTGTTCGTACGTCACCTAAACCAACACTTCTATGAACTCGATTGTATTATTTATTCTTCTTTGCTACCTAAGACGGGATCCACTGACGAGGTCACCTTCTTAGAGTTATTGGTTATGTACCACATCTACTTTGAAGTCTTATTTTCGGTTCCAAGACCATAATTTTTGGTATGGTCAATTCTCGAAGGGTAGGCCGCAACCTCTTTTACCCTATGCATCTGGTGGTGATCTTCCAGAAATTTGACATAGATTTAGACATTTGTCCTGTCCCTGGATCCCCTTTTGAGCTGTGTAGATCTAGGAAGTACCCTCATCCTCCACCTCCACCTGATCCAGTTGTACCTCCAGCAGATGCCCCAACTCCTATAGTGCCATGCCATCATTTTGACAAGCTCTATCAGAGGTTCAATGCTTTTGTCACTCTCCAGGGATAGTAGCATCAGACCTATCTGATTTGCCTTGCTGAGTTCTGCCACATTTCTTAGGCCCAGGGCTTTAGAAATGTCGTAGTTGACATACAATGGACGTTGGCACATCATCCCACTGCCCTAGCTCCTATTCTCCGTCATCTTGGTTTCGACGGCCCGAGACACGAGGATCATCCGACTTTCAGATTCTTTGATCCGACGACATCTTATGTTGATCCACAGCCTCCTACTGATGATCAGGGTGATGATGTTGATAAATGATTCAATTTTTGACTTAGTATTTTGTGGACATTTTTGGTACTTGATGATCTAGTAGCGACACTTTTTGCTATTTTCTTTTGGACTATCTGTAGCACTATTTTCTGTTTATGCACTATTTTAGTTGTAGTGGTTTGCATTTTGGACTTGACTTGTAGTTGGTTTTATATGCTATATTAGTTAGTTTCAACTTTCACTCGTGCTTTGTTACTGCTACTGCTGATGTCATTTCACTTAAGATGTTGACTTGTTACATTCATATTTTTTTGGATATTACTTTCTTTTCTTTGTTATTGTTAGCTTCATAAATTGCGGGGGAGTCGTATTTTGAGTACATGACAAAGGGGAAGAAAGAGCATATATCAAAATTTTCTCGATTAAGAACAAGTCAGTTATATAGTTCAAAGTTACATATTTATTTTGTTATATTTTGGTATAGACTCAAAGTTTGTCAATTATCAAAATGGGGGAGATTGTTGGCCCATTGGCTAATGATCACACCTGATTTTGATAATAAACATCAACTTTGGTCGATACACACAATATACATATACTGCTACAGGATTACAAATTTTAGATGAGAAGAACGTCTGCATCTACGTCTTACTGCATCTACGTCCTACTACTACGAAGTACAGACATCGCATCGTCATCAAGAACCAATTGCACAGGAATCAAGGTCAAGTTTTTCATATTTTATTTTGTAATTTTACTTTTATTGAGTCTAGGAATAAATATGTGGGGTTGATCAGGATTGGTACTGGCTTAGGTTTTTTCCGATTCCATAAACAAAAATAAGCCTATCTATCCAAATCCAAAAAGTCCACTCATCCAAAAAGCCCAAAACCCAACAGATTTGGTCCAAAAAATTTTGACCTAACCTAAGCAGAACTCGGACAGAACTTGACCAGAGTTCGGCCAGGTCAGTTTGAATTTAGTTTTAAAATTCCTCCAAATCTGCCTACAACGTTCGAATGCGAGATTTCTGCATCTGAACTCTGCCCGAATTCGGCCTGCAAAAATACTATAAATAGATATAAACTTTCACCATTTCAAATCACTCATTCACTCTCTCTTCTCTATCTCTTTAAATGTTTTCTACGAGCTAAAGCTTTCAAATCAAGCATATACCACTCTTAACCAAATCCAATACAGTTCTGTTCAATCTAGAGTTTTGGTACTAAAGAGTTGTATCAGAGGCTGCATTCAAAAAATGTTCCAATTTTCGAAATTATCTTCTGGAATCGGCCGTGCGCTCATCACCAAGCACGGTGTTGTAAGAGATTACAAGCTCTCAGTTAGCTTGTGCCATAGTAGATTAACATCAAACAAGAGTAATCAAGACTGGACTAGTTCTTTTAGAGGATACCAGTATACATCGCTGTGTCGCTGAGTTTGATTTCTTGACTCTTACTTTACCACATTTTATTTATTTTCATTTATCTGCTATGGTATATAGATGCTTATTTTTAATTGGTGATAATTTTTACTGCACAGGCACACTCTATTCACCCCCCCTCTAGAGGTGCTCAACGGTCCTACAATTACAAGCTTTGTCGAGCCTTAAGCAAAAATCTTTGGACATCCTGAATGGAATATATCTAGTGTAACCCCACTTTTTCTAAATAAAAGTTTGATCTAAATATTTTCTATATTTTATTATTCTACTATTAATTTTCAGAATACTTTATTCTAATTTATTAAATAATTTTAATTAACTTTAGTTTTAAATTTTAATTAAGTTTATCTTAATGGACTTTATTTGATAAGCTAATTATTTTTTTTATTTCAATTATTGGACTATGACTAGCTATGATTTTCATGTAATATATAAAATATATTTTGATTGTTAATTATGATTATATTTAAAATATTTATTAGTTAACTATTTATGATTTGCTATTTTGGGAATGGCAGATTTGTAATTACCCCTAGGAGATTTGGCTATTTTAGGAAATTCATTATGGAATGCCTAGCCACATGACTTTGTGGGAATATTCTGAAATCATTAGACTAATCAGGATTAGTGTAGAATATTGCAGGAATATTCTTCTAGCCCATGTTCTTAGAGATTCTAGGACTTTCCTAATGAGGCTATAAATAGCCATCATGAATTGTTGGATTAATGATTCTAATCAGTATTCCTATGGTCCTAATGATTGTGACCTACCGTGTCCTATCGTTTCCATTCCACTAAATCCACTTTTTACAATTACATTTAATTTTGACACGGGCACATTTGTGTCACCCCTACCCCTGTTGTGTCAGATGTCCCCTAACAGGACTATACATCCCCGTGTCCACCACCATCATTTTCTTGTGTCTTATGTCCCGACACAAGACTTACAACTCAGCAAACTATTTCCCTGTGTCTCGTGTCCCAGACACGGACACGTACACCAGAATCATCCAAACCCTAATCTAGCCCTAGATCTGATGGAGCTGTCGCCGCGTCTTGCTTCCCTCGTCGAAGCCACTGTCATAGCTGTATTTTGAGATACGAAATCCGGTATCAGATATCCTGGTATTCACAGGATTTGTTGTTATATTTTATATAGTTATTACCTAAAAAATTATTTTATTCAAGTGAATTATTATTTCTATAAAATCATGCCAAATTTATAAATATGGATTTAGGTATTTTCTTAATATCTAATTTCTTTCTCAAATAAGTCCTTTGAAAAACTTTTATAATTTCACAATTGTTCAAGCCACCTCATTATACACTTATCCATATGCATGAATAGTAAGGTTGTGTAAGTAATTTCACATGAAGACAAGTGTCTTCATGCATGAAAAGTCAAGGGTGTAGTTACAAAAATCAAAAAAGATTTAAGGAGGAGAGAAAGTTGATCTCTCCATCCCTCTTCCAAATTCTCTCTCCTCGCAACCGAGCCCCCTCTACATACTTCTTCTTCTTCATTTCCTCTTCTCCTACACCTCAACACCATTACCACTTCTCCATTCCACCTGTGCACCCCGTAGTCGGACCCGCGTACCGCCATCGTGCCATTGCCCCGGGTGCTACCGTCGACCAGCCGGCCGACCGGCCCCCTCCACCGCCGACACCCCTTCCCTCCTTGCCGCAACCTCCATCACCACCTCCAACACCATCATCTTCATCTCCATCATCACCACCATCATCACAAACCCAAGCCCTAACTCCCTTAAAAAAAAGGGTTGAAAGAAGAAAAAGATGGAGCAAAGAGAAGAAGTTGGAGAAGAAGAAGTGAAAACCTTATTCCCTAAATCTCAAACCCTACATCTCCAAGGCAAACTGTAACCCCTATTTTTTGATTTTCAAAATTTTATTTGTTTTATTCTAAACTTTAAATATTGTGTTACAAAAACAACTTTCTTTATTATTTTTTTATGCGAAGGAAAGATATTTTGATTATTTAAAAAAAGGTTTTACCAAAATTAATTTTAATTTGATTTGTTTTTTATAAAAATATTGTTTAAATTGTTTTGGTCATATTAACTATTAGTTAAATCTATTCTTGTTGTCAAATACTATATTAGATTTGATTAATTGGTTTCTGAATATTTATTTGGTCTTATAATTATAAAAATATAGTGTTTATGATAATATTGAGTTTTATTGTTGTTATCAAATATTTAGATTTTATTAAATAAGTTTTAGATTTATTTATGATTTAAATTTATAGCTTAAGATTTGATCGTATTAAGAATTATCTTACATTATTATCGTTATAAAATATATAGATTAAATTAATTATGTTTTAAAATATTATTTGAATTATTTTATGGAAAGATTTGATCAACTTATTTTTGATGGATTTAAATCTCTAGAAAGATTTAATCCATATAATTCCAAACCCTTCCTTTATTAGGAACTCCCTCACCCTATATAAAAGGATGCTTCCCTTTATTTTTTTCACAAATACCTCAAACACCATAGCCAATCATGTGTGTCACATTATCCGTGTCCATCACCACCCCTTCCACTATTTTTTCCTTTTTTTTACCTCTATAATTTCTTTCTCGTGTCCACATACCGGACACGGCCTCGACCCATAGTATGTGTCTCGCAGGACATATTTTTGTCATACACCGACCATCCCCGACACAGAACTCTAATCCAAACTCGAACCCTATCGCCTCCCAACGAGACTCCTCCTCTGGCCAACTCCCTGCCCGGCCACCCCGCCTAGCCAGCACCCATCTTGACCCCCTCCTTCGCCCCGCCTCCTCGGCCAGCAATCGATCCCCTGTGTACTATCCAGTACTACAACATCTCCGATAAACCGTCATTCCAGCACGCGCTGACCAATCGCCCTAGTGGCGACTCTCCCCGTCGGTGTTACTACGGCCAAACCCAGGTCCACCGCCACCTTACTCATCTCCACCGCCATCGACACAACCACCATGAACCAACACCACTACTATTAAAAAACTACTCACCTCTAACCTCAAACTCATCCGCCGATCGACGGCAAGCCTAGCCCTCCTCCTCTCCGCGTGCGCCACCGTCGTGATGCCCGCCAGGAGCGAGCTTCCTCTTCTTCTTCCTTCCAGACCTCTCCCTTGACTTCTTCTCTATCGGGCACCTGGTCGGCTCCCCGTGGCTCCGTCGCAGACCACGGCCGTGCAACACATTGATATCGAGCGCCACCACGCTCGAGGGCTTGTACCGCCCCTCATTCGCCCCGTCGAGCGCCCGTCGGTGCTACCTCCTCAGTTGCATACCGCCACAGCCTTCAGCCTTGTCGACCGGCAACCCCTGCCGAGTCGTGGCGCCGGTGGAACCGCTCTGACCTTCCCTCTCCTGCGGCTCTCGAGTTCCCCATCTTCCTTTCTCGTTCCCTCTTTGTTCTCTCGATCTCTCCTCTCATCCTCCTCTTTCTTCTTCAGCTTGCTCCTTTCTCTCTCACATACTTTCTAATCCCTCTCTCTCTCTTTCAATTCTTTCTTTTCCTAAAAAAACGAGGACAACAACATACAAGTTGTCTGTTTCATTACTTTTCTTTTATTTCTTTTATTATTTTACTTAATACTAGTATGTAACTATAAAGTACGTATATGTATATATGTTGGTGTATATACATGTATATATAATAATTTTATTGCTGCTAATAATATTATTATTTGATAATATTATTCTGTTAATAAAGTTCTATTATGATTATTGTTAACTATTATTATTATTATTATTATTATTATTATTATTATTATTATTATTATTATTATATTATTATTATTATTATTATTATTTACTTTGGGAATTGTATATTAGTATTTTCTAAATTATATTGTAACTAAACTATAGTTTTGGGCTTGGACTACGTCTACTTTCAAAATTGGGTTATCATAAAAATATTAGTATAGTATGTCTAGCTATTTTTAAAATATAGTTATGACATAAGATTGTGTCTTGAAAAATTTAAGTTTTAGCCTAAAAGATATTTCTAGATTTCCAAAGTACTTATCTAAAATATTTTTATTAATAAGAATATATTTTCAAATATAACAAATATTTCTTAAAATAGTTACATATTTACTTATACAAATTTCTTCGATTGCCAAATCTTGTATGTGGCTAGTCATATTCCTATCTTCTTGTAAATTTCAAACTTTCTTATATCATCCCTAATCAATTTGACTATTCTGGACTCAACGACATAGTCCGTGCCATCATCTGAAATCATCTTGCGTAGTTTTCACATCTGAGACTATTTTGGTGCCAACATGATCATATCACGCCAATCAACTTCAAATCAAACTGAGGCAAGTATTTGTTGATGCCTTCATGTGCATTTATTTTATATGTTATATTTCACTTATACATGATATTTTCATGTCTTGACTGTTTACACACACGAGAGTTGAGTGATTGAATATTGTTCATGTTTTATCATTGCTATCGTGATCATTATCGTGACCATGTCTACATGATTGTGAGGTATGGATATTAGAGAGGTACAATTACTAAGCACGTGGACAAAGCCCGACTGTATTGTTGGCAACTCACCCGTTTACGGGGGCGGGCCGTTTATAACCTCATCGTTTGTCCAAGTCGTCTATGTGTAGGAAGGTTTTACTTCTCATGACACGTGCACTACTAGTGATTACATGAGTCTCTTTCCCTTTCATGTCTGCTACTTTCTTTATCAGTTTTTTTTATTACATGATTTTTTGTTCATATTATTCATGTTTCCCTTGAGCATTGTTTTCCATGTTTAGTAATATATTGCTTTATACTATATTTGTATTGTGTTGGCTAAACTTGCACTTGTTCCAATCTTGACTGGATATATTTTTCAGTTGACAGATTCTTGATGACTTGCTATCTTGCTTTGGGTTCCTTCGGGTGGAGTTAGAGGTATCTTGGAGGCCAACCATAGATTATAGTCCGAATAGATAGTTTTTGAGTTTAATGTTTAGCGGGTTATTCCCAAACATACTTTGGTTGTATTATTGGATTGTAATTTAAAAATTATTGTGAATGAGCAAGATAGATATAATTTTGTTGTATTTGAGATTTATATTGAGCTCTATACAGCATACTACTGTCGATGTTGCGGTGTAGGCTGGACTTGACCACGTACTTGTATCCCAAAAAGTGGAAGCGGGTCGTCACAAGTTTTTATGGTAGCCCATGCAGGCCCATTTTTGCAAAATTATGCGAACACGTGGTAGTACCTAACTTTGTCGCACTACAACGAGTTTGCAACTAGGAAAGTGCCCATTCACAATTAGGCTTGATTGGATTTTTAAAATGACTAGGGCTATGAATAATAGGAAAGTCCTGACTAAATTTGACTACTTGGGTAGTTAAGGTTGCTTCATAGGCTATGGGATTAAATTAGGAATATCCGTTAAAATTGAGGTTGATGTATTTGGAAATAAATTTCGTATTCAAGAAATTTTGTATAAGGATTTAATATTACATTTTTATATGGCATCACGATCAAAGGTGGGTAGATTTCTGGATTTGTAATTTAGTTTTCAAGGATAATTAATTATTGAAGATATAATTTTAAAGTTGTTGATTGATGAATATGGATTTATTGGTAAGGTTAAATTTTTGAAAAAGAATAATTTTGAAAATTGTGATTAAGAATTTAAAGATCTATTGAGATTTAAATATTAAGGAAATTATGAAAGTGTGGACATGAATTTAAAATATTTTGACGAATTTAAATTTTGTGGAGTTCTAAGGTTACGACTAGATATGAATTGGAAACCCTTGAGTATTGGAATATTAATTCAAATTTTCATATTAGGAATCGCGGCGATTACAAGTATTTTGAGGATAACATTATAAGGTTGATGGAATTTTTGATACTGATCGAGAGAATAAGTTAAGGTACTGATGGGATGTTGGTAGGTCAGACTCCTTTATCTCTACTTCTTAATCGTAGTCTCTCCTAGTTATCTGAATTCATTTCTTTCTTCTATTGTCTGCCCCTACCATAAATTTTGTGAATCTTCTAGAATTCCAGACCAACCATAAGTTCCCGTTTACTTTACTCCTGCCCTATCCATCCTTATTTTGACCAATGACTAGATCAATCTTTCTATTTTTAAAGAATTTTTGCTATTTTTCATCTAATGAATTATGTTCTCTTATTTTGATAATTTACTGTTACTTCTCCTGTATATGCTAGATATTTTTAAATTTGAGGACGAATTTATTTCTAAGATGGGTAGATTTGTAACTCATGTTTTCAAATTTTCAAATTTTATTTGTTTTATTCTAAACTTTAAATATTGTGTTAGAAAAAACAACTTTTCTTATAATTTTTTATGCGAATAAAAGAGATTTTGATTTTAAAAAAGGTTTTACAGAATCAATTTTAATTAGATTTGTTTTTTTTATAAAAATATTGTTTAAATTGTTTTGGTCATATTAACTATTAGTTAAATCTATTCTTGTTGTCAAATACTATGATTAATTGGTTTTTAAATATTTATTTGGTCTTATAATTATAAAAATATAGTGTTCATGATAATATTGAGTATTATTACTGTTATTAAATATTTAGATTTTATTAAATAAGTTTTAAATTTATTTATGATTTAAATTTATAGCTTAAGATTTGATCGTCTTAAGAATTACCTTAAATTATTATCGTTATGAAATATATAGATTAAACTAATTGTGTTTTAAATATTTATTTGAATTGGTTTATGGAAAGCTTTGATCAACTAATTTTTTATGGATTTAAATCTCTAGAAAGATTTAATCCATATAATTCCAAACCCTTCCCTTATTAGGAACTCCCTCACCCTATATAAAAGGAGGCTTTCCTTTGTTTTTTTACAAATCTCTCAAACCATAGCCAATCATGTGCGTGCACCGTGTCTGTGTCCATCTCCACCCCTTCCACTATTTTTTTACCTCTACAATTTCTTTCCCGTTTCCACATACCGAACACGGCCTCGACCCATAGTATGTGTCTCGCAAGACACGCTAATCCAAAATCCGAACCCTATCGCCTCCCTACCAAACTCCTCCTCTGGCCGACTCCCTGCCTGGCCACCCCGTCTAGCCAGCACCCATCATGACCTCCTCTTTCTCCCCGCTTTCCCGACCAATAATCGATCCTCTGTATAGTACCCAGTACTGCAGCACCTCCGTCAAACCGTCGTTCCAGCACACACTGACCCACCGCCCTAGTGGCGACTCTCCTCGCCGATGTCAATGCGGCCAAACCCAGGTCCACCGCCACCTTGCTCCTCTCCACCACCATCGACGCAACCACCGTGAACCAACACCATCAACATTAAAGAATTACTCACCTCCAACCTCGAACTCGTCCGTCGATCGACGGTAAGCCCAGCCCTCCTCCTCTCCGCGTGTGCCGCCGGAGTAACGCCCGCTGGGAGCGAGCTCCCTCTTCTTCTTCCTTCCTGACCTCTCCCTCGACTTCTTTTCCACCGTGCGCCTGTTCGCCGCCCCGTGGCTCCGTCGCATACCACGGTCGCGCACCGCTCTGATCTCGAGCGCTACTGCGCTCGAGGGCTTCCGTCGCCCCTCATTCGCCCTGCCGAGCGCCCGCCGGCGTTGCTTCCTCGGTCGCATACCACCACCGCCTACAGCCTTGTCGACTGGTGACCCCTGCTGAGTCCTGGCGCCGGTGGAACCGCTCTGACCTTCCCTCTCCCACGACTCTCAGTTCCCTATCTTCCTTTCTCGTTCCCTCTCTGTTCTTTCGATCTTTTCTCTCATCCTCCTCTTTTTTCTTTAGCTTGCTCCTTTCTTTCTCCCCATACTTTTAATCCCTCTCTCTTTCAATTGGGTTAATTAGTTGTACCCCCTATGGTTTGTACGTATCTTGGTAATTGTCCATGTTGTTTTAAAAATAAAGAACACCCCCCTAATTTATAAAGTTAATTAGTTGTACCCCTGGTGCATAGAAGAAAATGAGTAGAAAATTAAGCAGCCAGGGGGGTGTTCTTTATTTTTGAAACAACGGGAGCAGTTACCAAAATACGTACAAACCATAGGGGTACAACTAATTAACCCCTTTCAATTCTTTCTTTTCCTAAAAAAAAAGAGGATAGCAACTTATTATTATTATTATTATTTACTTTGGTAATTGTATATTAGTATTTACTAAATTATATTGTAACTTAACTATAGTTTTGGGCTTGGCCTACGTCTACTTTCAAAATTGGGTTATCATAAAAATATTAGTATAGTATTTGTAGATATTTTTAAAATATAGTTTTGACATAAGATTGTGTCTTGAAAATTTTAAGTTTTAGCCTAAAAGATATTTCTAGATTTCCAAAGTACTTATCTAAAATATTTTTATTAAGAATATATTTTCAAATATTCTAAATATTTCTTAAAATAGTTATATATTTATTTATATGAATTTCTTCGATTACCAAATCTTGTCTGTGGCTAGTCATATTCCTATCTTTTTGCAAATTTTAAACTTTCTTATATCGTCCTGTAATGCCCTGCTACGCACGGTGCATTACGCTGAGACGTTGACTCAAAGAGTCGCATTGACTGAATGAAATGTATCGATGCGAATCGATACGAGAGTTACGTTGTCTCGAGCAATGCATTGCGTTGAATCGATGCAAAGCGCTACATTGTCCCGAAGGATAAGTGCGTTGAATCGGCTTGAAGATTCTAAGAAATCGAATCGACCCAGGGCGCAAGGCCGAATCGATGCAAGTATTGATTTTTGTTGGTTTTATGTGCAGGCTATCCATTTACGTTGAAATATTAGAGGTCGACATTTTGCCTCATTTGCAAATGGTCCGCAAAACCCAAATCTGTCACCCCCATTTTTCGTATTTCGTATCAATACTCGTAATCTGATTTTGGCAAGTATTTTATTTTCTGGACTTGTAGAATTTTGGGTTTTCTCGTAAAATGGGTTTTGACTTGGCTTGGTTTTATTTCGTGGAGTAGGATTGGTTTGGTTTGGTTTAATATGCATTCGGAACACCTTAGCCTATGCTTCACCCTCATTCCACCACAACCTCCACCATTAAATCTCACCTAACTTTTCTCTCTCCTCTTTACTTTCATTTATTTTTCTCTATCTTCTTCTTCCTTCCTCCACACAACACCTCCACCCATAGGCAAGTGCACCTTGCCACCAAATAAGCACCATTTTTTATTTGTCCATTAGCTAGATTAGGCCATGGAGATCAACATTAGAACTTGGCATTTTGTGATTTGGAGCTTCCATTTTTCTAGATCTAGGTTTTAATCATTTTCGGAAATTCTTGGTTTTGATCTATCAAACTTGGATTTTTGCTTGTTTTGAGGCTTCCATGTGGAAGAGAATTCAATTTTACCCAAGTTAGGCCTTTGAAAATCTAGATTTGGTTTTGATTTGGCCAAGATATGAAAGATTGAAGTTTTGGGTGTTCTTGAGAGTTCATCTCAGCCTTGGAGAAGAAGACCCCCTCCCCTGCGCGCGCTCTTTAGCGTGCTGCTGGCCCGCGCGCTTCGCCGCCCTGCGCCCCGTGCGCTCGGCTGCATCACGCTGCCCTGCGCCGCGCCCTTTGGCGCTGGCCGCGGCAACCCTTGGCGCACGTGCTCTTTAGCGCACTTCCCGCTGCGCCTGTGCCCCCTGCGCACTTGGCTGCGGCCCCGGCCGTGCGCCCTTGCGCACTCGGCCGTGCGCCCTGCGCACCCGACCCCCGTGCGCCCTTGCACCTTCGGCCTTGTGCCCCTGCGCGCACCCGCCTGTGCGCACCTCCCTTGCGCACCCGCTGCGCCTGTGCCCATGCGCACTTGGCCCCCCTGCGCACTTGGCAGCCTACGCACTTGGCCCCATGCGCCGCCCAACCCTGCGCACTTGGCAGCCTGCGCACTTGCCCCCTGTGCAGCTTAATCCAGCGCCATCTAATCCTGGCGCAGTCCAACCCAACCCTCTGATCTCCTGCGCCATCCACCCCTACGAAACCCACTTGTCCATGATGATTTGGTTTTATTTCTTGGACTTGGCTTCTCTTTGTAGATTAGGTTTTGAGATCTTATTCCACACAGCACGACTACCTTGACCCAACACGACCTGATACGATTTTTCAGTATTTGCTCTGACTAGTACGGTTTTCGTGATTTCTGTGATTTATGATCCTAGTACTTTCTGATTTTTTGGAAATGACCCGATGGGGTGCATTCTTGACTTGTAACCTGATAACTTGATATTGGCCCGTGGCGGCGCACTCTTGACTTGTAACTTGACTTGACTTGATGCTGTTGCGACGGCTAACTTGACTTTTATAACTAACTCTGACACCGTGGGTGTTCCAACTTGCTTGCTTGTGCAATCCACCTGTCTTGTCTTGCATCATGTCTAGGACGTGACTCCCTGGTTCCCATGGTCATGGATTCGCACTGAATATGGATTAGGCTAATGACTAGATCTAACTATAGTTCATGGAGAATTTCCAGTTATAGGCAATCTCGTTATCTGGGCACTTTAATTGGACTTGTAGCTTGCCGACGAGTAGAGCATATTTCCAGTACACTGTCATGTGTTGCACCCTCTAAGTCACCTAAGGGTATATCGTCTTCGGGGCGATGTACCCAACCATACTCTCAACCTGCGGAAGGATAACTGGATGGTCTGCAGGGCTTAGGACTGGAGAATTCTTATTTGCGTCTTGTTAGTAATTAGGCTTGTGATAACCCTAGTTAGTTAAAGTAGTAAGCCGTAGTAATTGCTTGGCCATTTGTGAATGGATGGTGTCCTGCCTGGTCTAAGTCTCGTCTAAATCCCTATACCTGGTACCCTGTACATGATTATTTTATTTATCGTAAACAATAAACGGATAGGGACACTTGCTATTCAGGCGAAGGGTTACAACCCCGGTCCTTGTTTGGTTTACGGGTTGTAATCTGGCTCCCGGGGTAGTCTCATGTCCCTAGTCGCTTATTGTCCTGCTGTACTTTTATTACTGGTACTTTTCTTCCATTTTTTATGTTCTGATATGCTGGTTTTGTTCTTATTTCGTGGCCTCCTTTGTGGCACTTGCTCTTTCTGGGGTTTGACCCAGCTGGTTTTGTGTGGCTAGATTTCGGAGCAGCTTCCGAGGATCTACCGAACCTCCAGCCCGATGGTGGCGACTAGAAGGAACCCGGGCTGCGAGTGGGTTTTCTATTTTGTTTCGCTCACTCTATTGTAAATTATTCTTTTGAGGCGTTTAGCCGACGAGCACCTGTTAGCTCGATGCACATTTACTTACTGTCTGCCTACGGGCTGTAAACATGATTAACAAATCTTAGGGTTGATCATGTATGACTTAACTCTTGCTAGTCCTTACATTTTGTACGACTAGCTCCATGATCAGCTGATATATAATATTTGGGACGCCTTTTATTGTATATTTGGTGATCAAACATCTTGTAATTATATTACTTGCTTGAGATTGAGACAATAGGCTTGACCTTAAGAAACTGTTGGCTTGTAGTAAACCCTCATATCTAGACAGCCGTGACCGTATAGCGAGATGGACTTCATTTCAATATACGTAGCTGGCTATGTTCGCCCCCGCTCTCCAGTATTCTGGTTCTGGGGCGTAACAAAATCATCGCCTCGCAACGGGCTGGGACTTAGGCACGGTAGGCCGAAATCGATCGAGTAGTTCAATGAAACAAGAAGTGCTCGAATGACTAAGTCAGAAGATTTGGCCGTACAATAAAGTTATAAAATTGATCCGCATCGGCTCGGCAAACAACAAGGCGTATCGGCTTAAGGTGGGAGGACTTTGACTTCTCTTTCCTACTCCTTCATGTCTAAGTAAAATATATCATTGTATGCTAAGTTAACCTATTGAGACCACGGGCGTGGCTCGAAGGAGAGAAACATTGTGCGTGTCGAACACTAAATAGAACAATTAAAATGAATCGTACATCAAATGTACGAGTCTCTATGGAACATTGAATATCACAAAGGCGAGCGCCTCGGTACGCAAGCCATAAGAATATGGGATAACTGTATCGACAAGTGCCTCAACGCACGAGTTATTACGTGCCCCCGCGCACGATTTAGTATGCTAGAACATTGTAAGACAATATCTGTATGAGTACCTCAGTGCACGAGCTATAGAATATTGAATACCCTATCGAGGCGTGCCTCAATTACACGAGTCGGAGGAAAGGAACATAAATCTAATGCATTGAACACTAAGGCGTAGAATATAGATATACTGAATCGAGGTGTGCATTGAATGCACGACGGAAGGAATGGAGAATAACTATATCAAAGCGTGCTTACATGCTCGAGACTTACAAATGATGGCTTCGTTGCGAAGGAAACAGTTGTGGCACGAATGTGGCAGAACTGTCTAATGTGGCATGGTGCCTTCAAAATGTTTATGGCCTTCGGGACGTTCGTTGATGAACATTGAGTTGGGACATTGTGCCAATTG
Source organism: Iris pallida (assembly GCA_029216955.1). Lineage (NCBI taxonomy): Eukaryota > Viridiplantae > Streptophyta > Magnoliopsida > Asparagales > Iridaceae > Iris > Iris pallida. The sequence goes on from JANAVB010003200.1 coordinate 10,488,501, forward strand.
AAATAGAGATAGGCGAATTTGCTTGGTTGTATGAAAGATAACATGCGTTGCATGGTCAAATGGACTTAAAGATATATTGCCCGTGCACGGGTGTTTTCTTTCTTCGAACATGGTTCGCCAGGGCACTGGGACCGTTCGGCCTAGGAGGGACTGCGGGATATCCGTATTGTTGGTGCACTTCATTACGACGGTTTGCGGCCTGCTATTGATGTGATAATCCACTTACTCGAGTAATTCGGGGGTCCTCTGATTGTTTGGGTTAGCAACCACACAGAGTGATCATCGTCTTACATATTCGATTTGAGAAATAAAAGTCCATTCTAGCCCGAAAAGCTAGTAACCTTCATATAGATAAGGAACGATGGGTCGAAAGTGCAAGGTACGCATATATCCTGCACAGATAGATCATGGGTCGAAAGTGCAAGGTACACATATATCCTGCACACATAGATCCTGCATAGAGAGTACTTATAATATGACAGGGAAAGATGGTAGGCGTATTCACCTTGCGTCGGTACGAGGGCGAGTGTGTCGATATTGGTAAGAAGTCACGAAACAACACGAGATTGCTATTGGTTGCCTGCTTATTTATATGTATTGAAGTAACGTGCTTGCCATGATAACATGCTTTACAGTCTTTGAATATGCCATGAACTGATCCTAAGGAGAACATAGAAAGAGAACTAAATTGTATGCTTGCATGAATCAATACGTTACTAAATGTCGGTTTGTTAAGTGGGTCTTTGATCAGTACAGCGAGGACGAAAGTACTAATCCCCCACTAGTTTGCTAGCATGTTCAGGGAATGGTCTGCTAGCGGTGGAGCTTCGCTTGATCGCGTTGAGGCATGGAATACCGTAGCATTTGAAGCGTGCGATCACATCGACGCTCGGTCTTGCAACAGGATTGATGCAGCCGAGATATAGAAGACATGATGTATGGAATGGTGAAATCCTTTATGGGCAAGAGAGAACCTGAGTGTTGTAGCCAATCTGGCAAATTCAGTTGGGCAATTGAAAGCCTTTGTAATCTCAGTTTCATTTATCAATAAAAGGGAATTATTTCATATACTCTGTTTTCTTCTATTGCTAATACCAAATCAAATATAACCATTTAAGAACTTGTCATCTTGCCTTGTATGAGTGCAACTCTAGACTCGTACGGCATCACGCCCCTGCGAGGATGGTGTTCGGGTGATTCCGGGTCGGGGAGTGACAAATTGGTATCAGAGCGCTTGGCTCAATTTCCTCAGGACACTTGCTTCGTTTCAATTCCAAAGAGTTGCCCACCACCAATCAAATCATTCTTGACTCTACTTGATGTCGCACTGGATGTTCCATACAATAAGTCTAATACAAATCGTAAAATTTTGTCGCATGTGTTTTGGAAATTACATGATGTTTGCTAAGTCGTAAAAGGTTTGTTTTATTGAGTGCAATGAGCCGTAAAATATTGTTGCTGCGAGTGCAACAAGTTACGAGATGTGAATTGATATATTTGTTGCTGCAAGTGCAACAAGTTGGGAAATGTAAATCAAGTTGTTTGTTGTTTCAATGCAACAGTGATATGAAAAATATCGATTGCATCGATATAATGAAAGTCGTGAAATGTTGTAGTATCAATTGTAACGAGTTGAAATGTGAATGATGCGTGCAAGGATAATAAAAGTTGATATCGAATGTGTTGAACGGATTCGAGCATCGACTTTAAATGTCGCAGATAAATACTTGTACGAGATGCAATGGTTATCGGAAATGAATCATTGCACAAAGTGCAACACATATCAGAAAGAAAATGTTGCACGCAATACAATACGTGTCGAAAGTAAAATCGTTGCACATAGTGAAATGTGTGTCAAAGTAAAAAAATCGATGCACGGAGTGCAACGGATATCGAGAATGAATCGTTGCACAAGGTGCAACAGAAGGAACTGAAATCATAAATCGATAGAACGAATCGTTCGGTTGCACCCCAAACTTGTGTTGGCAAATGAAAACATTGGCCAAGTTGTATCGGATTTGATTAATCAAAAGTTACGGTTGTGATCGGCATGATCACTGCGGAAATCGTGTGTCGGAATAGAGTATTGGCTCATATTGAGTATGATGTGAGAGAATGACTTGATTTTCGAGTGGTATATGCCATACCACGTAGGCGATGAATAACTCAATTCTGAGTGGTATATGATATACCACTTGTGTGATGAATTGCATCAACGCGTTGTGAGAATTGCAGAAGGTTTGTCCGCAACGGACGGGAGAGTACCGAGACTCGATTAAAAATTTGTATGACGGTATGTTGATTCAAGTGTTCTTCGATAATCAGTTGGAACGATAGGGTGGGTACTTGTATCAATAAATGATACATTAGACAAAAATTTATAGGTCGGTCGAACGATCGAGACTAGCGAAACGATTATGCCTTGAATCAATAATCGAATTGACGGGAAAGGAAAACTTGAACTTACAAACAAGTCGCACGACTTATGATCTCGGTAGAAATATTGGACGATGTACCTTGTAATCGGATTGTACGACTTGTGACTTCGATGAAAATGTTGGTCGATACGAATGATCGTGCCTAAGAAGGAGTTGGTTACGTTACAGAGAAACTCATTTGAGTACGACTGAAACACACAAACTTAGAGGGAATGATTGTATAACTCGAGGGTTCGATGTTGGATAATTGGTAACTCGGTTACGCGATCAAAGTATAGCTGGATGCGTTGAAAATGAAAAATGAGTTGATGCGTATGGAAAAGTTTGTAGTGAACTTGGATGTATGCAATACGAACTAAAGTCGACGTTTATGCGGATTCAAACTTGACCCTCGTATTATCGAAATTGATACGACCTATCGGAATTGATACGCAAGGAAACATAAGCACAATGTGACAACACAAAACAGCGTGGGCCTACGATATCGAGATTCTGGAATAGTAATACGGAAGTGTCGAAGTGGTTTATCGTAAACTTTATGATTGATCAGGGCGAGACCGTAAAGTTATCGACGATTGTTTCGATGCGTATAGCATCTCGGGTGTCGACCGTGGGTAGATAGACTCGAACTCAATACGAGTAGATGTTTCGTGAATTTCAGAATCATTGACGATAGTGCATGACTTTACTCAGAGGATAGTTGCGCATTAGTTGCACCGATAGAAATGGTTTTGTCCGAAATTGGGTAGTCGCATAGAAATCGTCGGAACGTAATTTGGCTCCGAAATAAGATATAGCATGGTTCATAGTAAACTGTCCTTCGTTAATGATCTATAATTATCGAGCGTAGCTTTGGGGCAGCTGACCCTAGAAGACTTGATCGCCAAATCAAATTGAGTGTTGCAGACCGTAAGATGATCCATGCGATATCGTATATGAAATTACATCAATAACAAATATAATATGGTGCATATTGATGATAAGTCTAGGCGATTTTAAGAATCGTGTTATGCACGAGAGCGAGCGGTAAGAGAATGACTTATGAGTTATGTCGTTAGTTTTTGGATTTACCTTGCAATTGAGCTTGCATAAATCGAACTTATATTCGATGTTGCGGGACAGACAAGTTGAAAATTTGGCTAGGAAGTTCCTACTCGATATGAATTGAGCGTGAGATGCGTCGTAGAGATCTTGCGTCAAAGCGATTGCTGCTTTGAGCATCATCGACTCGAACTTAACTTTGTGTCGGATAGATTGTGGCCTTTGTGCAATATCAATTTAAAAATTGCGTCAAAAGAATTCGAGCACGATGTATAGGTAAGTAAGCTAGCAGGCGTAGTCCTAAATGTTGATGCATTTGCAAGTCAACAAAGGAAATCGTATCGAGATAAGTTGCATGGCCAGACTTCGAAAATAGTTGGGCGGCGACTTCGAACGCAAGCGTTGCGAAGGATCGTTGCGATCGGATGTGCGGCGACTCGACGCAACGTATAGGATTGATAGTCTATACAAAACATACAAAATAAGAAATATAATTTTGAATCGCATAGCATGCGACGACTTTGTTGATTGAATCACGTATGTATCGAATATACATATGCGATAAAATTCTAAGAACAGTCGCTAAAGATAAGTCTGATCGAGAGTACGAGATGGGAAGCATAGGATTGAAAATTTGCCTATTTAGCTTTGTTCAAATTTGCTACCACTGGACTTGGTTGAAATACATATATCTTTGGGACGCCTTGAATATATGTACGAATCCAAATCGAGTTGTATACAAAATTCAAATCGAGCTGCAGGAAAGACTTTGAAATGTTAATGAAAAGCTTGCAAGATAGTATGAAACTGAACAATATTGGTGTGACGAGATCATGAAACAATCTATAAAACACTTAATCGGAGTGTTGGTTTTGGTTCGAGGACGAACCTTGTTTTGAGTGGTATATTCTGTAATGCCTCGCTCCATACGGTACATTACGCTGAGACATTGACACAAAGAGTCGTATTGACCGAATGAAATGTATCGATGTGAATCGATACGAGAGTTACATTATCCCGAGCAATGCATCGAGTTGAATCGATATAAAGTGATGCATTGTCCCGAAGGATAAGTGCGTTGAGTCGGCTCGAAGATTCTAAGAAATCGAATCGACCCAAGACGCAAGCCCAAATTGATGCAAGTATTAATTTTAGCTGGTTTCATGTACAGTCTATCCATTTATGCTAAAATATTAGAGGTCGGTATTTTGCCTCATTCGCAACGGGTTCGCAAAACCCAAATTATCGCCTCGCAATGGACTAGGACTTGGGCACTGTAGGCCGGAATTGATCGAGTAGTTCAATGAAACAAGAAGTGCTCGAATGGCTAAGTCAGAAGATTTGGCCGTGCGACAAAGTTATAAAATCGAGCCACATCGGCTCGGCAAACAACAAGGCGTATCGGCTTAAGGTGGGGGGACCTTGACTTCTCTTTCCTACTCCGTCATTCCTAAGTAAAATATATCATTGTATGCTAAGTTAACCTATCAAGACCACGGGCGTGGCTCGAAGGAGAGAAACATAGTGTGTGTCGAACACTAGATAGAACAATTGAAATGAATCGTACATCAAATGTACGAGTCGCTATGGAACATTGAATATCACAAAGGCAAGCACCTCGGTGCGCAAGCCATAAGAACATGGGATAATTGTATCGACAATTGTCTCAGTGCACGAGTCATTACGTGCCCCCGTGCATGAATTAGTACGTTAGAACATTGTAAGATTATATCGGTGTGAGTGCCTCAGTGCACGAGCTATAGAACATTGAATACCTTATCGAGACGTGCTACAGTTGCACGAGTCGGAGGGAAGGAACATAAGTCTAACGCATTGAACACTAAGGCATAGAATAAGAAAATACTGAATCGAGGCGTGCATTGAATGCACAATAGAAGGAATGGTGAATAACTATATCAAAGCGTGCTTACGTGCTCGATACTTACAAATGATGGCTTCGTTGTGAAGTGAACAGTTGTGGCACGAATGTGGCAAAACTGTCCAATGTGGCATGGTGCCTTCAAAATGTTTATGGGCTTCGGGGCGTTCGTTGATGAACATTGAGTTGGGGCATTGTGCCAATTGAAATAGAGATAGGCGAATTTGCTTGGTTGTATAAAAGATAAGATGTGTTGCATGGTCAAATGGACTTAAAGATATATTGCCCGTGTACGGGTGTTTTCTTTTCTCGAACGTGGTTCACCAGGGCGCTGGGACCGTTCGGCCTTGGAGGGACTGCAGGATATCGGTATTGTTGGTGCACTTCATTAAGACGGTTTGCGACCTGCTATTGATGTGATAAGCCAGTTACTCGAGTAATTCGGGGGTCCTCTGATTGTTTGGATTAGCAACTGCACAGAGTGATCATCGTCTTACATATTTGATTTGAAAAATATAAGTCCATGCTAGCCCGGAAAGCTAGTGACATTCATATAGATAAGGAATGATGGGTCGAAAGTGTAAGATACGCATATATCCTGCACAGATAGATCCTGGGTCGAAAGTGCAAGGTACACATATATCCTGCATACATAGATTCTGCATAAAGAGCAGTTATAACATGATAATGAAAGATGGTAGGCGTATTCACCTTGCGTCGGTACAAGGGCGATTGCGTCGATGTTGGTAAGAAGTCACAAAACAACACGAGATTGCTATTGGTTGCCTGCTTGTTTATACGTATTGAAGTAACGTGCTTGCCATGATAACATGTTTTACAGTCTTTGAATATACCATGAACTGATCCTAAGGAGAACATAGAAGAAGAACTAAATTGTATGCTTGCATGAATCAATATGTTACTAAATGTAGGTTTGTTAAGTGGGTCTTTGATAAGTACAACGAGGACGAAAGTACTAATCCTCCACTAATTTGCTAGCAGGTTCAGGGAATGGTCTGCTCACGATGGAGCTTCGCTTGATCGCGCTGAGGCATTGAATACTGTAGTGGTTGAAGCGTGCGATCGCATTGACGCTCGGTCTTGCAACAAAATTAATACGGCCAGGATATAAAAGACATGATGTATGAAACGGTAAAATCCTTTGTGGGCAAGAGAGAACCTGAGTGTTGTAGTCAATCTGACAAATTCAGTTGGGCTATTGAAAGCCTTTGTAATCTCAGTTTCATTCATCAATAAAAGAGAATTGCTTTGTATACTCTATTTTCTTCTATTGCTAATACCAAATCAAATCTAACCATTTGAGAACTTGTCATCTTGTCTTGTACGAGTGCAACTCTAGACTCGTACGGCATCACGCCCCCTACGAGAACGATAATTCGGGTGATTCCGGGTCGGGGTGTGACAGTCCTTAGCCAATTTGACTATTCTGGACTCAAGGACGTGGTTCGTGCCATCATCTGAGATCATCTTGCGTAGTTTTGACATCTGAGACTATTTCGATGCCAACATGATCATATCACGCCAATCAACTTCAAATCAAACCGAGGCAAGTACTTGTTGACGCCTTCATGTTTATTTACTTTATATTATTATATTTTACTTGTACATGATATTTTTGTGTCTTGACTGTTTAAACATATGAGAGTAGAGTGATTGACTATTGTTTATGTTTTCTCATTGCTATCGTGATCGTTATCGTGACTGTGTCTACATGATTATGAGGTATAGATATTATAGGTGTACAATTACTAGGCACGTGGACAAAGCCTGATTGTATTATTGGCAATTCTTCCGTTTATGGGGGCGGGCCGTTTATAACCTCATCGTTCGCCTAAGTCGTCCATGTGTAGGAACGTTGTACTTCTCATGACACGTGCACTACTAGTGATTACATGAGTCTCTTTCCCTTTCATGTTTACTACTTTCTTTATCAGTTTCTTCTATTACATGATTTCTTGTTCATATTGTTCATGTTTCCCTTGAGCATTATTTTCCATGTTTAGTGATATATTGCTTTATACTGTATTTATATTGTGTTGGCTAAACTTGTACTTGTTCCAATCCTGACTGGATATATTTTCAGTTGACAGATTCATGATGACTTGTTATCATGCTTTGGGTTACTTCGGGTGGAGTTAGAGGTGTCTTGGAGGCCAACCATAGATTCTAGTCAGAATAGATAGTTTTCCAGTTTAATGTTTAGCGTGTTGTTCCCGAACATATTTTGGTTGTATTATTGGATTGTAATTTAAAAATTATTGTGAATGAGCAAGATAAATATGATTTTGCTGTATTTGAGATTTATATTGAGCTCCAGACAATGCACTACCGCTGATGCTGTGGCGTAGAGTGTACTTGGCCACGTACTTGTATCCCAAAAAATGGGAGCGGGTCATGATACAAGCCCTCCTCCTTTGTGTCAATTTTGATTTCCTTATTTTCTTGATTTATATTTTTTAGTAGTTTAATTCTGATTTTACATGTCAACTAAATTTAGTAATTAATATATGTATATGTGTATGTATACTTTGACATTAATGCAATACTGATACAAAGCTAGGACACGATACCAACACAGAACTATAATACGATACGGACACTTGGGTACGAATCGGTATTGGAATTTTTTGATGAGTTATTGATTGTGTATCCATGCCATATGTGAGCCCCCTGAATTTTAGGGTTTATTTTAAAAATTTTAAATAAATTATTTTCAATAAATAGTTTTATTATAATTAGTTTTGACCATTGATGTAGTTCTCTGCGACTTTGATTTTTGGAGCACCAAGGATGTCAATCTCTCGGAACTTTCTCCATGAGATTTGTAGTAGGCAAGATTATCTTCATGTTGATATATTATGGCCCACTCAAATTTATTCCCTTGTATTCTTTTTACATCGCACAACTTTTTGGTCAATTTAGGCCATTTGACCATCTACCGTAAAATCAGATCTAACTTTCAATTTAATTTCGGAGCTCGACCTCGGTCCAATCTAATCGATCCAATATATGGTTTTGACCTGAGGCTACTATGCGTATGTCACTTGCGAACCATCCAATTGAGCTCCTGCATGCTCCTATTTCATCAATGATTATAAATGACAAAATTTGTAGTCATGACCATACCTTACCCAACTTGACCCAACCCGACTTAAATGAACCAAACCCAAGCTTCATGCCATCCTCTCATGACAAACCCTACACACACAACACCATCCCATTCCTACAAAACACCAAACACACTAGCACAACTCACCCCTAAACCTAATTGACAAATCATAAACCAAAGATTAGAGAGAGATTCCTATTTAAACTAATTCAAACCTTCATCATCCAAATTAGCCTATTTTGGCCAAGCCATGAGATGCTAAGGAAAAGTTACCTATGACACATCCAACCCCATGACCAATCACACATCAACACACATATTACTTTTTGGAGAGATTCCAAACTCCCTCTATATATATACTTTTGTATACACAGCCAACCCCCTCTTTTTCTGAATGACATCATTCATCTCTCTCTTCCTTCAAACCAAAACTCACAGCAGCTCCTTCTCCTCCTAGCTGACATGCATCATCCCAAACCTGAACACCTCATCTCCTTCTCCTTCCTCCACATCATCTCATTCTCTTCTCCTTCTTCATTTTCTTCTCCTTCATCATTATTTGCCTCCTCTTCTTCTTTTTTTGATTGCTGCTACAGCGTGCAGCTTCTGCTGCTTTCATGTAGCATGGCAACTCCCTTACGAATCCTCAACGATCCCCCCCGGTGGTGCCCTCCCTGCGGCAGCCCCCTTTCCGCCCGACCAAGGAGTCAGCGGCCAAACGCTGGTACTGCTATTGTGTGCACCCGTGCGACCCCAACTCTGTAAGCCTTCTCGCACCACCACTGTGCGGCCAACATCCCCTGCGGTACCCCCTGTGCAGAGGCTAGGCCGCACCAGCAGCGGCTATGGAAGCGCACAACAACACGCGCAGGAGGCTACGACAGTAGCAGGCCGCACTGCGAGCACGTGTGCAGGCGTTACAGCAGTGCAGCGACGGTCGCGCACCATCGCCATTACCCCCCTCCCTCGAATTGGCAAACCCCTGAAAAGCCCCCTACATGCCTCCTTCCTTCCTGATGTACGACAGAGTCGATTCGTGCGTTTCGTACGGGATCCCGTCGTGACGCGCGCGAAAGCAAATCCAGAAATGCGCTTCAGGATAGAAACTTTAGACGTATTTTTTTTACAATCCGACCGTTGGATCATGGATCCGTTTCTTTCGTCTCAATCTTGGTATACTCCTTTGATCACCTAAAGTTTTAGACGTTAATTCGTTCATTTGATATAATCGGCTGCCAAGTTGCCCGAATAATTGTGTTATTTTTTGACAGATTCGTGGAGCCAACTTCGCGGATTCGTTTCTCTCTCATTGACGAACCACCAACTCTGGTATGCCGCAGGTATAACCATCTTTGTGCCACATAAGTTTTAGCTTCATAGGACGTCGTTTGGTTGGTTGAAATTGACGCCAAAGTTGGCCACTCGAAACCGTAATTTTTAACTTGTAAAATTCCAATTTTGAACCCGGGACTCCGGATTCCAATTCCGATGCCACCAATGGACTTGTGGCATCGTTCTGGCATGAATTCATATATATTGCTGAGTTTGGAGGACTTTGGCTCTGACATGCATTTTCGTACAAAATGGATTCCAAATGTCTGGGTCAACGTGTTATTTTGAGATCGGCTCATCGAAATCCAATTTCGGATATACCGTTGGGTTTGTATTGTCATTCTAGATTCGTGGACATAAAATTTGTTAGGTTTAGTGGACTTTTATTCTGGCATATTTTTTGGTACAAAGTGGGTCCAACGACGGACACCATTTTGACACAAAATTATTATTTTGCCCCTGTGTCCAAATTGGACTTATGGGTAGGCTATTCTAGCTAATTTGACTACTCTAGACATGTTGGTAATGTTTGTTTCATCATCCAACAATGTCTTTAGATTTTTCTTTATGTATCACTATTAGTTATAATTAATTCTTATTATGTTCGTATTTCGGAATCCGTACATTAGAACCGAGATCGATCAATTCCAGTGATCTCGCATTGCTGAAATTGATAAGATGACCATGTGGATCGCTACGCTAAGATTTTTAACCTTACGGTTGATCGTCTTTCCTTGATTCGAGTGTCATAGTTTTTGCCCACCATCATAGTGTTGGGATTCTAATGACTCTAAGTGTTGATTATAGGTTTAGTGTCACCAAAATTGGTCTACTATGCTAGGTCATAACTTAGTTAAAAGTTATGTCGCACCACTTGTGTTAGAGTCTTGAACATTGAATAGAAATTGAGATCGTATACCTTTTTGACAGTGACAGGACGCCAGGCTTCTTCCTCTGCATTCTCATTACATTGCCTTGCTAGAGGCAAGGACAAACTACAAACTTTACTTACTGCATATGATAATGAACTGCATATAAATATTGTCAATTTAGCTATTTATAACTGAAATCATATTTTACATGTTTCTATATACCTTCCATATGCTTTACATGTTTTAAACTGCTCTTAGTATCTTTCACATGTTTATAACTTGGGGATGGGGAAACTGCTAGTTGATACGTGATTAGACTCATTACATGTAGCGAGCTCGGTTGCATCTCATGCACCCTTGTCATAGGCCTTTATCCCGCATATATGTACGTATGTACACCTATGATTGTAGACTTGTACGTATGTACATTTTATTACATGTAAACTTTTACACTGGTACATTTTACACCTATTGATCGATCTCATACCTAATAGAGTTTCAAATAATATATATACATATGTCGCCATGACAAATGTATTTACCATATGATTGACTATTATATGACATATTTCATTTTAACACATCTATTTTCATTCCATGCTCAGTATGTTCAGTTTGTAGAACGAGTACTTGCCCCCTTCCTGATAGGAAAATGTTACAGGCATACTTTCTGAGGAAAAGGTGCTCTGTGATTCTTAGTATGGGCCCACTGCAGAGGACCAAGTCATTGCTCCCGAGGAAGTCCCCGCAGGAAACCTCGCTTAGTAGTCTTGCTTTAGATCCCTTTTGGCTTAATATGTTGAACTGTTTAGACTCTATCTTTTGTCACTAGACTTTGTCTCCAATTTAATACTTTGGAAGTGTAATGACTAAAATCTGAACTTATTTTCTTTCGCTATTAGATGTTGTGTTATGATGAACTGTTAAATGTGATACTAGAACTGTTAGCACCTTAGATCATTTACTGTCTTTACTTAGAACATATTACTATGCTATGACACAAGCATAGGCTGGGCATGGCCCAGCTCGGCCCAACAATTTGGGTAGCAGGTCATGACATATTTTTAGAGGTGGTCCATGCAGGTCCGACTTAAATTGTTTGGTTACGTTATTGTACCAAACATGCCTGCAATTAGGATCTTATGACAACTTGATGATACTAGGGACAACATTTAGAACACCTAGAGGATTACTAGCATTGCAACATAGGGAAAACTCATCACAGCATAGGACCGTAAACTATATATTTAGCCTCTTGTTTCAAATTCAGGGGGTTACAATTGACCAAGATAGTACCTTTGGGATGACCCCTGAGAATCTCACTCTAAATCTTACCTCGAAATCTGTTTTTGCTTTTTTCCATTTACTTTTCCCTGATTTGTTGTTGAATTTGATTCCTATTGTTCGTTGTTGAGTTTGATTTTGCTTCAGATAAATTTTATGGATTGAATTAAGGTATATTCTGATAACATATTCGATAAGAACAGTGGAAAAGGTAAATGTCTGCTTTAGTTATGAAGTTCAGAATTTATCGCAGCCATATTAGCTAGTATAACAAAAGCATAGAGCCTGATTTTGGGTATACTTATCTTAGTTATAGAATTTAGATTTTCTCGCAGCCATATCGGTTGGCATGGCGAGAATTCTAGATAACATGATTATAGGGTATATACCTTAGTTATGGACTCTTTCGTTTATTGCAGCTATGCTTACTGTTGTGGCAAAAATTCTGGCAACATAATTTCAAGAAGACGTGTATGGTTATCAGATCATATCTCAAATTGGTTTACTTCGTTATGACCAGATAAACAAGAACAAATTCTTATCATCATTCTTCCTCGTCTTGATTAACTCTGTCCTATCCACATCCACAACTAGGATTATAGGTTCTCTAGAACTCTCCAATAGTATTGCTCTCACGTCATCTTCTTTCTCGACATGATTGCTTTTGTGATCCATCTTTCCTAAGAGTTGACTAAACTCTTCTCCGTTAACCTCTTGGGTAACTCTTCTCATCCTTCTCGGTAATTGTTGGAAATATCTTATGGATTGATCCAAGAAAGGTTCGAGAAAGTATATTTTAACATTGTATTACGGAATCGAGAGTTTTTTTTGCAGCCAGAGAAACACTGGCGAGGCAGGACATCAGATGACAGTATCATGGTTACATATGTTTCACATATCTTACTTGAACCATACCCTATGCATTTGATTAATATTTCATGGATTTAGCCAAGATAAGTTCAAGAACCTGTATTATCTAGCGTGGCAGCTGTTCACTACAGCCATCCGTCATATTATGGAACGAGGAAGTTATTTCAGCCAGGTGCACATCGACTTAGCAGTAACTTCACGTGACATAATCGCGGAGGTATATGGTTCTCGAGTTTTACCTCAACCATGTCCTATGCATCTCGTTGGCCTCATACCGTTCTTGGAGATATTTTGATAACCTTTCTTGTCTTGCTTGACCCTTAACTTGTTTGAATAATGATATGGATTGATCAACCCAGTCTTAGGCCTTGCTACCTTCCATCTAATAGACGACTGAAATAGACAACCTCGTTAATGGATTCCATAGTATAACTATAATATGTTATGTGATTGTGATGAGTGACTTTTCTAGAGGTTGATTAGGTTAAGCTTATAGGATACTTATGAGTGACTGACTATAGTGGACTTAGAAACCATTAAGAATGATTGCATTGATAGTATAACTTGATGATAGGGTATCTAAGACGGAGTGACCAGATATTATAATATTGTGACTACGGATTGATGAGTAGAATCTTGTGCTTAGGGTTTGAGGGTTAAGCATTCGTAGGGCTTTGATGACCAAGTAATTATTGGTTATTTACAAGCTAATTACATATGATTAGAGGGTAGATCGATATGGGATAATATTGGATAAGTTAGAGGAAGATATAATATTGCATACAAGATCAGGAGATATCAGTTAAAATAACAAGGAATAAAGCAAAGACATGTGTACATTGGTAATTAATAAATCAATAAATGAATCGAGAGTTTGAAATTGAGGATTTATATTCGAAGGAGTTGTTGAGTAAAAAGAAGAAGGCTCTATGCCAAGAATAGGTATTGAACGTATAATTTCAAGGAGAAGCTGTAGAGAAGGACTGAAGGAAATTAATACAAGGAGCTTGTGATTGATAGGATAAAGATACTTAGGATAGGATAAGGGAACAAACTATTTGCAATTGAGATTGGAAAATATGGTTGATGACTATGCATTATTGACATATATACATATCTCGAGGATGACCTATATTTTAGAGTATACGTAAAGGTTCTATATTGGTATGAAAGATTCTAGAGGGTAAAAAGACATAGTTTGTGATAGAAGGACCTTGTCGAACCTAAATAAAAAATAATTGTAAGGAGAAACAGAAGAGATGATCATAAGGGTAGCAGATTGAGTATTGTAGTCGTAGCAGCTACATGCTATAGCTTAACCTATTGGATGATTTTAAATTTCGACGACGAAATTCTTGTAAGGTGGGTAGGATGTGAGCCTGTCATGACCCGTACCCTGATTAGGGGCACGAGAACGTGGGTACGTCCAGCCTATGCTGCAGTATCGAAAGTAGAACATTGTATAGGTCATCTATAACATCTAACATCTAACAACAAAGAAATATAAACCTGTCATCTCCACATGGAGGTATAATATAAAATTTTAACTATATAATCTCAATCACAAGTCTAAGGAAGATAGAGCACGATATGGAATCAGATAAAAGAAAGAAACTAAATGTAAAGTAGAGTTATCACAACACACAATATAGATGTCCAACACAAATAATACATATCTAGAATATAAATAAGTCTCTACTAACAATCGGAACAATCCGATACAAACTGAAAGCTAGAAGTTCTAAGCTAATACTAAGGCACTCTCTACTGGACTAGATCCTCCTCTGGCTCCTAAGTGCCACCCTCGTAGGCTTCATAGAAAGTACGACAATCATCTATATCATCTGTAATATTTTGTCAACATATCCAGTCAGGATTGGAACGAACACATCACCTCTAACAGTTCAAAATAATTGACAAGCGCTATGAGTATGAAATAATAATGAAATTCTTGATGATCAAGTTATAGAGGTAATGTATAATGAAAAGACAAGTGTATAGCGAATACGTAAAGTGTGACAACAGGCAGATATATAATAATGGTAAACTTGTCACGCAAGTTATGTAATAGACAGCTTAGAGAATTAGTGTTTTGACCAGTGATTTAAAATACCAATTTGTCATGTGAACGGGTAGAGGAAGATATCCAGCAAACCATACACCTACGTGTGTGGCCTCTATTATTCACTCTAGATCAACGGGATAGAAAGGGTATGTTCACATGTCTCCTAGGTATTTCCCCGTCCGACTAGTACACATGGAATCCAGGTTCTTCGACACACATTTCATTATTCATGATAGATGCATTAGTCATGATTTACATTATTCGTGATAGTCATAGAACCACGTATCTCTCGTCAAGGAATCCATAAAATACCAATCCGTGAGTCCATCGTGTCAGAATCAAGATAGAACACTAGTATAACATGCATCACAGGATATATCAACATAATAAAACTATCAGAGAATGTACTCGCCTGATACCCTGAGCAACTGATATGTATAGATGTCCAAACTGGAGTCACAGAGTCCTATTTAGAGCAAAACAGGTTATAATGTGCTCAATGTATAAAGATTGAAGTTTGCAATGCAATCTACATGATTCTTGGTCAATATAGGTCAAAGTCAACTCTTGATCAACTTTGGTTAACCCTCAGTCAAACCAAGTCAACAACTAGGGTTTGGTCAACTATCTAATCAAATAAGGTCAACCAATGGTCAATCTAGCCAACCCTTAGGCACACTAGTCTATTTTAGTCGACACCTAGCTAAAATAAGTTATATTAGCTAGAATTAGCCTAAAATAGATAATATAGATATTAATAGTTAATACCTAATATATAACTCACATGTTTTAGTATACAAATTATCCAAGCTATTGAATCTACCTTACCTTAAACTTTAGTTTACCTCTTCTCTAACACACCTTAACATCTACACTATATATGCACATATACATACATTCACATATAATTATATATCAGATCCCTATTTCATGAGCTATGACAAATACCTATACCAAATCCTTACATTATCTATACAATGACCTATATATATATATATATATATATATATATATATATATATATATATATATATATATATATATATATATATACATTACTTACACAATTACATATACTACCTAAACTCTCTTAAACCCATACTCTATATACCCAAATGCCAATGACCCAAGCCTAAGGCTCAAGTGGCCAAGCTACTGCATGGCACACAGTAGTGCAGCCAAGCCAAGTCATTCTCCCTGCTGCAGGAGTGTCCTGCTTGCAAGGGGCAACCCCTTCCTCATCATGATTGAGGCCTCACTCAAAACCCTACACCTGTACATCTAAGATCATGCTAATATCCTAGGATGCATACATTTCCATATCAAAATATGATACTCTCTAAAATTAGCCAAATCCCTAATACACTAATCCACACTCCAACATGTACAAATTAGTGAACATCATGCCTCACTTGACACCCTCAACTCGAGCAATGACACTCTCCTAAATCCTGCCTATATACATTCCTGAATATATATATATATATATATATATATATATATATATATATATATATATATATATATATATATATATATATATATATATATATATATATATATATATATATAACACTCATCTAACCATCTAATGATATACAGGACACATATTATACTGTCACCACTCAACATCTCTAACTCACTCTACCTACATACTGTAAACTTTATCCCCTCACATGCCCATGGCTAAAATGGCTGACTGCCCAAACTAGGAAACTAAGTCCCAATAGTGGTAGCTCCCTCTCCCCTACTCGAACATAGCCAATGGCCTTGCCCTCACTCACAATTGCAGACACCAACCTCTGACACATTGGTATAGGCTAAAAACAGGATAAAGGGGTTGATACTCACTCCCATTCACTATTTTGAATCACTCACTAAAATCCCCAATTGCTATATATATATATATATATATATATATATATATATATATAACACATTCTCAAATTCTAACTGACTATATTAACCCTCTCTCTATTACCAACTGATACCATCTCTACAACTGAACTATCTATGCTTCTATACTACCCATAGGTAGGCACCCATATGCACACACACAAACTCCTTCTCAACTGATACCTACCTTATCCTAAACTCTGATACAAAGGGTATCTACTGATACTCTAGCTAGGTACCCTACCTCAAACCTATACACTAACACAAACTTGAGGCATACACTCTCTAACGCTACCAATCCCATCTCAACCTCAAACAGCCACTACTTACTGACCTGAACCCAAATCCCAGATACATACTCATGTGTCCAACTGTTCGGCGGCCCTTGGCCAATGGCCAAATCTGATACATATCGAATACACTAACCTATCAACTAACCATCACTCTAACACTCACACGTACACTTACTAGTCAAGAACTAAGTCACTAACTACTGTTAGCGCTCAGTTCCTGATATCTGACACTAGTCACAACAGAACAAAAAAAGTAGGGGGTGTTCGACTGCTCAGGACAAACCCTGCAGGTCATTCCATGGCTAGTCTAGGCCATGGCTCGAAGCCCCATGACCTGGTCTACATGTCAGTTACATAGGCTAGCCTCTAGAGTCCCTAGGATGTAAAACCAAAGTGTCTTGAGTGAGGACAGAACCTCCAGTAGCAGGGGAGCCACTGTTCACTTTATAAATATAATCGAGTATCCCAGTGGCAAATTTCACACATCAAATCACCCCTGTCACGACCCGCACCCGGATATACGGGTACGAATACGTGGGTCACACCCAGCCTACGCCGCGGTATCGGCGGTAGAACGCTGTCAAGTATACTATACTAACTACAACTTCTAAGATCCATAACTATGAAATGTACTCATGTCACAACTCGAAAACTAAGGAAGATAAGACAAGAAATAATAACAATATCACTAGAACGACTAGAATCTACACTAATCATAAGACATGAAAGATAAAGAAGGAACAATAAGACTAACTAAGAATAACTACCAGGCAACTCACATAGAAGAATAGTGAGATCCACCTCAGCTAGCAACATCATGAAGTCCAATAATGAGGGCACAACTACTCCTAAAATTTTCATAACGTATCCAGTCAGGAGCGGAACGAGCACAAATCTCAAATAACAGTTCTAATTAGACGATATTGAAAATGTAGCAGTAAATAGAGAGAATATACGAGGTAAATAATGTGTACATGAATCATGGTAAGGCATGTCAAGACTGTAACTGAATGTAAGAACAGGGAAAATAGTATAAATCATGTACAAGAATCTGGAACTATATCTATGTGAGTTTAGCACTAGTTTCAACATGTGACCGGCTTAGAACTTGATACAATGTTTGGCCTGGCTAATCATACGTGAGTGTATGATTAACACTATACAATGATGATACAATATCTGTGGGGTATTGATCACATATCTACGCTAACACCCCCATCCCTGACTAATATAGTGGATCCAGTCATGACACGTCATGACACGCATTCTCTGTGAAGTAGCTCTCCTTCACAGGAATCGTGTCTATACTATGAACAAGAAAACAATGAAGACTTGCACAAGGCATACCATATATAAGAGGAATAACATCTTATGACGGGATCCAACAAATACCAATCCGTGTGAACAATGTGTCAAGAGAACAAGGATATCTACACTAAATACTAGAAACAAAAACGATATCATAAAACAGAATTATTATCAGAGAATGTACTCGCCTGGGGTCCTGCTGTCAATATGAATCAGGGTTCGGAGTAAAGCCACAGACCTAAAGATGAAATAATACAAGAGCTGATCAGGGTCAAAAGACATACTAACATCTAGGTCAAACTAAGTCAAACTAAGACAAACTGGGTTAAGATTGACGTCTAAGTCTAATCTAGGTTAAATAGGTCAATGGTTGACCTACAGTTGACTTTGGTCAAAAAGTCAACGTTTGTCAAATCTGGTCAAACCTAGGTCAAATATTGACTCTACTTCGACATCTAGTCAAAGTAGTCAACCATGGTCAAGCTAGTCTCTATAACCATCTACAAGGTCAACTTATGAATTTCAGTGATTTAGAAATCACTGAAATCGACAGGTCTCTAAAACAACCAAAAGGAGAAAATATTATAATAATAGGATGACACAAAAAGGGAAGAAATATACAGATGTTGTCGGATGATGAAACTAACATCACCAACGTGTCCAGAATGGTCAAATCAGCTAGGATAGCCTGTCCAAAAATCCAATTTGGACACAGGGGCAAAACGGTAATTTTGGGCCAAAATGATGTCCGTCGTTGGACACAATTTGCACCGAAAAACGTGCCGAAATAAAAGTGTACAAAATCTAACAAATTATATGTCCACGAATCCAGAATGACGATACGAACCCAACGGTATATCCAGAATTGGATTCCGTTGACCCGATCTCAAATTGGTCCGTTGACCCGGACATTGGAAACCGATTGCACGGAAAAGCGTGTCGGAGCCAATGTCCTCAAACTTAGCAAATTATATGTCAACGAGTCCAGAATGACGATACGAACTCAACGGTATATCCGGAATTTGATTCCGATGAGCCGGCGTCAAAAAGTCCCGTTGACTCAGAAAGTGGGACCCGCTTTGCACCGAAATGCGTGCCAGGGCCCACGTTCTCCAAATCAAGAAAACTTTATATGAAAACATACCAGAACGACGCCACGAGTCTACTGGTGGTGTCAGAAATTGAATCCGGAGTCCCGGGTTCAAAAATAGAATTTTACAAGTGCAACACTAAGAATTCGAACGGCCAACTTTGGCGTCGAATTCGACCGACCTAACAAGCTCAAACTGAAATGAAATCTAAAGGGGGCAGGAAGAGGGTTATACCAGCTGTGCACCGGAACTGGTGGCGCGCAAAACGGAGCTGCGACGACGAAGATACGAACCCGCGAAGTTGGCGTCGCAAAACTGTCCAAAAATAACACAATTAAAACGTCAACTTGGTGGCCGGTTTTGATGTATCAAACGACGAAATTAACGGGTGAAATTTGACAGGGGTGAAGGGGGATATACCGAGATTGTGACGGAGCAAAGAGTTCGCCGATCCAACGGTCGGATTGTCCGAAAAACCGGCGCGAAGTTGCTGTCGCGAAACGTACTTTCTGAATTTCGAAATCGCGCGTCACGGCGGGATCCCGTGCAAAACGCACGAATCGTGTGTTTCACACGTCGGGGAGGCCGGAGACTCTCCCAGGGTGGTCGCCCGGGTTCGCCGGAGGCGTGGGGAGCTTGCGGGGGCGGGCCGGCCACGGATGGCGCGCAGCTATCGCCGCATCCGCGCGCGCGGGTGGCGCGGCAACCACTGCGCTGCATGCTGCTGGTGTTTGCAGCTGCTGCGGCTGCGCGCGCTGCTCCGGCCAAGGCGGCGGTGGCGCAGCGCCGGGGTCAGGCGGCGCACGACGGTGGGGCTGTGCGGGCGGAGGTAGAGGTGGTGGGAGTGGTTTTGATGATGGTGATGAAGATGATGTTGATAATGGTGATGATGAACTTGATGATGATGATAATGGAGGAGGAGGAGGAGAAGAAGATGGAGGAGGTGGTGGTGCATGGTGGCGGTGGTGTTCGGCCACCGGGGCTACGTCGGGGAGCTGGGCTCGGCCAGGGAGGAAGGGTGCTGTGGTGTTGATGGGTAGTGATGGTGATGGCATTGATGAAGAGTGGTGGTGGTGTTCTTCTTTGAAGAAGAAGAAGACTAAGAAGAAGGAGTTGAGGAAGAAGAAGGAGAAGTGAGAAGAAGAGAGAGAGATGATGATGATGTAAAGAAAATAAGAGGGGGGCTGTACCAGTACGGGAGAGGGGTGAGGTGGTGTGTAGGTAGAGAGAGAGTGATGGGAGAGGAGAGAGATATTTAGTATATAGGTGTGTGTGTGTATATATCAAATATAGAAGAGAGAGAAAGAGAGATAGAGATATTTACTTCATGAGGAAAAAAGAGAGGTAGAGATATTTTTAGAGAGAGGGTGGGGAAGGTCGGCTGCTCATAGCGGGAGTTAGGAGAGAGAGTGAGGTGGGGATGTGAGAGAGAGTTATCCATATATATATATATATATATTTGAAATGGAGAGAGAAGAGATATTTATATAAAATAAACGTATTTTCAAATAGAAAAAAAAAATACAGACACATCAATGGAATGTATGGGCAGTCATGGTAGGGTCCATGCCAAACTGGGTCGGACGTTGGGCCAAGTTTGGACAAAGTCGAAGCCAAGATTTAATTAAAATAATAAATTAAGCAAATTAATTCATGGATGAAATAGGAGCACAAGGGAGATCGAAATTTTGGCACGCAAGTGGCACCTGCATAGTTTACTCAAAACAGGCCAGGGCCATATATTGGGTCGACTGGATTGGGCCGATGTCAGGCCCAGAATTTAAATTGGAAGTTAAATCACAATTTACGGTAAATAATAAATTGGTCTAAATTGACCCGAACTTGCGCGAGGCAAAAAGAATACAAGGGAGCAAGTTCAAGTGGGACAGGACATATGAAAATGAAGATAATCTCGT
This sequence comes from Iris pallida, assembly GCA_029216955.1. Taxonomy (NCBI): domain Eukaryota; kingdom Viridiplantae; phylum Streptophyta; class Magnoliopsida; order Asparagales; family Iridaceae; genus Iris; species Iris pallida. The sequence goes on from JANAVB010003200.1 coordinate 10,509,916, forward strand.
CTACTACAAACTCCAAGAAGGAAGTTTCCAGAGACTGGCATCCCTGATGCTCTAGAATTCCAAGTCACGGTAAAGGGCATTAAATCAAATAATAATCAAATAATAATATTCTAATTAATTGATTATTAAAATTAAAAAAAATAAGCCCTAAATTCAGGGGCTTACAATCCTACCCACCTTATAAAAATTTCGTCCTCGAAATTAAAGGTTGGTAGTGGGGTTAAAACATGATAGAAGATTTAGGCAATATTTTAGGCACGATCCAAGAATGACGAGTTTTGCACGATCAAGATAATCGATTCACAACTGTTCAGGCACGAAGAGGGATTTGGCACGATAGAATCATGATATGAACAAAATTATATGTGCATGATTTCAGAAATAAGCCAAGTCATTGGGGCACAATTTTAGGGACGATTAGAGAATCGAAGATATAATTGAAGTCCAAGTACGGGATGATTTGTATAATCAAGACATAGCTAAACAAGGCAAAGGAAATGACGGTAAGATGAGAAAATCATCATGCGATGGGAGAGAAAATAATGATAAACAAGAAATAATGGTAGGATTTATCTTGCTCAATTGGTAAAGAAGTGAATCAACTTAAGATATGACCTGATAACCATACACGTCTATCCAAAATTATGTTGCCAGAATTTACGCCACGCCAGTAAACATAGCTACAATAAACGATAGAGTCCATAACCAAGGTATACACCCTATAATCATGTCATCTAGATTCCTTACCACGCCAACCGGTATGGCTGCAAGAGAATCTAAATTCCATAACTAGGATAGTATATCCAAAATCAGGCTCCATGTCCCGGTCAGGCTAGCTAATATGACTGCGATAAATTCCAAACTCCATAAGTAAAGAAGACACTTACTGTTCTCATTGTTCTCGTCCAAAATATGTTTATCAGGATATCTTAACCAAATTCTTAAAAGAATTATCCAAAACAAAATCAAAGGTCAACAACGAATATTAAGATTTAAACTTCAACAACAAGTCAAGGGTAAGTTAATAGAAACAACGGAAACAACTTTCGAGATAGGGTTCAGAGGGAAATCTCAAGAAAAGTCCCGAGGGTACTACCTAGGTCAAGATAGGAAATGGTGGAATATAATCTAAAACAAACCTCGACCATGATACGAGGTTGGTAAATCATATTCTCTCCCCAACCTAGATGATATACAAGTTCAACTTATACCTTCCCTCTGGGGTCCACAAACTCATTCCAAGAAGGAATAAAGTTGATAACTGAGAGATATCTCAGGAATCAGGACGGATAGAAACGAATGGGAATAGATTCGAAGAGTTTCGAAATAAGATTCCCAGGGGTCATCCCTAGAATCTACCAAGAGTTCCTAATATGTGACTGAGTACCAAAATCCTAAAATATTCCATGACTCAACCTTAATCCTAGGGCAGGCTCGCAGTAGTACAGATAAACTCAAGTACTACCACGACTTCGCATTAACTGCAAAGACTGACCTGCATGGGCCACCACTAAAAACGTGTCACGACCCGCACCCGGATATACGGGTACGAATACGTGGGTCACGCCCAGCCTACGCCGCGGTATCGGCGGTAGAACGCTGTCAAGTATACTATACTAACTACAACTTCTAAGATCCATAACTATGAAATGTACTCATGTCACAACTCGAAAACTAAGGAAGATAAGACAAGAAATAATAACAATATCACTAGAACGACTAGAATCTACACTAATCATAAGACATGAAAGATAAAGAAGGAACAATAAGACTAACTAAGAATAACTACCAGGCAACTCACATAGAAGAATAGTGAGATCCACCTCAGCTAGCAACATCATGAAGTCCAATAATGAGGGCACAACTACTCCTAAAATTTTCATAACGTATCCAGTCAGGAGCGGAACGAGCACAAATCTCAAATAACAGTTCTAATTAGACGATATTGAAAATGTAGCAGTAAATAGAGAGAATATACGAGGTAAATAATGTGTACATGAATCATGGTAAGGCATGTCAAGACTGTAACTGAATGTAAGAACAGGGAAAATAGTATAAATCATGTACAAGAATCTGGAACTATATCTATGTGAGTTTAGCACTAGTTTCAACATGTGACCGGCTTAGAACTTGATACAATGTTTGGCCTGGCTAATCATACGTGAGTGTATGATTAACACTATACAATGATGATACAATATCTGTGGGGTATTGATCACATATCTACGCTAACACCCCCATCCCTGACTAATATAGTGGATCCAGTCATGACACGTCATGACACGCATTCTCTGTGAAGTAGCTCTCCTTCACAGGAATCGTGTCTATACTATGAACAAGGAAACAATGAAGACTTGCACAAGGCATACCATATATAAGAGGAATAACATCTTATGACGGGATCCAACAAATACCAATCCGTGTGAACAATGTGTCAAGAGAACAAGGATATCTACACTAAATACTAGAAACAAAAACGATATCATAAAACAGAATTATTATCAGAGAATGTACTCGCCTGGGGTCCTGCTGTCAATATGAATCAGGGTTCGGAGTAAAGCCACAGACCTAAAGATGAAATAATACAAGAGCTGATCAGGGTCAAAAGACATACTAACATCTAGGTCAAACTAAGTCAAACTAAGACAAACTGGGCTAAGATTGACGTCTAAGTCTAATCTAGGTTAAATAGGTCAATGGTTGACCTACAGTTGACTTTGGTCAAAAAGTCAACGTTTGTCAAATCTGGTCAAACCTAGGTCAAATATTGACTCTACTTCGACATCTAGTCAAAGTAGTCAACCATGGTCAAGCTAGTCTCTATAACCATCTACAAGGTCAACTTATGAATTTCAGTGATTTAGAAATCACTGAAATCGACAGGTCTCTAAAACAACCAAAAGGAGAAAATATTATAATAATAGGATGACACAAAAAGGGAAGAAATATACAGATGTTGTCGGATGATGAAACTAACATCACCAACGTGTCCAGAATGGTCAAATCAGCTAGGATAGCCTGTCCAAAAATCCAATTTGGACACAGGGGCAAAACGGTAATTTTGGGCCAAAATGATGTCCGTCGTTGGACACAATTTGCACCGAAAAATGTGCCGAAATAAAAGTGCACAAAATCTAATAAATTATATGTCCACGAATCCAGAATGACGATACGAACCCAACGGTATATCCAGAATTGGATTCCGTTGACCCGATCTCAAATTGGTCCGTTGACCCGGACATTGGAAACCGATTGCACGGAAAAGCGTGTCGGAGCCAATGTCCTCAAACTTAGCAAATTATATGTCAACGAGTCCAGAATGACGATACGAACTCAACGGTATATCCGGAATTTGATTCCGATGAGCCGGCGTCAAAAAGTCCCGTTGACTCAGAAAGTGGGACCCGCTTTGCACCGAAATGCGTGCCAGGGCCCACGTTCTCCAAATCAAGCAAACTTTATATGAAAACAGACCAGAACGATGCCACGAGTCTACTGGTGGTGTCAGAAATTGAATCCGGAGTCCCGAGTTCAAAAATAGAATTTTACAAGTGCAACACTAAGAATTCGAACGGCCAACTTTGGCGTCGAATTCGACCGACCTAACAAGCTCAAACTGAAATGAAATCTAAAGGGGGCAGGAAGAGGGTTATACCAGCTGTGCACCGGAACTGGTGGCGCGCAAAACGGAGCTGCGACGACGAAGATACGAACCCGCGAAGTTGGCGTCGCAAAACTGTCCAAAAATAACACAATTAAAACGTCAACTTGGTGGCCGGTTTTGATGTATCAAACGACGAAATTAACGGGTGAAATTTGACAGGGGTGAAGGGGGATATACCGAGATTGTGACGGAGCAAAGAGTTCGCCGATCCAACGGTCGGATTGTCCGAAAAAACTGGCGCGAAGTTGCTGTCGCGAAACGCACTTTCTGAATTTCGAAATCGCGCGTCACGGCGGGATCCCGTGCAAAACGCACGAATCGTGTGTTTCACACGTCGGGGAGGCCGGAGACTCTCCCAGGGTGGTCGCCCGGGTTCGCCGGAGGCGTGGGGAGCTTGCGGGGGCGGGCCGGCCACGGATGGCGCGCAGCTATCGCCGCATCCGCGCGCGCGGGTGGCGCGGCAACCACTGCGCTGCATGCTGCTGGTGTTTGCAGCTGCTGCGGCTGCGCGCGCTGCTCCGGCCAAGGCGGCGGCGGCGCAGCGCCGGGGTCAGGCGGCGCACGACGGTGGGGCTGTGCGGGCGGAGGTAGAGGTGGTGGGAGTGGTTTTGATGATGGTGATGAAGATGATGTTGATAATGGTGATGATGAACTTGATGATGATGATAATGGAGGAGGAGGAGGAGAAGAAGATGGAGGAGGTGGTGGTGCATGGTGGCGGTGGTGTTCGGCCACCGGGGCTACGTCGGGGAGCTGGGCTCGGCCAGGGAGGAAGGGTGCTGTGGTGTTGATGGGTAGTGATGGTGATGGCATTGATGAAGAGTGGTGGTGGTGTTCTTCTTTGAAGAAGAAGAAGACTAAGAAGAAGGAGTTGAGGAAGAAGAAGGAGAAGTGAGAAGAAGAGAGAGAGATGATGATGATGTAAAGAAAATAAGAGGGGGGCTGTACCAGTACGGGAGAGGGGTGAGGTGGTGTGTAGGTAGAGAGAGAGTGATGGGAGAGGAGAGAGATATTTAATATATAGGTGTGTGTGTGTATATATCAAATATAGAAGAGAGAGAAAGAGAGATAGAGATATTTACTTCATGAGGAAGAAAAGAGAGGTAGAGATATTTTTAGAGAGAGGGTGGGGAAGGTCGGCTGCTCATAGGGGGAGTTAGGAGAGAGAGTGAGGTGGGGATGTGAGAGAGAGTTATCCATATATATATATATATATTTGAAATGGAGAGAGAAGAGACATTTATATAAAATAAACGTATTTTCAAATAGAAAAAAAAAATACAGACACATCAATGGAATGTATGGGCAGTCATGGTAGGGTCCATGCCAAACTGGGTCGGACGTTGGGCCAAGTTTGGACAAAGTCGAAGCCAAGATTTAATTAAAATAATAAATTAAGCAAATTAATTCATGGATGAAATAGGAGCACAAGGGAGATCGAAATTTTGGCACGCAAGTGGCACCTGCATAGTTTACTCAAAACAGGCCAGGGCCATATATTGGGTCGACTGGATTGGGCCGATGTCAGGCCCAGAATTTAAATTGGAAGTTAAATCACAATTTACGGTAAATAATAAATTGGTCTAAATTGACCCGAACTTGCGCGAGGCAAAAAGAATACAAGGGAGCAAGTTCAAGTGGGACAGGACATATGAAAATGAAGATAATCTCGTCTACTACAAACTCCAAGAAGGAAGTTTCCAGAGACTGGCATCCCTGATGCTCTAGAATTCCAAGTCACGGTAAAGGGCATTAAATCAAATAAAAATCAAATAATAATATTCTAATTAATTGATTATTAAAATTAAAAAAAATAAGCCCTAAATTCAGGGGCTTACAACCCCGAATCCACCTCAGTCCTAAATACATGTAATCTACACCTAATTAGCTTTCCAAAAATATAATTTTTACACAAAACAGTAAACAAAAGTTTCTAAGGGCCATTTCGTCGAACACTTGAAATACCCCTCTGATACTCTTCCGATATACACCCCAAATGGATTCGATTTCTAACCAAACTTGGCCTAGGGCTAGGGGGACCCTAAATGAATGTATCTATGGAAAGAAATCAGAAATTTAATGGGTTTAGAGATCATTACCTAGTGAGAGTTAGAATCTCAATGTAAAAGCCCTTGAAATGAAACCATACCAAATTTCTATGGTCAAAGCTTCCAAATCCTTGCTAACTAGCTTCTAGAGGCTTCCATTACACTAGAGGAGTGTATTGCAACTGATTAGGCTCAATTTAGAGTTGTTTTGGAGAAAGAGGGTGAATTTGGGAAGAATACAATTTAGGGTTTGAGTTTTAATGAAAGAGGCAAGGAGGGAGGCTAACATGATGTTATATAGGCAAGGGTGCTGCCTCTTGGCTGTCATGGGTGTTCACTAGGGTTAGGATTAGGTTCTAGTTGTTATTAAAGGCCTTCTCAAGTTGAAATCAAGCCCCTTCTATTAAAGGCCCAAAGAAAATAGGGTTTCAAGCAAAATATTTAAACTTAGACTAATATCTAGATATTACTAACCTTGTCGTCTAGTTGGAAGCTACTAATCAAATATCTAGGCTCATGGTTAACATCTATATTAGGAAAATTCTAGGTTAAGGCCTAACATCTCACTTAGCGCATTATCAATTAAATGAAATTCATAAATAATAATAGTTCACAAATGACAAAAATACCCTTAGCCTAAAAAGTGGTAATTAGCTAATCTAATCACATGGTTAGGTCTCCATGGTCATGGTTAGTCTCTAGGCTAAGTAGTTCTAAGGTTTCACCATTACATCTATTTAAATAATATTAAAATAATCTAAATTCACCCAATAAATCATTAACATGGTCAATTTCACAAAAGTTCAAAATTATCCTCATTTTAGAAAAGTGGTGATTACAAATTTACCCTCCTTAGAAAAATTTCATCCTCAAAATTAAGATGGTCGTACTCCTTCTAGGTTAAACCCCCAACAATCAAGGTCAAGAAAATTATATCTAATAATATGCAAATCATGGTCCTACTAGTCATGATATCACAGTCTTGATCAGGGTCACTATACTATCTATCATAGCACAAGCACAAATCAAAAGGTACTATTTGAAACATACAACAAGATGGAAGGACGAAACAAGAACAGGAAGACAAACCTACTATCCCATCACCTGCAGTATCGGCCTCCTCGACCGTCAACGTAAAAGCCCTGCCCTCTGGTGCTGGGCATGATGCGGTGCCACAGGTGGCCTATCTCCACCTCCTGGCCTTGCGCTCTGCCAGATGGGGGTACTTTAGGGCAATCCCTTATCCGGTGTGCAGCCGACCCACAAAACAGACATATCTTCAGTCGCTTCCCGCAGATATCCCATGAATGACCAGGCTTCTTACAATGGTTGCAAAGAGAAGCCCGATCTCCCAGTCTCCGCTGTTAATGAAGCATGGCAATGCCCTCAAGAATCCCCGATGAGCCCCCCCCGGTGGCGCCCTTCGTACGGCAACCCCCGTACCGCCCGACCAAGGAGGCAGCGGCCAAACGCTGGTGCTGCTATTATGTGCACCTGTGCGACCCTAACTCTGTAAGCCTCCCCGTACCACCACCGTGTGGCCAACATCCCCGACGACCCTGTGGGCGACGCGCCCCCGTGCAGAGGCTAGGTCACGCCAACAGTGGCCACGACAGCGCACAACAACACGCGCAGGAGGCTACGACAGCAGCGACAGCAGCGACAGCAGCAGGCCGTACTGTGAGAGCGTGTACAGGCGTTACTGCAGCTCGGCGGCGGACGTGCACCACTGCCATGAACCCCCTCCCTCGACCTGGAGGACCCCTGATAAGCCCCCCTATACGCCTCCTTCCTACCCGACACACGACAGAGTTGATTCATGCGTTTCGCAGGGGATACTGTCGTGACGCACGCGAAAGCGAATCCAGAAATGCGCTTCAGGATAGAAACTTTAGATGCATTTTTTGGACAATCCGACAGTTGGGTCATGGATTCGTTTCTTCCGTCTCAATCTTGGTATATATCCCTTTGCTCACCTAAAGTTTCAGCTGTTAATTCGTTCATTTGATATGTCATAATCGGCCGCCAAGTTGCCCGAATAATTGTATTATTTTTGGTCAGATTCATGGAGCCAACTTCGCAGATTCGTTTCTCTCGTCAAATCTTCGATTGATGAACCACCAACTCTGGTGTGCATTAGGTATAACCACCTTTATGCCACATAAGTTTTAGCTTCATAGGACGTCGTTTGGTTGGTTGAAATTGACACCAAAGTTGGCCGCTCGAAACCGTAATTTCCAACTTATAAAATTCTAATTTTGAACCCGGGACTCCAGATTCCAATTTCGACGCCAGCAATGGACTCACGACATCGTTCTGGCATGAATTCATATATAATTTTTTGAGTTTGGAGGACTTTGGCTCCGACACATATTTTCGTGCAAAATGGATTCCAAATATCTAGGTCAACATGTCATTTTGAGACCGGCTCATCGAAATCCAATTTCGATATACTGTTGGATTTGTATTGTCATTCTAGATTTATGGACATATAATTTTTTAGATTTAGTGGGCTTTTATCCTGGCACATTTTTTGGTACAAAGCAGGTCCAACGAGGGACACCGTTTTGACCCAAAATTACCATTTTGTCCCTACATCCAAATTGGACTTATGGGTAGGCTATTCTAGCTAATTTGACTACTCTGGACACGTTGATGATGTTTGTTTCATCATCCGGCAATGTATTTAGATTTTTCTTTATGTATCACTATTAGTTATAATTGATTCTTATTATGTTCGTATTTCAAAATTCGTGCATCAGAACCGAGATCAGTCAATTCCAGTGATCTCATATTGCTGAAATTGATAAGATGACCATGTGGATCGCTATGATAAGATTGTTAACCTTACGGTTGATCGTCTTGCCTCGATTTGAGTGTCGTAATTTTTTTCCACCATTATAGTGTTGGGATTCTAATGACGCTAAGTATTGATTATAGGTTTAGTGTCACCCAAATTGGTCTACTATGCTAGGTCATAACTTAGTTAGAAGTCTTGTCGCACCACTAGTGTTAGAGTCTTGAAATAGAATAGAAACTGAGATTGTATACATTTTTGATAGTGACAGGACACCAGGCTTCTTCCACTGCATTCTCATTACATTGCCTTGCTAGAGGCAAGTACAAACTACAAACTTTACTTACTGCATATCATAATAAAATGCGTATGAATATTGTTAATTTAGCTATTTATAACTGAAATTATATTTTTTATGTTTCTATATACCCTCCATATGCTTCACATGTTTTAAACTGCTCTTAGTATCTTTCACATGTTTATAACTTGGGGATAGGAAAACTGCTAGTTGAGTACATGATCAGACTCATTACATGTAGCGAGCTCGGTTGCATCTCATGCACCCTTGTCGTAGGCCTTTATCACGTATATCTGTACGCACGTACACCTATGCTTGTAGACTTATACGTATGTACATTTTATTACATGTAAACTTTTACACCGGTACATTTTATACCTATTGACAGATCCCGTACCTGCTAGAGTTTCAAATAATATATATAGATATATCGCCATGACAAATGTATTTACTATATGATAGACTATTATACGACATGTTTCCTTTTAGCATATCTCTTTTCATTCCATGCTAAGTATGTTCAGTTTGTAGAACAAGTACTTGCCCCCTTCCTGACAGGAAAATATTACAGGCATACTTTCTGAGGAAGAGGTGCTCTGTGATTCTTACTATGGGCCCATTGCAGAGGACCAAGTCATTGCTCCCGAGGAAGTCCCCGCAGGGAACCTCGCTTAGTAGTCTTGCTTTAGATCCCTTTTGGCTTAATATGTTAAACTGTTTGGACTCTATCTTTTGTTACTGGACTTTGTCCCCAGTTTAATACTTTGGAAGTGTAATGACTAAAATCTGAACTTATTTACTTTCGCTATTAGACGTTGTGTTGTGATGAACTGTTAAATATGATATTAGAACTGTTAGCACCTTCGATCCTTTACTGTCTTTACTTAGAATAGCTTACTACGCTATGACACAAGCGTAGGCTGGGCATGGCCCGGCATGGCCGGGCTCGGCCCAACAATTTAGGTAGCAGGTTGTGACATATTTTTAGTGGCGGCTCATGCAGGTCTGACTTAAATTGTTTGGTTAATATTGTATCAAGCATGCCTACAATTAGGATCTTGGGACAACTTGATGATACTAGGGACAACATTTAGAACACCTAGAGGATTACTAAGATTGTAACATAAGAAAAACTCATCACAGCATAGGACAGTAAACTATATATTTAGCCTCTTGCTTGAAATTCAGGGGGTTACAATTTTGACCAAGATAGTACCTTTGGGATAACCCATGAGAATCTTACTCTAAATTTTACCTCGAAATCTGTTTCTGCTTGTTTCCGTTTACTTTTTCCTGATTCGTTGTTGAATTTGATTCCTGTTGTTCGTTGTTGAATTTAATTTTGTATTCAAAAAAATTTTATGGATTGAATTTAGGTATATTCTGATAACATATTCGATGAGAACAGTGGAAAGGTAAATGTCTGCTTTAGTTATGGAGTTTAGAATTTATCGCAGCCATATTAGCTGGTATGACAAAAACATAGAACCTGATTTTGGGTATACTTATCTTAGTTATGGAATTTAGATTTTCTCGCAGCCATACCGGTTGGTGTGGCAAGAATTCTAGATAACATGATTATAGGGTATATACCTTAGTTATGGACTCTTTCATTTATTACAGCTATGCTTACTGGTGTGGCAAAAATTCTGGCAACATGATTTCCGAAAGACGTGTATGGTTATCAGATCATATCTTAAATTGGTTCACTTCGTTATGACTAGATGAACAAGAACAAATTATTATCATCATTCTTCCCCGTCTTGATTAACTCTATCATATCTACATCCACAACTAGGATTATAGGTTCTCTAGAACTCTCCAACAGGATTACTCTCACGTCATCTTCTTTCTCGACATGATTGCTTTTGTGATCCATCTTTCCTACGAGTTGACTAAACTCTTCTCCATTAACCTCTTGGGTAATTCTTCTCGTCCTTCTCGGTAATTGTTAGAAATGTCTTATGGATTGATCCAAGAAAGGTTTGAGAAAGTATATTTTTACCTTGTATTACGGAATCGAGAGTTTTTTTGCAGCCAGAGAAATACTAACGAGGCAGGACTTCAGATGACTATATCATGTTTACATATGTTTCACATATCTTACTTGAACCATACCCTATGCATTTGATTAATATTTCATGGATTTAGCCAAGATAAGTTCAAGAACCTGTATTATCTAGCATGGCAGCTGTGCACTACAGCCATCCGTCGTATTATGGAATGAGGAAGTTATTTCAGCCAGATGCACATCGACTTGGCAGTAACTTTACGTGACATAATCGCGGAGGTATATGGTTCTCGAGTTTTACCTCAACCATGTCCTATGCATCTCGTTGGCCTCATACCGTTCTTAGAGATATTTCGACAACCTTTCTTGTCTTGCTTGACCCTTAACTTGTTTGAATAATGATATGGATTGATCAACCCAGTCTTAGGCCTTGTTACCTTTCATGTAATAGACGACTGAAATAGACAACCTCGTTAATGGATTCCATAGTATAACTATAATATGTTGTGTGATTGTGATGGGTGATTTTCCTAGAGGTTGATTAGGTTAAGCTTATAGGACAGATATGAGTGACTGACTATAGAGGACTTAGAAACCATTAAGAATGATTGCATTGATAGTATAACTTGATGATAGGGTATCTAAGACGGAATGATGAGATATTATAATACTGTGACTACGGATTGATGATTAGAATCTTGTGCTTAGGGTTTGAGGGTTGAGCATTCGTAGGGCTTTGATGACCAAATAATTATTGGTTATTTACAAACTAATTACATATCATTAGAGGGTAGATCGATATGTGGGATGATATTGGATAAGTTAGAGGGAGATATAATATTGTGTACAAGATCGGAAGATATCAGTTAAAATAACAAGGAACAAAGCAACGATATGTGTACATTAGTAATTAATAAATCAATAAATGAATCGAGAGTTTGAAATTGAGGATTTATATTCGAAGGAGTTTTTGAGTAAAAAGAATAAGGCTATATGCCATGAATAGGTATTGAACGTATAATTTCAAGGAGAAGCTGTAGAGAGTGACTGAAGAAAATTAATACAAGGAGCTTGTTATTGATAGGATAATGATACTTAGGATGGGATAAGAGAACAAACTATTTACAATTGAGATTGAAAAATATGGTTGATGACTAAGCATTGTTGACATATATACATATCTCAATGATGACCTATATTTTAGAGTATACGTAAAGGTTCTATATTGGTATGAAAAATTCTAGAGGGTAAAATGATATAGTTTGTGATAGAAGGACCTTGTCGAACCTAAATCAAAAATAATTGTAAGGAGAAACAGAAAAGATGATCACAAGGGTAGCAGATTGAGTATTGTAGTCGTAGCAGCTACATGCTATAGCTTAACCTATTGGATGATTTTAAATTTCGAGGATAAAATTCTTGTAAGGTGGGTAGGATGCGAGCCTCCTGAATTTTAGGTTTTATTTTAAATTTTTTAAAATAAATTATTTTCAATAAATAGTTTTATTATAATTAGTTTTGACCATTATGTAGTTCTCCGTGACTTTGATTTTTGGAGCACCAGGGATGTCAATCTCTCGGAACTTTCTTCATGAGTTTTGTAGTAGGCAAGATTATCTTCATGTTGATATATCATGTCCCACTCAAACTTATTTTCTTGTATTCTTTTTGTATCGCACAACTTTCTGGTCAATTTAGGCCATTTGACCATCTACCGTAAAATCTGATCTAACTTCCAATTTAATTTCAGGGCTCGACATCGGTCCAATCTAGTCGACCCAATATATGATTTTGACCTATTTTGAGCATACTTTGTGGGCCATCCAATTGAGCTCCAGCATGCTCCTATTTCATCAATGATTATAAATGACTAAATTTGTAGTCATGACCATACCTAACCTAACTTGACCCAACCCGACTCAAATGAACCAAACCCAAGCTTTATGTCACCCTCTCATGACAAACCCTACGCACACAACACCATCCTATTCCTACAAAACACCAAACACACTAGCACAACTTACCCCTAAACCTAATGGACAAACCACTAACCAAAGATTAGGGAGATATTCCTATTTAAACTCATTCTAACCTTCATCATCCAAATTAGCCTATTTTAGCCAAGCCATGAGATGCTTAGGAAAATTACCTATGACACATCTAATCCCATGACCAATCACACATTAACACACACATTACTTTTTGGAGAGATTCCAAACTCTCTCTATCTCTCTCTCTCTCTCTCTACTTTTGTATACACAGCCAACCCCCTCTCTTTCTTCATGACATCATTCATCTCTCTCTCCCTTCAAACCAAAAGTCACAACAGCTCCTTCTCCTCCTAGCTGACATGCATCATCCCAAACCCTAACACCTTATCTCCTTTCCTTCCTCTACATCACCTGATTCTCTTCACCTTCTTTATTTTCTTCTCCTTCATCATCATTTTCCTCACCTTCTTCTTCTTCTTATGATTGCTGCTACAGCATGCAACTTCTGCTGCCTTCATGTAGCATGGCGACTACCTCACGAATCCTGGGCGATCCTCCCCAGTGGCGCCCTCCGTGTGGCAGCCCCCGTGCTACCCGGCCAAGGAGGCAGCGACCAAATGCTGGTGTTGTTCTTGTGTGCACCCGTGTGACCCCAACTCTGTAAGCCTCCCCGCACAACCACCGTACGGAAAACATCCCCAACAGCCCCCATGGGTAATACACCCCCATGCAGAGGCTAGGCCACACCAGCAGCGGTGATGGCAGCATGCAAAAATGCGTACAGGAGGCTACGAAAACAGTGGCAGCAGTAGGCCATACTACGAGCGTGTGTGCAGGCGTTGCAGCAGCGCGACGGTGGCCGCGCACCACCGCCATGACCCCCCTCGGCCTAGCAGACCCTTGACAAGCCCTCCTACACGCCTTCTTCCTTCCCGACGCACGACATATTCGATTCGTGCGTTTCGTACAGGACTCCGTCGTGACGCGTGCGAAAGCGAATCCTGAAATACGCTTCAGGATAGTAACTTTAGACGCATTTTTTGGACAATCCGACCGTTGGATCGTAGATTTGTTTCTTCCGTCTCAATCTTGGTATATACCCCTTTGGTCACCTAAAGCTTCAGCTGTTAATTCATTCATTTGATATGTCAAAATCGGCCGCCAAGTTTCCTGAATGATTGTATTATTTTTGGACAGATTCGTGGAGCCAACTTCGTGGATTCGTTTCTCTCTCGTCAAAACTCCGATTGACGAACCACTAACTCTGGTGGGCAGCAGGTATAATCATCTTCGTACCACATAATTTTTAGCTTCATAGGACGTCGTTTGGTTGGTTGAAATCGACGCCAAAGTTGGCCTCTCGAAACCGTAATTTCTAACTTGTAAAATTCTAATTTTGAATCCGGGACTCCTGATTCCAATTCCGACGCCACCAGTGGACTTGTGGCATCGTTCTGGCATGAATTTATATATAATTTGCTGAGTTTGGAAGACTTTGGCTTCGATACGCATTTTTGTGCAAACGGATTCCAAATGTCCGAGTCAACGTATCATTTTGATATCGGCTTGTCGAAATCCAATTCTGGATATACCGTTGGATTCGTATTGTTATTCTAGATCCATGGACATATAATTTGTTAGGTTTAGTGGACTTTTATCATGGCATATTTTTCGGTGCAAAATAGGTCCAACGGCGGACAACGTTTTGATCCAAAATTACCGTTTTGCTCCTGTGTCCAAATTGGACTTATGGGTAGGCTATTCTAGCTAATTTAACCACTCTGGACAAGTTGGTGATATTTATTTCATCATCTGACAACATCTTTAGATTTTTTATGTACCACTATTAGTTATAATTAATTCTTATTATGTTTGTATTTCGAAATCTGTGCATCAGAATCGAGATCAATCAATTCCAATGATCTTATATTGCTGAAATGGACAAGATGATCATGTGGATCGCTATGATAAGATTGTTAACCTTACGGTTGATCATCTTGCCTCGATTTAAGTGTCGTAGTTTTTGCCCACCATCATAGTGTTGGGATTCTAATGACGCTAAGTGTTGATTATAGGTTTAGTGTCACCCAAATTGGTCTACTATGCTAGGTCATAACTTAGGTAGAAGTCGTGTCGCACTACTAGTGTTAGAGTCTTGAACATAAAATAGGAACTGAGATCGTATACCTTTTTGACAGTGACAGGACACCAGGCTTCTTCCTCTGCATTCTTATTACATTGCCTTGCTCGAGGAAAGTACAAACTACAAACTTTACTTACTGCATTTGATAATGAACTGCATATGAATATTATTAATTTAGCTATTTATAACTGAAATCATATTTTACATATTTCTATATACCTTCCATATGCTTCACATGTTTTAAACTGCTCTTAGTATCTTTCACGTATTTATAACTTGGGGATAGAAAAACTCCTAGTTGAGTACGTGATCAGACTCATTACATGTAGCGAGCTCGGTTGCATCTCATGCACCCTTACCGTAGGCCTTTATTTCGCATATCTGTACGTACGTACACCTATGCTTGTAGGCTTGTACGTATGTACATTTTATTACATGTAGACTTTTACACCGGTACATTTTATACCTAATGACCAATCATGTACCTGCTAGAGTTTCAAACAATATATATACATATGTCGCCATGACAAATGTATTTACCATATGATAGACTATTATATGACATGTTTCTTTTTAGCACATCTCTTTTCATTCCATGCTCAGTATGTTTAGTTTGTAGAACCAGTACTAGCTCCCTTCCTGACAAAAAAAAACGTTGTAGGCATACTTTCTGAGGAAGAGATGCTCTATGATTCTTACTATGGACCCACTGCAGAGGACCAAGTCATTGCTCCCGAGGAAGTACCTGCAGGAAACCTCGCTTAGTAGTCTTCCTTTATATCCCTTTTGGCTTAATATGTTGAACTTTTTAGACTCTATCTTTTGTCACTGGATTTGTCCCTAGTTTAAAACTTTGGAAGTATAATGACTAAAATCTGAACTTATTTGCTTTCGCTATTAGATGTTGTGTTGTGATGAACTTTTAAATGTGATATTAGAACTATTAGCACCTTAGATTATTTATTGTCTTTTCTTAGAACAACTTACTACGTTATGACACAAGCGTAGGCTGGGCATGGCCCAACAATTTGGGTAGCTAGTCGTGACATCATATAATCCCATTAATATTAAATATACATCTAAGTGTATGTGTATGTGCCTAATATATGAACTTATGAATTTATGTCGTGCTTGATATGGAAATAGAAAGTATATATATATATATATATATATATATATATATATATATATATATATATATATATATATATATATATATATATATATATATATATATATATATATATATATATATGTGTGTGTGTGTGTGTGTGCCTAATATATGAACCTATGAATTTATGTGCCTAAAATATATATATATTTTTTTATTTTTTTTTTTATGTGCCTAAAATATATATATATATATATATATATATATATATATATATATATATATATATATATATATATATATATATATATATATATATATATATATATATATATATATATATATAGGTATGTATTCTGAATTTAGGATATAAATTCTAATGTGGATTAGTGCATATGGTACTTTATATATGTTTCTATATACATAACCTATAAGGTTAACCATTATAAGCATATTCTATATACCAAGTTAGGTCTAGTACTCCAAGATTTCGGGATTTTTGGAAAATCGAAATACTAAATCAATTCTTAGGAAAGTATCGTTAAGTTCGTAATTATTTTACTATGTAAGATTTTAACCTAAACATGGAATGATCAAATACCCTACCACTACCAAAATTTGTCGATTTAGCGACGGCCAGATCCGTCGCCAGTCCGACGGAAATTTCTATTAGCGATCGATCACTGACAGGTTTTGGCCAAAAAAAATCCGTCGGTAATCAGCTCGTCGCTAATAACGGTCCGTCGCTACGTAGTCGTCAAGCGACGGACTAGCGACGGCATTTCAACTTCACAATACGAAGCATAAGCGACTACTTTCCGACGGACTGTCGTCCATTTCAAGTATTAAATACTGAACTGTTTAGACAATAGCGACGTAAAGTTCCGTCGGTAAACCGTCGTAATAGCGTATCAGAGTGTATCGTTCCGTCGCTAATCCGTCGACCGCCGTCGATAACAAAGGATGGATTAGCGACGGTTTGCTGACGGAAAATCCGTCGACCAGGTTCTAGAAATGGTAGGCATTTCCAGCACCATGGCGACGGATGAGTCATCGCTAATCCGTCGATTACTGTCGCTAATAAAAGACGGTTTAGCGACGGAATATGGACAGATTATCCGTCGACCATGTTCTGAAAATTCTTGGTATTTCCAGAACAAGTGCGACAGAAAAGTCGTCGCTATTCCGTCGAACTATATACCATCAGAACTTTGCCGACGGATATTCCGTCGACCACCCGTCGCTACTTGGAAACATTTTTAAATCTCCAGTTAGCGACGGATTTGCCATCGAACAGTAGTCGGAAACTGGTAATATCCGTCGCACAACGGTCACTAGTCCATCGCTAACTGAGAATATTTTGAAAAAAAATTACAGAGCTTTTCCTGTTCGCAAAAATATGCATAAACCAAACCAACATATAATGCACACCAATTATCCAACAATCACATAGACCAAATATATAATGCACACCAATTATCCAAGAATCACATAGACCAAATATGCACATACGAATTTAATGCACACCAATTATCCAAGAATCATATAGACCAAACCAAATTAATATAAAATAGACATCAATTATCCTGAAGAGTAACCTAATATCCGTCGTTATAATCCGATCATAGCACAAATATTCCAAAATTCCCACAAATATTCCAAAATTTCCACAAATATTCCAAAACACATAGAAAAATCGACTTTGGCCTCAACAAAGACCACAAGTCAGACGATGAATCCCCACAGCCAAGGATCATAGTTGCGTTGAGGCATGTACCATTCTATCAGCCACTTTGCATACGAAGGCTCAATCTGGTTGAGGTCTTCTGTAGGGACAGGAGGGTCGGTCCCGATGCTTCTACTCTCTGATGGTGGCTCCTCCTTAACTTCAAGCTTGGGAGCAATCTCTTCCCTGATGGTCATCGATTCTTCCTTGACCTCGACCTTTGGTAACACCTCCTCCTTAACAGTCACCGGCTCTTGTTTGACGACGGGGACTTCCTCCGTATCGATCTCCAAGGGTTTCTTGCCTCGACCCCTTCCTCGACTAGCAGCACCACCTCGACGAGTCCTAGGAGCCATCTTTCTAACAACAGAAATTTTCATATAGGATAAAGAAATTTACTCAAATTATAAAAGTTGTGACGTTGGTTTTTTGCGTTCATCATCATTAGAGGGAGCAGCACTGGAAAAGTTGTGACATTGGTAGCATGAGAGAGTAAAAATCTGTATCACAAGACTAACAGAATTACTATGTAATTATGTACTCACCAATAACCGGATGTAACTGGAGTCGTTGGGCCTATCGTGCAGTAATTGTTGGATCCGCTGGTATAGGCCGAATGTACTTAGTATCTAGTGTATCATATTAGTATCGGTCTATCGGTTTGGTATAGGACGTATCATATTGGTATTAGCCTTAACAAATTGGTATCGTCCTATATCCGATATGTACATGTATCGGCCGAATAGCTAGGATTCATATTGGCCTTATCGATTTGGTATCAGTCATATCCGATAGGTATCGGCCGTGTTGGATTAGTATAGACCATTTCGGATTTGTATCGTGGAAGGTTTAGTAACAACTGTACTTAGATTTCTCTCTTCTCGAGCTAGAATACCATTGCAAGAGAATCACCAGATCGTGATTGGCCAGTTACAGTAACATACATGCTTCATTTTCCATCAGAAAAAAGCGAGATTGAAAAGGAAGTATGTATGTTCTGTAACTGGCCAGCTACGCTCTCGTGACCCTCTTGCAATGGTAATCTAGCTCTAGAAGAGAGAAATCCAAGTATAGTTGTTACTAACCTTCCACGATACGAATCCGAAATGGTATATAATAATCCAACACGGCCGATACCTATCGGATATGACCGATACCAAATCGATAAGGCCAATATGAATCCTAGCTATACGGCCGATACATATCGGATAGGACGATACCAATTCGCTAAGACCAATACCAACTGATACGGCCCATACCAAAACGAATACTAATCCGATACGATCAATACTTATAAGTACCTACGGTCCATGAGGTTGATCCGCTAGTACATCCATGTACGATCAACGAAGTAACGATCCATTTCAATTTGGATGTGAAAATCTGTATCGTAAGACAAACTAAACATAATCAGTTCTATTTCACATGCTTAATTGCCAAGTATGGGAACGAATGGCTCAGAACACAACCCAAAATTCATTCTAGCATACATTAGTGTGAATCATCTATGTTTTATACATATTGTGTAGTATATGTTCTTATCGTATCTAGTATCTGAAGGATATAACAGAATCAAGATGAACTCACATAATGTAATACTAAGACATCATCTACTACTATATAAGATATAGTGATAGGTTGTCGTATCATCATTGCCGAGGGATGAGGGTCGGAGGACAATCAACTTTATCTACGGATACATAGTTTCTTCCTCGCCAGTCGAATGGCATAATTGCCAAGTATGGGAACGAATGGCTCAGAACACAACCCAAAATTCATTCTAGCATACATTAGTATGAATTATCTATGTTTTGTACATATGGTGTAGTATATGTTCTTAACGTATCTAGTATCTGAAGGATATAACAGAATCAAGATGAACTCACATAATGTAATACTAAGACATCATCTACTACTATATAAGATATAGTGATAGGTTGTCGTATCATGCATGCAGCCACTTCCCTCCCTCCATTCACCCTCTCCCTCTCTCACACTATCAACGTCACAACTTTTCCACCTCAAGTTCTGATCAAGCATTTTCCTTCTCCTCTCCTCTACCATGGCTCTGAACCTAGCTCCTCCCTACTTTCCTTCTTCTTATTTGACTCTCTCAGCCACATATGATATCCAGCTCAAGTGTAGAGTCGGGGAAGAAGAAGTGGACAGGAAGAGGAGGAAGAAGCAGCACAGCCGGCGGCATGACCCAGAGGAAGTACAGAGGTTTTCTTCAACATACGTAGGAGAACTATAAGGATATATCTTTTCACAATATATCACCTTGTCAAAGACCCTTAATGTGACAACCATGTTACCGCGGTGTCGGAAGACTAACATGTCATAATTTTCTAAGCCGTGTGTTTTGACATAATCCTCCAAACTTTTTCCTGCTATATAATAATGCAAGATTACTACATAGGAGGAAAGAGTTGGAAGGATTATGTCAAAACACACGGCTTAAAAACTTATGACATGTTAGTCTTCCGACACCGCGGTAACATGATATTCACATGAAGGGTCTTTGACAATGTGACATGTTGTGAAAAGATATATCCTTATAGTTCTCCTACGGATGTCGAAAAAAACCTCTGTACTTCCTCCGGGTCATGCCGCCGGCTGTGCTGCTTTCTCCTCCTCTTCCTGCCCACTTCTTCTCCCCCAACTCTATACTTGAGCTGGATATCATATGTGGCTGAGAGAGTCAAATAAGAAGAAGGGAAGTAGGGAGGAGCAGATGGGTTCAGAGCCATGGTGGAGAAGAGGAGAAGGAAGATGCTTGATCAGAACGGATGGCTCAGAACACAACCCAAGATTCATTCTAGCATACATTAGTGTGAATCATCTATGTTCTGTACATATGGTGTAGTATATGTTCTTATCGTATCTAGTGTCTGAAGAACGTAACAGAATCAAGATGAACTCACATAATGTAATACTAAAACATCATCTACTACTATATAAGATATAGTGATAGGTTGTCGTATCATCATTGCCGAGGGATGAGGGTCGAAGGATAGTTAACTTTATCTACGGCTACATAGTTTTCTGCCTCGCTAGTCGAATGGCTGCAGGAACTATGTCCTGATCACCATGTCGTACCGTAGACTAATGTAAATGGAGCTGGAAATATCCGTCGCTAACCGGGCACTAGTCCGTCGGTAACTGAGAATTTTTTTGAAAAAAATTGCAGCACTTTCCCTGTTCACAAAAATATGTATAAACCAAACCAATATATAATGCACACCAATTATCCAACAATCACATAGACCAAATATATAATGCATACCAATTATCCAAGAATCACATGGACCAAATATGCACATACGAATTTAATGCACACCAATTATCCAAGAATCATATAGACCAAACCAAATTAATATAAAATAGACCTCAAATTTTCCTGAAGAGTAACCTAATATCCGTCGTTATAATTCGATTTATCTTCAAGTGTGAGAACGGATGGCTCAGAACACAACCCAAGATTCATTCTAGCATACATTAGTGTGAATCATCTATGTTCTGTACATATGGTGTAGTATATATTCTTATCGTATCTAGTATCTGAAGAATGTAACAGAATCAAGATGAACTCACATAATGTGATACTAAGACATCATCTGCTACTATATAAGATATAGTGATAGGTTGTCGTATCATCATTGCCGAGGGATGAGGGTCGGAGGAAAGTCAACTTTATCTACGGCTACATAGTTTCTGCCTCGCCAGTCGAATGGCTGCAGGGACTATGTCCTGATTACCATATCGTACAGTAGATTAATGCAAATGGAG
Organism: Iris pallida; assembly: GCA_029216955.1. NCBI lineage: Eukaryota > Viridiplantae > Streptophyta > Magnoliopsida > Asparagales > Iridaceae > Iris > Iris pallida. The sequence goes on from JANAVB010003200.1 coordinate 10,531,494, forward strand.
CTGGAGCCAAAATACAGAAACCAAAATACAAAATACAGAATCAAATCCCTGGGTTCGCCAAAAATACAAAACACAGTTCTAATTTATATGTATTTTAAGTGTGAGAATGGATGGCTCAGAACACAACCCAACCGGAGAGGATACTCTGAGAGATCCATCTGAATAGGACGTATACTCTGAGAGATCACCTTTACAATAATGATATCAGTAGTGGGGCTGAGTGTTGGAGGAGATATTATCAGAGTATACGTCCTACTCAGATGGGTCTCTCACCGTTACTAATTTTTTCTGACAGCATGGTGGATGTGCTCCGTCAACAGATTCTTGCTCTCAGCCAAAACTTTGCCCCATAGCTCAAGTGGACATCCTTCATGTAGAGCTCGAGTGAGAGGTTCCTGACAGCATGGTGGTCTCCTTTGTTAAAGTATCTGTGCTCATCCCACAACCAATGTGGGATGAGCAAGGATACTTTGATAAAGGAGACCACCATGCTGTCGGGAACCTCTCACTCGAGCTCTACACGAAGGATGTCCACTTGAGCTCCGGGGCAAAGTTTTGGCTCGGGAAAGAATCTGTTGACGGAGCACATCCACCTTGCTGTCAGAAAAAAATAGTAACGGTGAGAGACCCATCTGAGTAGGACGTATACTCTGATAATATCTCCTCCAACACTCAATCCCACTACTGATATCATTCTTGTAAAGGTGATTTCTCATAGTATACGTCCTACTCAGATGGATCTCTCAGAGTATCCTCTCTTGTTGGTTGTCGTATCATCATTGCCGAGGGATGAGGGTCAGAGGACAGTCAACTTTATCTACGGATACATAGTTTCTGTCTCGCCAGTCGAATGGCTGCAGGGACTATGTCCTGATCACCATGTCATAGTCCAATACAATCCAGAGATTGACACAGTACTAATTTATATATGTAGTCCAATACAAAAATAACCCAATACAAATAGTCCAATACAAATAAGTACTAATAGCTAATGAGAACCACGCAGCTCACGCAAACGCCCAGTGATACGATCACGCAACCACCTCGAAAAAGCAAGATCTTTGGCGTGAGGAGAGATGTCGTCCCTTGCAAGTGCTGCATGAATAGAACTCCCGGTCTCACTAGCTACCGGTGCTAGATGAATAGAACTCCCGGTCTCATTAGCAACCGGTGCCACTTCCTCCTTAACTGTAGGAGGAGCCACCTCAGCATTCACGGTTTCCCTCAAACGACGTGCCGCTCCTCGGGTCATGGGTGCCATCTGGTAAGATCGATAGTCACAAATAATATAATTGTAACATAAGCAAGCTAACTAAAGGAACCATCATGTAATTTGAGTACATTTTTGAAAGCCGATAAAGTATAAAAAATTTGATTTTTTGCCAAGTGTGAGAACGGATGGCTCAGAACACAACCCAAGATTCATTCTAGTATACATTAGTGTGAATCATCTATGTTCTATACATATGGTGTAGTATATGTTCTTATCGTATCTAGTATCTGAAGAATGTAACAAAATCAAGATGAACTCACATAATGTAATACTAAGACATCATCGACTACTATATAAGATATAGTGATAGGTTGTCGTATCATCATTGCCGAGGGATGAGGGTCGGAGGACAGTCAACTTTATCTACGGCTACATAGTTTCTGCCTTGCCAGTCGAATGGCTGCAGGGACTATGTCCTGATCACCATGTCGTACCGTAGATTAATGCAAATGGAGCTGGAGCTGGAACTGGAGCCAAAATATAGTACTACTTCACCATGTCGTACCATTTTACTCTCTCTCTCTCTCTCCTTCCCCCCTCCGGCGCTCTCACTCTCTCCGGCGCTCTCACACTACTAATTCCTATGTGTTTTAAGTGTGAGAACGGATGGCTCAGAACACAACCCAAAATTCATTCTAGCATACATTAGTGTGAATCATCTATATTCTGTATACATATCGTGTAGTGTATGTTCTTATCGTATCTAGTATCTGAAGGATATAACAGAATCAAGATGAACTCACATAATGTAATACTAAGACATCATCTACTACTATATAAGATATAGTGATAGGTTGTCGTATCATCATTGCCGAGGGATGAGGGTCGGAGGACAGTCAACTTTATCTACGGCTACATAGTTTCTGCCTCGCCAGTCGAATGGCTGCAGGGACTATGTCCTGATCACCATGTCGTACCGTAGATTAATGCAAATAGAGCTGGAAATATCCGTCGCTAACCGGTCACTAGTCCGTCGCTAACTGAGATTATCACATACACATATGTATATCACAGCAAGATGTATAGATATATACATCTATATAGAAGCACACAACTGATAGAACTCGTACTGTCCTTGAGACAGTGAACATATACACCATGAATCCAAACCCCATATTCACATTTACTAATCCAAACACCACTAAACTAATGGATAACACCCAATATGGATAACACATTATTTAGCCAATATATAAACTCAGATGAATTTGAGAAGCAAAGCCCCCCGCCGCCCCCGACCAAAGCCCGCCGCCCCAAGCCCGCTGCCCAGTAGTTCGGTTGCATATATATGAAGGGTGCTTATGGCTGTGCGTCGGATGCATATACCCCCGACGCCCCCGCCCCAAGCCAGCTGCCCAGCCCCCGACGCTGCCGCCCCAAGCCCGCTGCCCAGCCCCGACGCCCCCGTCCCAAGCCCGTCGCCCAGCCCCCGACGCCCCCGCCCCAAGCCAGCCGTCCAGCCCCCGATGCCCCCATCCCAAGCCCGCCGCCCAGCCCCCGACGCCCCCGCCCCAAGCCCACCGCCCAGCCCCGACCCAAGCCAGCCGCCCAGCCCCCGATGCCCCAGCCCCAAGCCCGCTGCCCAGCCCCCGACGCCCCCGCCCCAAGCCCACCGCCCAGTCCCCAACCCAAGCCAGCCGCCCAGCCCCCGACGCCCCAGCCCCAAGCCCGCTGCCTAGCCCCCGACGACCCCGCCCCAAGCCCACCGCCCAGCCCCAGCCCCAAGCCCGCCACCCAGCCCCCGACCCAAGCCCGCCGTCCAGCCTCCGACGCCCCCCGCCCCAAGCCCGCCGCCCCCGCTGCCCCTATACGACACCGCCAAGAGAGAGAAAGAGAGAGAGAGAGAGAGAGAGGGGAATAGGGGATTACCTTCGGTTGAGAGAGAGGACGAGGACGCCGACACCGACGTCGATCACCGATAGCCGCGGGAGAGAGAGAGAGAGAGGAGAGAGAGTAAATTTGGGAGGAATGCAAAAAGTTCCCCCCGTCGTTTCATTTAAAGTCTGGAACGTATATTAGCGACGGACTAGCGACGGCTTATAGCCCGTCGCCCGGTAGTCGCAATTGTTGATACTTGTCGACTGAATATCCGTCGCTACGTAGTCGAAGAAATGTCCCGCCAATTCTCTACACAATTCCTGCCAAATAATCGACTGAGTAGCGACGACTGGCCTTCCGTCGCTATATCTCCGACACCCTAGCGACAGATGTGCGACCTTCCCCCCCCCCTAAATTAAAATAAAAAATGTAAAGGCGTGTGGTCGGTAATCCGTCGGTGAGCGGCCACAAAGCCGTCGCTAACGTCGACTGAAAATTTCGTCGCTAATTGTCCGTCGCTAATTTACTGTATTTTGGTAGTGTACAAATAAGTTAGTTAAATAAATTCATGTTTGAAAATAGTTATATACTCACATTCAATTGATTATGTTAATTCTTGAATTATTCATGCTATTATAGACTATGTTGCTTTATTATTCTTGTTTAGTGGATTTTGTAGTAAATATTGCAAATCATGGATTGTTAGCAATAAGAAAATTGCCAAGGTAAGAAGCTAGACTTATTTCTTCTATATGTTGATATTATATATTCAATTATATGTGTTCCGATGTTGAGTTGTTCCACCGAAGGAGTCGGCGAACCCGGGATAATTCTACGGAGGGTTGCTCCGGGTCTTTATATAAATGTGAAAATTATCGTAGTCCAAAATACGAAGGAGACTCTGCCAAATTTTTTAGAATTTCCAGAGATTGCCATTTTCGAAATACGAAATTGGTTATATATATTTAACCTTTATAAGAATTTTGAGTCACTTTTTTTCTAGAAAAGACAGACCTCTGTCAACCCTGATTTAGACAGAGTATAGGACTCGTAGGACACAGACACGTGTCACGCAAGCACAACTAATTTAAAGCACTTATTATTCTCTGCTCTATGCCACATTTGAAAAAGAAGTGTTCCTGAGTAGCTATTTCCGTATTCATGTGTTTATCCTGAATATTGGATACACGAACCTTGAGATTTACTTATACTTGATTCCTGTGAAATATATAAGATACACTTATATATCTTAGAAATTCATTTGCATATCAATAGTAAGGATGGTACACAGAGAAGAGTAAATAAGATAATAAATACTTTGTTTGTAGAAGTTAGTTAGAGTGCATTGGGCGGGGGAGAACAACATGAATACCACATACGAACTTGCAATATAATAACAACAAAAGATGATCAGTATTAAGCTCTTTCGTAAGGCTTTGTGAATTGAGTGTGTGAGGCCTAGCTTACTGTCCTGTTATAATATTTGCTACCTAATTCGATTAAAAAGATCAATCAGGGTTATGATATTTCCTACCTAATTCGATTAAAAGGATCAATTAGGATAATTGATGCTCATCTTTTTTCACGATGTGAGAAGGCCATAATCTAAGCACCGTGCCACCCTGCCACAGCTTGATCCCTGGCTACGGGATTATTACGGGGAAAACTAGTTGGTGTGGTTATTCAAAAGTTGTTCTCCAAATTCTATCTGCATCATATAGGCAAATTGGTTGTGTTTGTGGTAATGAATTTAGATTATTGTGATTGTAGTTGTTATTTATGAATCATTAAGATTTAGTAGTAGGAAGAACATTGAGGAATTCACTAGGATAGAATCTAGTAAGAGTCATATTTTAAGTTAATACTATAATTTCTCTGAATTAATTTATCAGTTCCTTTACTTTGGAATTTTGAGAGTCCGATCATCGTAGAGATTCTTAATTATTTTATTTTATTTTTTCGTCCTTGATTGAGGGCTTGAATATCATTTAACGACCTAGTATTGTTCACTAGATTGAAGAATCATTTTAAGGAAGCTGTTATTGTATTTTGACGAGAAGTGAGATGTTGCGTTTGAAGGTAATCATGTTGGAATCATAGGCTCTCTTATCGTCAATTAGGTTAATTGTTGTACTGGGTATAAAAGTTTATTTTCCTATTTCTAGCTTAGAATGTCACTTTTGTAGTGCCTCGACCCGCAAGATGCCTTATGATGGATGGTTGATTCGATGAAGCCGTGTTGGACTTGGGAATATAAGAAGGATCGCTTGGAAGGCTATGCGATCGTGGCCGGAATCATCTTATAAATGTGAGTAGTGTTGAACCCTTCAAAGATCATTTAGCTTCATGCTTAAAATAAGGATGAGTACGCTATGTTTCTTGTTTAGTTGCTCAATAACACCTTGCATGGAATTCGGAAAGATAATGAAAGATAATTAATCACCTGACCGTAAATCGTTCTTGCTAGATGAATTGTATGCTTGTACGATGTTGCGATAAAATACATGACAGGTGAAGAAAAGTACTAAATACTTGGGTGGTGAGTATATCGAGCCTTAGCTTGATGCATAGATGGTAACACAAATGTTAAGACCCAAGAACTAGGCAGTGAGTATGCTTAAATCACGTCTGAATGAATGTATGCTAAAATAGATACAAAGTCCCAAATGATTGGGCGGTGAGTATATTAAGTTGGTTGGAAAGATGTATGGTATCAAAGATGTGGCAAAGGAATTAGGTAACAACATTCTATTATCCTGTCACCGATGTAGAATGTTGATTACGCTAAGATCCTAGAAAGATTGCAAGATGGAAATACGAATGAGAATGTTGGCTGAGCATATAGTTTTCATTATCATGTCTTATATGTTTTCTTCAAAGATAAGTTGCAAATACTTGCATGGTCATGGACAACTTGTATATAAGGTAGTTCCCAGAATGGTAATCCACGGCCACGGACCCGGTTCATCCTAGGGGGAACAAGGATGGTGTCGACGTACTGACATCGGGATTTTGGGACTTGCAGTAGGGGCTTGCTATCGCCCACTGAAAGAAAGCAGAAATCCTATGGTGCTGAAGTAGTAGCACGGTGTTTCGAAAACCTCCCATGGATTCGCACCCCATTCGGAGTTAGTCGTTCACCTGTAAGATGGTCCAAGATGGCGTGTCGCCAGTGACCTTCATATATATAGGTCCAGAGCTAATAATGTCTTATGCAGGTACAGTAAGTGATTACTCAAATACAGAGAAGGATGTCGACCGTTGGTAAGAATCACCTGAATGGTGATAACTATATTGAATCATGATATTGTTCCTAACAATATCTTATGTAGGCTGAGTAAGTATTATAAATGTACAGGGATGGCTACACAACCGTGGGTAAGAATCACCAAAAGGTGATAACTGTATGCTTTAAATTATGTTGGCTATGAGATTTGTATGCTTTACTTCTTGTCGGCTATCAACATGAAACTGACCCTAAGGCAACGAGAAAGACCATTGTTAATGTTCTATAACATGATTACTTAGTGTTGTCTTCTTAGGTGAGTTGGGCCAGCACCGTCGCCAGTACATTAATGATGTACTGACCCACGTTGTAGGCAACATTACAGGTACTTATGTATGGAGGAAATCATTTGATCAGTGCTTGGCATCGATGAATCGGATGGGTATGCAGAAGCTCTTCTTGCAAGATGATGTCTTTTGCTATATGGGACATAATGTATGGAACAGTGTAACTCAATTGTACCAGTAAGATTGTAGCCAAATTGGCAAGTTCATTGTAAAGAAGTCGGCATATTCAGTTGTAGCCTGAGGGATAAGTGTATATATTCAGTTGGCTATTCAAAAGTCTTATAATCAGTGGTAAACTTTGTATTCCGCTGCAAGTCTTGTAATCCATTACAATTATCAATAAAGAGATACATTTCTTCATATCTTGTGTGACTTCAATTTATCTGTTCGGTTTTGCTGCATTGTCGTTGTTTTCTGAGAAATACCAGGAACTGTAATGGTTTGCTTTGTACAAGTGCAATCTAGACTTGTACGGCATCACGCCTAGTGGTTAGATTTCGATCCTCCAGGATCGGGGCGTGACATAATGGTATCAGAGCACGGCTTTATGTCCTTGGATTCTTATTCGATTTGTTTCAAATCAACGTTGCAACTAAGATGATTCAAAACTGCTTCCGCGATGATTCAAAGACTGCTTCCGCGATTACTCAAAGTTGCTTCCACGATAAATCAAAGTTGCTTCTGCGAATACTCAAAGTTACGTCCGCGGTGAAATCAAAGTTTCCTCTACGACTCAAAGTACTTCCGCGATTATTCAGTGTTGTTTCAAAATTATTCTAAGTTGTTCCCTTGACTGAAAGTCTGTTGATCCTTCTAGCCGCTCATTGGGTGTTCCATACAATAAGTATAAATATGTAGGCTGTGATATGTGTGCTTTGTTGAATTTCTAAAGGATACCAAAACGAATAACAATAATGCGATGCGATAATAAGTTGGTAATGTTGCTTGATATCTTATGTGTGGGATTCATTGAAGTCGATTGTTATAGCAATCGACTGTGGGTGATGGCATGGTATGCTAGAACAGAATGTGCATGGATTTTAGTAAATGGAAATCGACAGAATCTTGAGTCGGTATTTGTGGTCAGCAAAACCACTACAGGATGGATAGTCCATATTGGACGTTGGTTTGATGCGAAGGGAATATTGTGCCAGGAATTGCTTGAGCTCTGAGTGGTATATTGCATATACCCTCGTAGTGATGAGATGTCCTTTGACCATGTTTGTGGTATAGTGATTACTTTACTTATAAGGTATTGGGAAGTATCGAATCATAGCTGAGATTACGATTGATACATGACGGTTAGGTGTGTCCCTTGATGATTATGTTCGGATAACCCGTTGTAACCTCCAATTTTTGTGAAATAGTTTATCTCTTTTATTAATAATTATATGTTAAATTGTGTATAAGATTAATTTTGGGACACAATTAAATTATATATATGCTTGTGATTTTAAATATTATTTTTATATGTATGTGCATAGGACTAGAAATATTATAAAGGTGTATTACCTATTTTTATATTATATATATTAATGTTAGGGATATAGATGTTGAATTAATAATTTAGATAGTAATAAATAAAGCTGATGATTATAGTTATTATTTTTATATTATTATTAGGTAATAATCATATTAATTATTAAGTAGTAATTATTGACTTTAATGATTGTTTTATGATTTCTTAATCATTGAATTCTTTAATGATTTGCTAATCATTGATGAATAAACATTCCTTTTATTAAAAAAACATTAAGTAATGAGTGGATGAATGTTTAAGTTATTAGTATAGGTGTATTCCTGAGCCATTATGTCACGACCCGCACCCAGTTTTCGGACGCGAGCTCGTGAGCAAGCCAGCTACGTATCGAGCGGACTCCAGCCCGACTCGAGTACGTATAAGCTGTCAAGTTCATGGGTATCATATCTAGTCTAAACTATATCTCAATCCACATGAATCATATAATCAAGAAAGAACAAGTATGGTCATGGTCTGCAGCCCATTAGCATATTGTTCGATTAGACTCTAAGAATGATATGAGTTTATAAATAAGCAGAGTATATCATGGTACTGAATATAAAGCACGAGAAGATAATAAAGAATTAACACAAACAGATACCTGTATCATACATCGCAATCCTCTACCATCCTGCTCTGCTAACTAACTCCATGCGATCGCTAAACCTGAAGAGATCATCAGGTCCTCAGAGGACAAGCAAGATACATAAAATATGCCTATCTAACAGTTTAATCATGCAATAATATACTGGGTATAAACAGGAACTAGACAGAAAACTGACAAGTGGCTACTGACAGGTAACTATGAACTCGGATACGGGATCAAGTATGCATAAATGAACTGCTGGTAGATCAATGGATAACCAACCCTCGCCCCGATTATGGACTCGTAGGTCAGTTTCAAGACAAGTCACCCTCACCTCGCCCCGATTGTGGACTCGCAGGTGCAAAGGCAACCCTCGCCCCGTGTATGGACTCACAGGTTGTGGGAAAGATAAAGGAATAGCAGTTCACTCACTCATACTTACAGACACGATTCAGTCAAGACACAGGTGAGACACGACACGACGCAATCACGATACACGAGAGAACCAGTCCAATATGAACTACAAGGCTAACCATGTACATAGACTATATCTATACTAGCAAGCACGATATACAATCACAAGTAAATAACCAACTGGTAAAACTGTATAATAATAGAAATATGCATGTAAATAACTGAAAAGGGAGGCAAGGTATACTTGCCTGGTGGCAGCGCGAAGAATCAATAAATACCGTCAACTGGTACACCATAACGTCCAAGTCATCACAACTGTCTCCGAAAGCTGAAACAAATATCGCCAACACTCTCAGAATAGTCAAATTAGCTAGGAATGCCTGTCCTTAAGTCCAATTCTGGACACAGGGCAAAACGGTAATTTCGGTAAAACGATGTCCGCCATTGGACCCGCTTGCACCGAAAAGTGTGCCAAAGTCAAAGGTCTCTAAAGTCGTCAAACTATATGTCTACGGATCCAGTTTTTCGATACGAACCCAATCGTATGCCCAAAGTTGGATTCCGGCGGGCCGTATACAAATCGCCCGTTGAGTGGGACCGTGGGGCCCGCAAAACGACGTCGGATTCCACTGTCTCAGAATTGGACCAAACTTGGCATGCAGGACCAAAAAATGATACGGTCCTGTTGGTGCAAGTTTCGTCTCGATCTGACGAGCGTGCACGAAGTAATTGGGAAACTTGCACAGAGGTCGATACGGAGAATTTTGACGGATACGCATCAAATTCGTCGCGCACACGCGGCCAATTTGAATTCCGTCAAAGCCCACATGACCACGAAGCCGTTACGCTTTTGATGCTTACGGTGCGTGACCACGTCGCCCGGTTTGGCGGGACGCACGTCGTGTGGATGAATTTCTATATTTTCGAAAACTGTTTTTATGGATTTTTCTTGATCTTTCCTAGAGTTTATTTTACTAGATACTCCCTAGAAATTAAACCAATAATGGGGTTTCAATCTCCTATAGGTTGTCATTAGGTCTGTTCAAATAGAATTCGATAATTCGCCATGGATTAGCAGATAGTTGCCTTCCAATCCGCGTGTCTGGGTCGGGTTTGTCCTGTTCTTTGGACTGGTTTTTCGTGGTTTTGGTGATTCGATTTCTTCTCGAATCCATCCAGTTTAGTATGAACTAGATAGTAGGGCTCCTAGATGGTTGTATAGGCTCTCCAAAACAATTTGCGGCTTTGAAAATTATCGAGCGAGTAGGAAGAAAATGATGTTCAAAGGAGCGTACCTCACTGTGTGCTTTCAGCACGGTGGCTCTGTGCGCGCGCGTCTGGCCGACCGTTCTCCGGCAAGCGGCGGCGGCCCTCGGAATCGCGCACGCGCCCGGGGATGCGCCCAACCCTGGAGGTCGGGGTGGCGTGGGGTGTACGATCGATTAGGGTTAGGATTGCTGCAGCTGCGTTTTTCTTTTCTCTCAGTCCGCCGCTCTCTCTCTCTGTCTATTATATACATTCGAACAGAGGGGGGTTCTCTGTTCCTTTGTGTGGGGCTCGGGCCTCCCGCTCTCTATAATACCTGTAGGTTATAGGTAACCCAGGACCGAGCAGAGGAAGGCTCGGCTAGAAGTAAAGGCTTGTGGGCCTGGGTTGGAATGGGATTGCTACTGTTTTCTTTTTATTTATTAAAATGTATATATACATATTCATATATATATATATATATATATATATATATATATATATATATATATATATATAATATATATATTTTTTTTCTTTTCTTTTTTTCATATATATTCTTTTTATCTAAATACGTATATATATATATATATATATATATATATATATATATATATATATATATATATATATATCTATAATATATATATAATATATGATCTATATATATATATATATATATATATATATTATATAATATATATATATATATATATATATATATATATATATATATATATTATATATACACACGTATACGTATTTAGATACTCCTACACTTATACACGTACACGTATATATATATTTTATCTATATATATACATGCACCCATATATATATATTTATATACATACACTCATAGTACCTATGTATATATATATATATATATATATATATATATATATATATATATATATATATATATATACACTTATACATATATTTATAATTATTTTTATACAAATACACATATACGATATATTTATATTACACATATACATATGTCTTATACACGCACACAAGTACTATATATTTATAATATATATTTTTTTTATAATATATATATACACATACATTATATATATCAATCATATATAATATATTTATACACATATACACATCCGTATATATATACATAATTTATACATGCATACTTATATATATTTACCATGAATACCAATAAATAACACAACATTTTATACAAAATAATATTGTTTAATTATATATACATATAAAAGTCTATTTTCATGTACTGTGAATATATTTCTGTATATATCACCTGCTATATAATCTAGACAAATTCCAAAATCCAACGTATTTATTAAGGAATTATTATTATGATATTATAAAATATTATTTAATACTAAGAACTCATAATATATATATCAACCACAATTTGGGAAAACGTCTACTAGGTTAGTGAATTAAATACTACCACCCAATGCATGTCTACACGGTCTCTGGGATGCCCTACATGACTACCTGGTCTTGGGCTTGGTTTGGGTCAGCCTGGCCAATTTGGTTCAACCTGATCACTCAACGTCAAATAATATAATAATAATAATAACTATTTATATATAGTCAGTCACACTTGGCCTGGTCTTCCTAGTTAGGACATCCCTATGGCTAGGTTTTCCGGGCATGACTAGTACACCAGTCAAGGCACACTGCTACATCTCCCGTGCCACAAATCCTAGTCGTCTAGTACTTCAAACTCAACCCTGGCTAAAATTATCTACCTTATAATTAACTAAATAAACATTTATAAAATTCTAAAATCACTATTTAATCAAAAAATTTCAAAAAATATTTTCCGGAAGGGAAGCTACAATCTACCCACCCTAAAATAATTTCGTCCTCGAAATTCTAATTCATAACTATGCCTAAAAATCAAAGTCTACTATCACTTTAATCCCCTCAAAATTAATTTCTCTAAAAATATTTCATGGCCTTCTCTAGTCATGTTACTCCGAGTACTCGAGGACTTCTACCCACCTTTGGTCATACTACTCCTCAAATACGGTCACTAAAGTCTTATAATCTTCTAACTACTGGCTAACAGTCCTACCAAAAATAACTAGGACACATGGCATCTATATCCTTCATATCTATAAACAATCAAAACTCAATAATCATGCATATTTATACAATAATTTAAGAATTTCTGATAAATCTTAGACCCGATCGTTCGTCACCTCAAAATAAAAGATGAGAGTCAATGGTACGGAAGGTAAGAAAGTGTAATCGAGAGCAAACATAGAGTTTTCAAGGACATAGAGAATTCTAAGAATTTCAAGGCATAGTGGATTGAGATTTCTAAGGTCTAGTCAAGGTCGCAGGCTCGTACCAGTACAGTTACGTAACCGGTACGATATGCTCTGACCTGCAAGGGCCACCATAAAACTTGTCACGACCCGCACCCAGTTTTCGGATGCGAGCTCGTGAGCAAGCCAGCTACGTATCGAGCAGACTCCAGCCCGACTCGAGTACGTATAAGCTGTCAAGGTCATGGGTATCATATCTATCTAAACTATATCTCAATCCACATAAATCATATAATCAGAAAGAACAAGTATGGTCATGGTCTGCAACCCATTAGCATATTGTTCGATTAGACTCTAAGAATGATATGAGTCATAAATAAGCAGTATATCATGGTACTGAATATAAAGCACGAGAGATAATAAAGAATTACACAAACAGATACCTGTATCATACATCGCAATCCTCTACCATCCTGTTCTGCTAACTAACTCCATGCGATCGCTAAACCTAAAAGATCATCAGGTCCTCAGAGGACTAGCAGATAGATAAAACATGCCTATCTAACAGTTTAATCATACAATAATATATACTGGGTATAAACAGGAACTAGACAAAAAAACGGACAAGTGGCTACTGACAGGTAACTATGAACTCGGATACGGGATCAAGTATGCATAAATGAACTGCTGGTAGATCAATGGATAACCAACCCTCGCCCCGATTGTGGACTCGTAGGTCAGTTTCAAGACAAGTCACCCTCGCCCCGATTGTGGACTCGCAGGTGCAAAGGCAACCCTCGCCCCGTGTGTGGACTCGCAGGTTGTGGAAAAGACAAAGGATAGCAGTTCACCACTCATACTTACAGACATGACTCAGTCAAGACACAGTGAAGACATGACACGACGCAATCAACGATACACGAGAGAACCAGTCCAATAACCTACAAGGCTAACCATGTACATAGACTATATCTATACTAGCAAGCACGATATACAAATCACAAGTAAATAACCACTGGTAAAACTGTATAATAATAAAAATGCATGTAAATAAACTGAAAAGGGAGGCAAGGTATACTTGCCTGGTGGCAGCGCGAAGAATCAATAAATACCGTCAACTGGTACACCATAACGTCCAAGTCATCACAACTGTCTCCGAAAGCTGAAACAACATCGCCAACATTCTCAGAATAGTCAAATTAGCTAGGAATGCCTGTCCTTAAGTCTAATTCTGGACACAGGGGCAAAACGATAATTTTGGGTAAAAACGATGTCCGCCGTTGGACCTGCTTTGTACCGAAAAGCGTGCCAGAGTCAAAGGTCTCTAAAGTCGTCAAACTACATGTCTACGATCCAGTTTTTCGATATGAACCCAACCGTATGCCCAAAGTTGGATTCTGGTGGCCGTGCACAAAATCGTCCGTTGAGTGGGACCGTGGGGCCCGCAAAACGACGTCGGATTCTACTGTCTCAGAATTGGACCAAACTTGCATGCAGGACCAAAAAATGATACGGTCCTGTTGGCACAAGTTTCGTCTCGATCTGACGAGCGTGCACGAAGTAATTGAGAAACTTGCACAGAGGTCGATACGGGAAATTTTGACGGATACGCATCAAATTCGTCGCGCACACGCGGCCAATTTGATTCCGTCAAAGCCCACACCACGAAGCCGTTACGCAGCTTTCGATGCTTACGGTGCGCGACCACGTCGCCCGGTTTGGCGGGACGCACGTCGTGTGGAATTTCTATATTTTCGAAAACTGTTTTTAGGATTTTTCTTGATCTTTCCTAGAGTTTTATTTTACTGGATACTCCACTAGAAATTAACCAATAATGGGGTTTCAATCTCCTATAGGTTGTCATTAGGTATGTCAAATAGAATTCGATAATTCACCATGGATTAGCAGATAGTTGCCTTCCAATCCGCGTGTCTGGGTCGGGTTTGTCCTGTTCTTTGGACTGGTTTTTCGTGGTTTTGGTGATTCGATTGCTTCTCGAATCCATCCATTTAGTATGAACTAGATAGTAGGGCTCCTAGATGGTTGTATAGGCTCTCCAAAACAATTTGCGGCTTTGAAAATTATCGGCGAGTAGGAAAAATGTGTTCAAAGGAGCGTACCTCACTGTGTGCTTTCAGCACGGTGGCTCTGTGCGCGCGCGTCTGGCCGACCGTTCTCCGGCGAGCGACGGCGGCCCTCGGCGTTGCGCACGTGCCCGGGATGCGCCCAGCCCTGGAGGTCGGGGTGGCGTGGGGTGTACGATCGATTAGGGTTAGGATTGCTGCTGCTGCATTTTTCTTTTCTCTCAGTCCGCCGCTCTCTCTCTGTCTATTATTACATTCGAACAGAGGGGGGTTCTCTGTTCCTTTGTGTGGGCTCGGGCCTCCCTCTCTCTATAATACCTGTAGGTTATAGGTAACCCAGGACCGAGCAGAGGAAGGCTCGGCTAGAAGTAAAGGCTTGTGGGCCTGGGTTGGAATGGGATTGCTACTGTTTTCTTTTTATTTATTACATGTATATATACATATTCATATATATATAAATATACACACGTATACGTATTTAGATACTCCTACACTTATACACGTACACGTATATATATTTTATCTATATATATACATGTACCCATATATAAGATATATTTATATACATACAGTCATAAGTACCTATATATATTATATATATATATATATATATATATATATATATATATATATATTTTAAATATATATTATAAATATATGTATAAGTGTGTGTGTATATATATATATATATATATTATATATCTATATATATATATATATATATATATATATATATATATATATATATATACACACTTATACATATATTTATAATATATATTTTATATACAAATACACATATACGATATATTTATATTTACACATATACATATGTCTTATACACGCACACAAGTACGTATATATTTATAATATATATACACATACATTTATATATATCAATACATATATAATATATTTATATACGCATGTACACATCCGTATATATATATTCATATATTCATACATACATACTTATATATATTTACCATGAATACCAATAAATAATATACACAACATTTTATACAAAAATAATATTGTTTGATATATATATACGTATAAAAGTCTATTTTCATGTACTGTGAATATATTTCTGTATATATACACCTGCATATATAATCTAGACAAATTCCAAAATCCAACGTATTTATTAAGGAAATTATTTATTATGATATTAATAAAATATTATTAATACTTAGAACTCATAATATAGATATTCAACCACAATTTGGGAAAACGTCTACTAGGTTAGTGAATTAAAATACTACCACCCAATGCATGTCTACACGGTCGTCTTGGGATGCCCTACATGACTACCTGGGCTTGGGCTTGGTTTGGGTCCAGCCTGGCCAATTTGGATCAACCGGATCACTCAACGTCAAATAATATAATAATAATAATAAATAATTAACTATTATAATAGTCATGTCACAACTGGCCTGGTCTTCCTAGTTAGGACATCCCTATGGCTAGGTTTCCCCGGGCATGACTAGTACACCAGTCAAGGCACACTGCTACATCTCTCGTGCCAAAATCCTAGTCGTCTAGTACTTCAAAACTCAACCCTGGCTAAAATCATCTACCTAATAATTAACTAAATAAAATTTATAAATTCTAAAATCACTATTTAAATCAAAAAATATTTCGAAAAATATTTTTCGGGAAGGGAAGCTACACATTATTTTCTTCCGAGAATGGAAGGGATATGTGCGTAGTTATTTACTGGTAATAATTGGATATAAATTTAGTTTCTATTTGAGCGGATTTTATTCCGAGGGTGGGTCCTACTTTAATTATTGTTTATATCAAAACCGGCCCATCAGCCCAGCAACCAGCATAGAAGCCCACCCGCCCAACCAATGCTCTCCCAATGAGCCAGGCCGACCCCCTGATTCGTTTCAAGCCGCTGAAAACAGATACATGTATAAGAATAGATCGAAACGAAAGATGAGAAAAAAACAACACACAAAACCTAGTGGCCACCACCTACTTCCTGGACGAACACCCCAGCTCTGGGCGCTGCCGCGGGGGCTGCCGCGCGGGGCCGCCGCGCGGGGCCGCCGTCGGCCAGGTCTACCGAGGACAGCGCGCATAGGCACGGGCGACAGAAGCACTAGCATTTACAACCCGACTTTCCGGTAAGATCCGATCTCGATACTCCATCTTTTTGCGAACCGTAAATTAGTTTGAAAAGCCAACATGACCGCCTCGAAACCCCAGTAATTAGATTTCGTATAGGGTGCACGACCAGTCCACGAGATCGACCCGAAGTGTTCGAAAACCTGTAGAAAACAGAACACTAGTGCAGTCCAATCCTCCATGTTTGAAGATCGATTCTGATCGATCTAATGCCATATTAGAAAAACTATTTGAAGACACTTTAAGACAACCTATAGGACTCGAAGACCCTTTTTATGAATCCTGATATCATTGAGTAGGTTCAGAATTATTTGATTCTAAAGTTTGGCAAAAACCCATTTTCAAAATATTAGAAAATCAATAAAACCCTCCGATACGACGTGCGTCCCGCCATTCCGGGCGACGTGGGTCGCGAACCGAGGGCATCGAAAGATGCGTAACGGCTTCGTGGACGTGTGGGCTTTGACGGAATTCAAATTGGTCGCGTGTGCGCGACGAGTTTGATGCGTATCCGTCGAAATTTACCGTATCGACCTCTGTGCAAAATTTCTAATTACTTCGTGCACGTTTATCAGATCGAGACAAAACTTACGCCAACAGGACCGTATCATTTTTCTGGTCCTGTATGCCAAGTTTGGTTCAATTCTGAGACAGTTGAATCGTACGTCATTTTGCGGCCCCACGGTCCCACTCAACGGACGATTTTGTGCACGGCCCGCCGGAATCCAACTCTGGACATACGGTTGGGTTCGTATCAGAAAATCGGATCCGTAGACATATAGTTTGATGACTTTAGAGACCATTAACTCTGGCACACTTTTCGGTGCAAAGCAGATCTAACGGCGGACACCATTTTTTGCCCGAAATTACCGTTTTGCCCCTGTGTCCAGAATTGGACTTAAGGACAGGCAATCCTAGCTAATTTGACCATTCTGAGACCATTGGTAATGTTTATTTCAGCTTTTGGAGACAGTTGTGATGACTTGGATTTTCTGACTTGTTGATTGGCGATACATTGTTGGTTCTCCGTACAACCTCCAGGCAAGTATACTTTGCCTCCCTCTACAATTTACTTTCATGCTTATAGTACACCTATCTTAGTATGTTATCTTGAGTTACCTTAGTTGCTATAGATTTATGGGATACCGTGTTTACTAGTTCATTGTCTTGTTTGCATATCAGTGTTTCATGATTTGATAGTGTAGTTATACACGGCTTGTTTACGTCATGGATCATGCTAGAGTTGTCCTTAGCTGTATCATGACTGAGTTGTACCATGTCTTCACCTGCATCTTGACTGAGTCGTGTCTGCAAGTATGTGCGAGTGAACTGCTATTCCTTGTCTTTCCTACAACCTGCGAGTCCACACACGGGGCGAGGGTTATCCGTTTGCACCTGCGAGTCCACACACGGGGCGAGGGTGACTTGTCTTGAAACTGACCTGCGATTCCACAATCGGGGCGAGGGTTAGTGATTAGTTCAAACCTGCGAGTCCACATTCGGGGCGAGGGTTTGGTATTCCATTGATCTCTTGTTCTTCCAGCAGTTCATTTATGCATACTTGGTTCCGTATCTGTATTCATAGTTACCTGTCAGTAGACACATGTCAGTCTTATGTCGAGTTCTTGTTTATACCCTGGTTATATTATTACATGATTAACCTGTTAGATAGGCATATTTTATGTATCTTGCTAGTCCTCTGAGGACCTGATGATCTCTTCAGATTTAGCGACTGCATGGTGTTTGTTTAGCAGCACAGGATGGTAGAGGATTGCGACGCCTGATACGGGTATTTGTTTGTGTTATTTCTTTGTTTTCTTCTCGTGCTATATATTCAGTACCATGATATACTCTGCTTATTATAGACTCATATTATTCTTGGAGTCTAATCGAACAATATGCTAATGGACTGCAGACCATGACCCATACTTGTTCATTCTTGTTTTATTTGATTCTTGTGGATTGAGATATAGTTTTGATTAGATATGATACCATGACCTTGACAGCTTATACGTACTCGAGTCGGACTGGAGTCTGCTCGATACGTAGCTGGCTTGCTCACGAGCTCACGTCCGAAAAGCGGGTGTTGGTCGTGACAAGTTTTTGTGGTGGCCCATGCAAGTCAGAGCATATCGTACCGGTTACGTAACTGTACTGGTACGAGCCTACGCAACTGACTAAACCCTTAGAAATCTCAATCTACACTGCCTTGAAAATTCTCCTAGAAATTCTCTACGTCCTTGAAAATTCCATATTTGCCCTCGATTATACTCCCTTGTTTTTCGTACCGTTGATTCGCGTCCCTTCCTATTTCGGAGTGACGAACGATCGTGCTGTCTAGAATTCATTAGAAATCCTTAAATTATAGTATAAATTGCTTGACTATTGAATATTGGTTGTTTATATATATGAGGGATTATAGGTACCTTATGTTCTAGATATTTTTGGGTAGAATTATTAGCCACTAGTTAGAAGATTATAAGATTTCAGCGACTTATGTTTCAAGGGAGTAGTGTGACCAAAGGTGGGTAGAAGTCCTCGAGATTTCGTAAATACCAAATGACTAGAAAAGGTTGTAAAATATTTTGAGAGATTAAATTGGAGAATATTAAGATAATAGTAGACTTTGAATTTTATGGGATAGTCATGAATTAGAAATTCGAGGACAAATTTATTTCTAAGGTGGGTAGATTTGTAACCTCCAATTTTTGTGAAATAGTTTATCTCTTTTATTAATAATTATATGTTAAATTGTGTATATGATTAATTTTGGGACACAATTAAATTATATATATGCTCGTGATTTTAAATATTATTTTTATATGTATGTGCATAGGACTAGAAATATTATAAATGGTGTATTACCTATTTTTTATATTATATATATTAATGTTAGGTATATAGATATTGAATTAATAATTTAGATAGTAATAAATAAAGCTAATGATTATAGTTATTATTTTTTATATTATTATTAGGTAATAATCATATAAATTATTAAGTAGTAATTATTGACTTTAATGATTGTTTTATGATTTCTTAATCATTGAATTCTTTAATGATTAGCTAATCATTGATGATTAAACATTCCTTTATTAAAAAAACATTAAGTAATGAGTGGATGAATTTTTAAGTTATTAGTATAGGTGTATTCCTGAGCCATTCCTTTCTTCCGAGAATGGAAGGGATATGTGTGCTATTATTTACTGGTAATAATTGGATATAAATTTAGTTTCTATTTGAGCGGATTCTTCTTCCGAGGGTGGGTCCTACCTTTAATTATTATTTATATCAAAACTGCCCCATCAGCCCAGCAACCAGCATAGAAGCCCGCCCGCCCAACCAATGCTCTCCCAATGAGCCAGGCCGACCCCCTGATTCGTTTCAAGCCGCTGAAACACAATACATGTATAAGAACGAATCGAAACGAAAGATGAGAAAAAACAACGCACAAACCCTAGTGCCGCCACCACCTACTTCCCTGAACGAACACCCCCCAGCTCTAGGCACTGCCGCGCGGGGCTGCCGTCGGCCAAGTCCGCCGAGGACAGCGTGCATAGGCGCGGGCGACAGCAGCACTAGCATTTTCAACCACCGACTTCCCGGTAAGATCCCGATCTCGATACTCCATATTTTTGCGAACCATAAATTAGTTTAGAAATCCAACATGACCGCCTCGAAACCCCAGTAATTAGATTTCGTATAGGGTGCACGACCAGTCCACGAGATCGACCCGAAGTTGGTCGAAAACCTGTAGAAAATAGAACACTAGTGCAGTCCAATCCTCCATGTTTGAAGATCGATTCTGATCGATCTAATGCCATACTTGAAAAACTATTTGAAGACACTTTAAGACAACCTATAGGACTCGAAGACCCTTTTTATGAATCTTGATTTCATTGAGTAGGTTCAGAATTATTTGATTCTAAAATTTAGCAAAAACATGTTTTCAAAATATTAGAAAATCAATAAAACCCTCCGATACGACGTGCGTCCCGCCATTCCGGGCGACGTGGTTGCGAACCGAAGGCATCGAAAGATGCGTAACGGCTTCGTGGACGTGTGGGCTTTGACGGAATTCAAATTGGTCGCGTGTGCGCGACGAGTTTGATGCGTATCCGTCGAAATTCACCGTATCGGCCTCTGTGCAAAATTTCTAATTACTTCGTGCACGTTCATCAGATCGAGATGAAACTTGCGCCAACAGAACCGTATCATTTTTCTGGTCATGTATTCCAAGTTTGGTTCAATTCTGAGACAGTTGAATCGTACGTCGTTTTGCGCGCCCCACGGTCCCATTCAACGGACGATTTTGTGCACGGCCCGCCGGAATCCAACTCTGGACATATGGTTGGGTTCGTATCGGAAAACCGGATCTGTAGACATATAGTTTGACGACTTTAGAGGCCATTGACTCTCGCACATTTTTCGGTGCAAAGCGGGTCCAACGGCGGACACCGTTTTTTGCCCAAAATTATCGTTTTTTCTCTGTGTCCAGAATTGGACTTAAAGACAGGAAATTCTAGCTAATTTGACTATTCTGAGACCATTGGTAATGTTTATTTCAGCTTTCGGAGACAGTTATGATGACTTGGATTTTCTGACTTGTTGATTGGCGATACATTGTTGGTTCTCCATGCAACCTCCAAGCAAGTATACCTTGCCTCCCTCTACAGTTTACTTTCATGCTTATAGTACACCTGTCTTAGTACGTTATCTTGAGTTACCTTAGTTGCTATAGACTTATGGGATACCATGTTAACTAGTTCATTGTCTTGTTTGCATATCAGTGTTTCATGATTTGATAGTGTAGTTATACCCGGCTTGTTTACGTCATGGATCATGCTAGAGTTGTCCTTAGCTGTGTCATGACTGAGTTGTACCATGTCTTCACCTGCGTCTTGACTGAGTCGTGTCTGCAAGTATGTGTGAGTGAACTGCTATTCCTTATCTTTCCCACAACCTGCGAGTCCACACACGGGGCGAGGGTTGTCCGTTTGCACCTGCGAGTCCACACACGGGGCGAGGGTGACTTGTCTTGAAACTGACCTGCGAGTCCATAATCGGGGCGAGGGTTAGTGATTAGTTCAAACATGTGAGTCCACATTCGGGGCGAGGGTTTGGTATTCCATTGATCTCTTATTCTTCCAGCAGTTCATTTATGCATACTTGATTCTGTATCCGTGTTCATAGTTACCTGTCAGTAGCCACATGTCAGTCTCATGTCGAGTTCTTGTTTATACCCTGGTTATATTATTACATGATTAAACTGTTAGATAGGCATATTTTATGTATCTTGCTAGTCCTCTGAGGACCTGGTGATCTCTTCAGGTTTAGCGACTGCATGGTGTTTGTTTAGCAGCGCAGGATGGTAGAGGATTGCGACGCCTGATACAGGTATTTGTTTGTGTTATTTCTTTGTTTTCTTCTCGTGCTATATATTCAGTACCATGATATACTCTGCTTATTATAGACTCATATCATTCTTGGAGTCTAATCGAACAATATGCTAATAGGCTGCAGACCATGACCCATACTTGTTCATTCTTGTTTTATTTGATTCTTGTGGATTGAGATATAGTTTAGATTAGATATGATACCATGACCTTGACAGCTTATACGTACTCGAGTCGGGTTGGAGTTCGCTCGATACGTAGCTGGCTTGCTAACGAGCTCGCGTCCGAAAAGCGGGTGCGGGTCGTGACAAGTTTTTGTGGTGGCCCATGCATGTCAGAGCATATCGTACCGGTTACGTAACTGTACTGGTACGAGCCTGCGCAACTGACTAAACCCTTAAAAATCTCAATCCACACTGCCTTGAAAATTCTCCTAGAAATTCTCTACGTCCTTGAAAATTCCATATTTGTCCTCGATTATACTCTCTTGTTTTCCGTACCGTTGATTCGCGTCCCTTCCTATTTCGGAGTGACGAACGATCGTGCTGTCTAGAATTTATTAGAAATCCTTAAATTATAGTATTAATTGCTTGACTATTGAATATTGGTTGTTTATATATATGAGAGATTATAGGTACCTTATGTTCTAGATATTTTTGGGTAGAATTATTAGCCACTAGTTAGAAGATTATAAGATTTCAGCGACCTATGTTTCAAGGGAGTAGTGTGACCAAAGGTGGGTAGAAGTCCTCGAGATTTCGTAAATACCAAATGACTAGAAAAGGTTGTAAAATATTTGAGAGATTAAATTGGAGAATATTAAGATAATAGTAGACTTTGAATTTTACGGGATAGTCATGAATTAGAAATTCGAGGACGAATTTATTTCTAAGGTGGGTAGATTTGTAACCTCCAATTTTTGTGAAATAGTTTATCTCTTTTGTTAATAATTATATGTTAAATTGTGTATATGATTAATTTTGGGACACAATTAAATATATACATGCTTGTGATTTTAAATATTATTTTTATATGTATGTGCATAGGACTAGAAATATTATAAAAGGTGTATTACCTATTTTTTATATTATATATATTAATGTTAGGTATATAGATGTTGAATTAATAATTTAGATAGTAATAAATAAAGCTAATGATTATAGTTATTATTTTTTTATATTATTATTAGGTAATAATCATATTAATTATTAAGTAGTAATTATTGACTTTAGTGATTGTTTTATGATTTCTTAATCATTGAATTCTTTAATGATTAGCTAATCATTGATGATTAAGCATTCCTTTTATTAAAAAAACATTAAGTAATGAGTGGATGAATGTTTAAGTTATTAGTATAGGTGTATTCCTGAGCCATTCCTTTCTTCCGAGAATGGAAGGGATATGTGCGCTGTTATTTACTGGTAATAATTGGATATAAATTTAGTTTCTATTTGAGCGGATTCTTCTTCCGAGGGTGGGTCCTACCTTTAATTATTGTTTATATCAAAACTGCCCCATCAGCCCAACACCAGCATAGAAGCCCGCCCGCCCAACCAATGCTCTCCCAATGAGCCAGGCCCCCCCGATTCGTTTCAAGCCGCTGAAACACAGATACATGTATAAGAACAGATCGAAACGAAAAATGAGAAAAAACCGCGCAAACCCTAGTGCCGCCACCACCTACTTCCCTGGACGAACACCCCACCCCCAGCTCTGGGCGCTGCCGCGTGGGGCCGCCGCCGGCCAGGTCCGCCGAGGACAGCGCGCATAGGCGCGGGCGACAGCAGCACTAGCATTTGCAACCACCGACTTCCCTAAGATCCCGATCTCGATACTCCATCTTTTCGCGAACCGTAAATTAGTTTGGAAAGCCAACATGACCGCCTCGAAACCCTAGTATTAGATTTCGTATAGGGTGCACGACCAGTCCACGAGATCGACCCGAAGTTGGTCGAAAACCTGTAGAAAATAGAATACTAGTGCAGTCCAATCCTCCATGTTTGAAGATCGATTCTGATCGATCTAATGCCATATTAGAAAAACTATTTGAAGACACTTTAAGACAACCTATAGGACTCGAAGACCCTTTTTATGAATCCTGATTTCATTGAGTAGGTTCAGAATTATTTGATTCTAAAGTTTAGCAAAAACTCGTTTTCAAAATATTAGAAAATCAATAAAACCCTCCGATACGACGTGCGTCCCGCCATTCCGAGCGACGTGGTCGCGAACCGAAGGCATCGAAAGATGCGTAACAAGTTATGACCCTTGATTATGTTGAGGCATAGAGAATGTGTACTTGTCCCTTGATGCATGAAAGAGTAGATGTTCCTTATGATTCTTTGATTGCTGGAATACAAATAAGTATCGAGGTGCAGCGATATGTAATAGCCTTATCGGTATACGATGCTGTCGCATGAATAATGAGTTTGGTGGAATATAGAATTGTTGGATTATGACTTAGCTAATGAGTTATGTCATATCCACTAAGATGACCGATATACGGATGCTAGATGATTAGTAACATAGTGATTGGATCGATTCATGAATAGTAAATCTTCTTATGGAATCACAAGAAGATGATGCAAAAAAATATTGATGGTTAACGTGAATTGCTAGAGATGACCGTGTTGGGTGCTAGCAAAAATTCATAGAGGATGCTTTCGGAAGAAAAACGATTATGTAGCTGCCTTATTTTGTTGGTTAAAAGAGTACAGACCGTATCGATAATCTAAAAATGGGAAATGGATATGTCGCAAAGAGACCATAGAAAAGATGCTAAATAGTAGACTATTGAGGTAACAATGTTGGATTATGACTCAGAATAGTTGACCCTTGAATAGACAATTTGAGTACGATATGAGGATACAAGTCGGATTGAACAAGTGATGTCGCGTCTATGCAAATGAGAACTAAATATTTGGATGATCGATTGATAAAGATTATTATGGCTTCGGAAATGACCCATAAGAATTGTCGGATAGGATTGTGGATAGATTTTGTCGATTGTGGGTAAGTCTAGAATGACTTCGTTGGGTATGGCCCGAGTATGAGTACGGGTAGAAAGACTTGACCCTAGAATGTCGGTTGGTTGCCTAGAGTGTCGGTTGGTTGCCTAGAGTGTGGTTGGTTGATTGCCTAAGTTTTAGATTGGTTGGCTATGTCATTTCAGTTGTCCTTGTTGGGAATAAGTTCATAAATTAGGGTGGTGTCCCATGTCCCTAAGTTGGTCAGATTATAGATTGTCCCTGAGATAAGATAGAGTTGTCCCCATGATAAGAATTGGTTGCCTCTAAGATAAGAGATAAGTATGTCCCTGATAGCTATCCATCTCATATGAGTTAGCTGAATGTCTGGTTTAGCTTAGATTAGCTGACCGTAGAGACTTGACTGAATACTAAGTTGACTGTTGAAAACCCGTAGGATATCCCTATTGATGTTGCGTGGGTATAGTCGAACGTGTGAAATATGTTGGGAAGTAAACTTCGGAATGGAATAAAAATTTGGAAAATTCGATGTTACAATGTTGGATGGGATGACGGATCATGTTGGTTTCAAAATCTTGGTTGCCTTTGTGGAATGTCAAAAATTGTTAGAACTGGTTGGATTTGGTTGATTCATATTGAGCTGCATAAATTGATGGTTGTGTCTTGAGATAGTTGGAATAATTCATTGATGGATTCATATGGAATTGGAGGGAAAAGTGTAACGGCGAAATTGGATAATATGTTGGCTTGATCAATACGAGAAAATGTTTGAGTACAGCGAGAAATGTTACTAGAGTGAAATGATGGTACATTTGATGGATGGATCATGATTGAGAAATTTATGAGTTGCAAACAAAGTGTATGGATCGAAAGATGACGAGTACAAGATTTGATCGATGAGAATTGGGTATCGAAATGAAATGTGGCTATAGCATTTATCAACTTTGGTGGCATTATTGACAATGACTGAAAGGATATACTTTGGGAATATTTTGGATCGGCTCTGGAAAAATTTCTTAAGTTGACATTTGCAACATTCATTGTGTTATTGGTTGGTTGGATAATTGAATAAATAAGTTGGAAATACAAGATGCAGAGCAATCACTGATGTTCGAAAGGAAGTTACACCCATAGCTCGTTCGTTTTCTCTATCACTGAACTTGGCTGAAGTGCATGGTATTCCTGGGGACCCTAAAATATGTGTATGATTCCAACTAGTGGTATGCTGAATTCAAACGAAGTGACGGGAAGGATTATCATGTGCTAAGGATTTGTACGAGTATCGGAGGAAAGATCAAAGATGGTAACTATTTTGAATCAATTGGGATGTTGTAACGAGACGGTACATTACTTGAAATCAATCGAGAGATTGTGGAGAAATAATAGTGCAAGTTAATTGTTGGAAAGTTTCATAAAAGTCGGTTGAAGTTATGAGGATGAGTTCTTTCGAGGACAAAACGTTTTTCTGAGTGGTATATATTGTAGTGCCCCCGACCCGCAAGATGCCTTATGATGGATGGTTGATTCGATGAAGCCTTGTTGGACTTGGGAATATACGAAGGATCGCTTGGAAGGCTATGCGATCATGGCCGAAATCGTCGTATAAATGTGAGTAGTGTTAAACCCTTCAAAGATCCTTTAGCTTCACGCTTAAAATAAGGATGAGTATGCTATGTTTCTTGTTGAGTTGCTCAATAACACCATGCATGGAATTCAGAAAGATAATGAAAGATAATATCACCTGACCGTAAACCGTTGTTGCCAGATGAATTGTATGATTGTATGATGTTACTGAAATACAGATAAGTGAAGCAAAGTCCCAAAAAGTTGGGCGTGAGTTATCGAGCCTTAGCTCGATGAATAGATGGTAACACAGATGTTAAGACCCAAGAACTGGCATGAGATTATGCTCGAATCACGTCCGAATGAATATATGCTAAAATAGATGCTAAGTCCCAAAATTGGGCGATGATGTCATGACCCGCACCCAGTTTTCGAACGCGAGCTCGTGAGTAAGCCAGCTACGTATCGAGCGGACTCCAGCCCGACTCGAGTACGTATAAGCTGTCAAAGTCATGGATCATGGCTAATATGGTAATATACAGTATATCTCAATCCATAGAATATATAAGACAAGAATGAACAATTATGGGTCATGGTCTGTAGCCCATTAGCATATTGTCCGATTAGAGTCCAAGAATGATATGAATCTATAAAATAAGCAGAATATATCATGGCATGGAATAAAGTACGAGAGGATAATAAAAAAAATCACAAGCAAACTTGTATCCCTGCAGGTGTAATCATTACCATCATGAGCCCTAACTAACTCCATGCAATCAGCTACCTAAGAGATCATCAGGTCCTCAGGGGACATAACAAGATACATAAAACGTGCCTATCTAACGTTTAATCATGCAATAATATAACAGGGTATAAACAGGAACCAGACATGAGACTGACATGTGACTACTGACAGGTAATTATGAATACGGATATGGGATCAACTATGCATAAATAAACTGCTAGAAAAACAAGAGATCAATGGAATACCAAACCCTCGCCCCGAGTGTGGACTCGCAGGTTTGAACTAATCACTAACCCTCGCCCCGAATGCGAACTCGCAGGTTAGTTCACGACAAATACACTCGCACCGAGTGACTCACAGGTACAAATAGATCAAGAAAATACCCTCGCCCCGAATGTGGACTCGCAGGTGCAAACGGTCAACCCTCTCCCCGATTGTGGACTTCAGGCTGTGGAAAACAATACAAGAGTAGCAGTTCAATTACACATACTTGGACACACCCATCAAGATACAGGTGACGACACGGTACAACTCAGTCATGACGCAGGTAAAGACAACTCTACTATGGCTATAATATGAACAAGCCTGGTATAACTACACTATTAAGTCATGTAATACTGATATACAAGCAGACAATAACTGGTAAACGCGGTATCGTATAATAATATAGCAACTAAGGTAACTAAAGATAACATACTAAAATGGATGAAATATATGCTTGAAAATTAACTGTAGAGGGAGGCAAGGTATCTTGCCTGGAGTTTGCACGCAGATCCAACAGAATATAGTCAACTGCTAAGCCATCCTGTCCAAATCATCACAACTGTCTCCGAAAGCAGAAATTGACATTGCTAAACATTCTCAGAATAGTCAAATTAGGTTGAATTACCTGTCCTTAAGTCCAATTCTGGACACAGGAGCAAAACAGTAATTTCGGGCAAAAACGTATCCGCTGTTGGACCCTCTTTGCACCGAAAAGCGTGTCAAAGTCAATAGTCCTCTAAATTTATCAAACTACATGTCTACACATTTGTTTTGATGATACAAACCCAACGGTATGTCCAGTTGTGGATTCCGGTGGGCCGTACACAAAATTGTCCGTTGAATCGGACCGTGGGGCCCGCAAAACACGATCCGATCACTATGTCAGAATTGGACCAAACTTGGCATACAGGACTAGAAAAATGATACGGTCCAGTTGGCATAAGTTTTGTCTCAATCTGACGAACGTGCACAAAATAATTGAGAAATTTGCACAGAGGCCGATACGTGAATTTCGACGGATAGCATCAAATTCATCGCGCACACACGACCAATTTGAATTCCGTCAAAGTCCACACGTCCATGAAGTCGATACACACCTTTCGATGCTTTTGGTTCACGACTACTACGTCGTTCGGTTTGGCAGGACGCACGTCGTATCGAAGGTTTTTCTAGTTTTTAAAACAGGTTTTTCATGAACTTTACAATCGAAATTCTTTCTTATAACAAACGATAAATTAAACTACCAGAAGGGTTTTAAAGCCCTACATGTGGTCTGTAATTTCTATTCAGCAAGTTACCAAAGACTACTGCTAGACTAATCAGGATTTATTTTCGATCTTGGGGGTTTGGGCTGTCATGGGTCCTGTTTCGGGACATTTTGTCGCTATGGCGCAAGTTTCTGGACAGGATGGTGACACTATCCTCAATCCCCTTGGTGGGATCTCGAGAGGTTTATTTAGGCTCTCCGGACTATTTACAAAATGTAAAATGACGAAGTGTACGTAAAGAAATATAACAATGAAGTCGGTAACCTCATCGATATGATGTCGCCCCATCCGCGGAACTCGCGCGCGCGCGCTCTGCGCCCGCGTGGACCTGGTTGCACGCAGCGGCGCCCAGGGTGGCGCGCGTTGCGCCAAGGCCGGGGTCGTGCTGGGGTTAGGGGCGACGTGTCGAGGAGTTAGGGTTTTGTCGTTTTCTTTTGCGAACTCCCTCCTGTTCGCTATATACACGCGGCTGTGCATATGTTTTTCGTAAAGGGCTCGGCCTCTGTTGTGTTCGCGGGGCCTTGTGGGGAGTTAAGGGTTCGGCCTGGCTTGGGCCCCCTACTGTTGCTCTTTTGCTTTTTTTTCCTTCTAACTAATACGTTATATATATTTTTATGCACCCATATACACATATATGTATATTTATACATATACACATATACACCTATATATATATTATATATATAATATAGATATATATATATATCTATATATATATATATATTTTATACTACCACGTATAATATATTATTTATAGACATACACATACACACATATATATACATAACATATATATGTATATATATTAAAAAATTATAAATATATTCACATGCCTATATATATATATTATATATATATATATATATATCTATATATATATATATATTATATCATATATTATATATATATATATTATATATAATTTTTTTTTATTAATATAATATATATATTATATATATATATAATTATATATATATATATATATAATATATATATATCTATATATATATATAATATATATATATATATATATATATACCACAAATTCCATACAGAAAATACAATATTTTAATATAATCAATATTTATTTAAAATATTGATTATTTAAAAATATGATTGTCTGTATGGAATTTGTGGTATATATATATATATGTATAAATACTAGGATTATATATATATATATATATATATATATAGATATATATATATTATATATATATATATTTATATATATTATATTAGATATATATATATTATATATATATTATAAAAGTATATATATATATATATATTATATATATATATATATATATATATATATATATATATATATATATATATATATTTTTTAATATATATATATATTTTTTATAATCATATATATATGATTAATTTTTTTAATTATATATATATATATATATATATCTATATATATATATATATAGCTTATATATATATAATATATATATATATATATATATATATAATTGCATATAGATAGCCATACCTCTATATGTATATATATAAAGCCTAATTTTATATCAGGAACCTATATAGCCTACAAAATTCTAAAATACATGTTTAAGAAAATATTCACTATAATCATCAAATAAACATTATCGAGATTTTTGTATGGCAATTATGATTTATATAAAATATTTACTAGACCACTACATAAATTACGAAGTACGCACATTCATACAATGCATCTATCATCGTGAACGTCTTTGGTCGCTCTACAACATTACAGGGGCCCGGGTTTGGTTCGAGTCAAGTTCGGACCAGTTTGGTACCACCGGGTCACTTAAACGTCAAATAATATTAATAATGAATAATTAAACTATTTATAATGGTCACGTCATAACTTGGCCTGGTTTTTCTAGTTAGGACATCCCATGGCTCGGCCTTCTCTACCAGGGCTAATACACTAGTCAAAGCACGCCACTGCACCATCCGTGCCACGATTTCTAGTCATCTTGTTCTCTAATTCCTAACCATGGCTAAAATCATCTACCGTAATAATTTAACTAAATAAATATTGTAAAATTCTAAAATCACCAATTAAATCAAATAAATAAATAAAATATATTTCAAAAAATTTCGGGAAGGGGAGCTACAAATCTACCCACCTTAAAAATAATTTCGTCCTCGAAATTCTAATTCAAGACTATCCCGTAAAATTCAAAGTCTACTATTACCTTAATCTCCTCAAATTAATCTCTCAAAATATTTAATAACCTTCTTTAGTCATTTCATAACTCCGAATACTTGAGGACTTCTACCCACCCTTGGCACTCTACTCCTCAAAATACGGTCACTAAAATCTTATAATCTTCTAACTAGTCGCTAACAATTCTACCAACAGATAACTAGGGTGTATGGCATCTATAATCCCTCATATCTATAAACAATAATATTCAATAGTAAAGCAATATTATACAATAACTTAGGAATCTCTGATGAATTCTAGACAGCACGATCATTCGTCACCCCAAAATAGAATGACAGGAATCAATGGTACGGAAAGCAAGGAAGTATAATCGAAAATGAATATGAGGTTTCAAAGGCGGTAGATAAATTTTTAAGAGAATTTTTAAGGCAGAGTGGATTGAGATTTCTAAGGTTTAGTCATAGTCGCAGGCTCGTATCAGTACAGTTACTTAACCGATACGATATGCTCTGACCTGCATGGGCCACCAAAAAAATGGTCTGATCCGCACCCGATTTTCGGACGCGAGCTCGTGAGTAAGCCAGCTACGTATCGAGCGGACTCCAGCCCGACTCGATGAGTACGTATAAGCTGTCAAAGTCATGGTATCTTGGCTAATATAGTAATCTATAGTGTATCTCAATCCACAAGAATATATAAGACAAGAATGAACAATTATGGATCATGGTCTGCAGCCCATGCATATTGTCCGATTAGACTCAAAGAATGATATGAGTCTATAAAATAAGCAGAATATCATGACATGGAATATAAAGCACGAGAGGATAATAAAAAATCACAAGCAAATACCTGTATCCCTACAGGTGTAATCACTACCATCATGAGCCGCTAACTAACTCCATGCAATTAGCTACCTGAAGAGATCATCGGTCCTCAGGGATAGAGCAAGATACATAAAAATGTGCCTATCTAACAGTTTAATCATGTAACAATATAAACAGGGTATAAACAGGAACTAGACATGAGACTGACATGTAACTACTGACAGATAACTATAAACACTGATACGGGATCAACTATGCATAAATGACTGCTGGAAAAACAAGAGATCAATGGAATACCAAACCCTCGCCCCGAGTGTGGACTCGTAGGTTTGAACTAATCACTAACCCTCGTCCCAAATGTAGACTCATAGGTTAGTTCACGACAAACACCCTCGCCCTGAGTGTGGACTCGCAGGTGAAAACAGATCAAGAAAAATACCCTCGTCCCGAATGTGGACTCGCAAGTGCAAACGGTCAACCCTCGCCCCGATTGTGGACTCGCAGGTGTGGAAAACAATACAAGAATAGCAGTTCAATTACACATACTTGTGGACCCACCTCAAGGTACAGGTGACGACACGGTACAACTCAGTCATGATGCAGGTACGGACAACTCTAGTATGGCTATAATGAACAAGCCTGGTATAACTACACTATCAAGTCATGTAATACTGATATACGAGCAAGATAATAAACTGGTAAACGCGATATCGTATAAATCTATAGCAACTGGTAACTAAAGATAACATACTAAAACGATGAACTATAAGCATAAAATGAACTGTAGAGGGAGGCAAGGTATCTTGCCTGGAGTTTGCACGCAGATCCAACAGAATATAGTCAACTACTAAGCCATCACGTCCAAATCATCACAACTGTCTCCGAAAGCTGAAACAGACATTGCCAACATTCTCAAAATAGTCAAATTAGCTAGGATTGCCTATTCTTAAGTCCAATTCTGGACACAAGAGCAAAATAATAATTTCGGGCAAAAATGGTGTCCGCCGTTGGACCCACTTTGTACCGAAAAGCGTGCCAGAGTCAATGGTCTCTAAAGTTGTCAAACTATATATCTATGAATTTGTTTTGATGATACGAATCCAACGGTATGTCCAGTTGTGGATTTCGGTAGGCCGTGCACAAAATCGCCCGTTGAATCGGACCGTGGGACCCGCAAAACGGCAATCCGATCAACTGTCTCAGAATTGGACCAAACTTGTCATACAGGACCAGAAAAATGATACGGTCCTGTTGGCGTAAATTTTGTCTCGTTCTGACGAATGTGCATAAAGTAATTGGGAAATTTGCATAGAGGTCGATATGGTAAATTTTGACGGATACGCATCAATTCGTCGCGTACACGCGACCAATTTGAATTCCGTCAAAGCACACACGTCCACGAAGTCGATACGCACATTTTGATGCTTTCAGTTTGCAACCACGTCACCCAGTTTGGCGGGACGCATGTCGTATCGAAAGTTTTTTCTAGTTTTTAAAACAGATTTTTCATGAACTTTACAATCAAAATTCTTTTCTTATAACAAACGATAAATTAAACTACAGAAGGATTTTAAAGCCTATATGTGGTCCGTAATTTCTATTCAGCAAGTTACCAAAGACTACTGCAAGATTAATCAGGATTTATTTCCGATCTTGGGGTTTGGGCTGTCATGGGTCCTATTTCGGGACAGGATTTGCCGCTATTGGCGTCAAGTTTCTGGGCAGGTTTTGACACTATCCTCAAATCCCCTTGATGGGATCTCGAGAGGTTTATATAGTTCCTCTGGACTAATTTACGAAACGTTAAATGACGAAGTGTACGCGAAGAAATATAACAATGAAGTCGGTACCTGTCTCTCGATATGTTGCTGCCTTCGCTGAACTCGCGCACGCGCGCTCTGCCTCCGTGCGGACCTGGCTGCGCGCAGCGGCGCCCAGGGTGGCACGCGGTTGCGCCAAGGCCGGGGTCGACGCTGGGGAAGGTGGCGGCATGTCGAGGAGTTAGGGTTTTATCGTTTTCTTTTACGAACTCCTCTCTCTGTTCGCTATATACACGCGGCTGTGCGTGTGTTTTCCGTAAAGGGTTCGGCCTGGGAATGGCTATGTTGTGTTCGCGGGGCCTTGTGGGGGCGTTAAGGGTTTGTCCAACGGCTTGGGCCCCCTGTTGTTGCTCTTTCTTTTCTTTTTTTTTCTTCTAATTATACTTATGTATTATCTTTATGCCACATAATATACACATATATGTATATTATATATACATATACACATATACACCTATATATATAATATATATATATATATATATATATATATATATATATATATATCTATATATATATATATATATATATATATATATATATATATATATATATATATATATATATATATAATATATATATTATATATATTTTTATATTTTTTTTATTAATACATATATAATTATATATATATATATATATATATATATATATATATATATATATATATATATTATATATATATATATATATATATATAATATATATATATACGTATACGTACACACATATTAATATATATATTTATATATACATACACATACACATATATATATACATAACATATTATATATATGTATATATATTAATAAATATAAATATATTCACATGCCTATATGATCAATATATATGTATCATGGTATTTATACATATATATATACCACAAATTTCATACAGACAATACAATATTTTAAATATAATCAATATTTATAAACATAGCATTATTAATTTATATATATATATATAATATCTATATATATATATATATATTATAATATATATATATATATATAGATATTAATAAATTATAAATATATTCACATGCCTATATGATCAATATATGTATCATGGTATTTATACATATATATATACCACAAATTTCATACAGACAATATAATATTTTAAATATAATCAATATTATAACATAGCATTATTAATTTATATACACACACACACACATATATATATATATATATTATATATAAATATATATATAATCTATATATATATATATATATATATATAATTACACAATATATATATTATATCTATTTTATATTATATATATTATATTATATATATATATATATATATATCAAGAAAACCCCCTCAATTTATTAATGATGGCCCAAGGACCGCAGACAAAACCGTATACAGGCGCAAAATGCCGAAGCCTATACAGGTATACCACAAAAACGGAGGGAGGAAGGCAAAACACAATCGCCCGGGCTACGGGGGCAGTACCGACTAGAATGCACTCGAACTGTGGGAACACAAGGTGCTCCGCTTACGTATTGTCGGGCAATTTCCCGAAAGAGCTGGTCTGCCGAGTACGAGTGACCTTTGTATCTCGCTTTGTTACGATTCTTCCACATGACCCATGTAGCGGCCGCTACGACGATCTGGTGGCCATGGGAGGCAGAACCCCAGGAAGCCAGTAGATCGTGGAATCATCCACCGCCCTGCTCAATGCTGAATAGCTGGTTAAGGGTTATCCAAGTCCTGTCTGGCAGCATCCCCTGTCGGAAGATGTGATCAATAGTCTCCATCTGACGCTCGGAGCAGCAGGAGCAAGCTGATGCTAAGCTAATCCCGATGGTGTGAAGGATGTCGTCTGTCGGCAGTTTCTTTCTGAGGACTCTCCATAAGAGGAAGGACCACTTCTTGGGGATGCAGGAATGCCAATAATGAGCCATGGAAAGGTTCGATCGACCGGCGCCCCGGATAGCGGTTCTCGCCGACCTCACCGAAAAGCCCCCGAAGCCTCGATGGTCCATCTCACACAGCATCCTCATCGCCACTGATGCGTAACCCTCTCTCTCGGATGCTATATGCCACATCGAGACCGGACCACTCACGAATCTGGTCCCAGTTCCAGTCGTCGGTAGAGGGGTTCCACAAGTCTTTGATCCTATAATCTTTCGGGGTCTCCGTAATACTCGGGATCATGCTGTCTCCGACCCATCTCTCAAGGAATGGTTCGAATCGCCCGCTTCCAGCTAGAGTCTCATCGCTGGCTCGGCAAGGTCACGACCGATAAGGATGCGACGCCAAGCCGCTGAGGATCTGCATTGGATATGGCCATCGAGGGTGGATGTGTTTTAAGTATCTAGCTTTCAAAACCTGCTCCATAAGTTGTTGCTCGTACGGAGATTACACAAATATATATATATATATATCTATATATAAAATATATATATATATATATATATATATATAGCCATACCTATATGT